>WEIV01010862.1:10992-35386 GCA_013390005.1 Calyptomena viridis | reverse complement strand
GAGCAGAGAAAAACTCCAGCAGCTTCTTAAAGAAGCCTCTCTCCTAGCCCCCCCAACTAATAAAAAACTCTGGCTACTTAAACCCACAACATATAGTTATTTTCATGTCTTTAATAATGATTTTTAATAATTTAAATAATTTAATAGTAATATTTTAAAGTAAGTGATAACGAGATGAATCCTGCTTATTCAACAACATATTACACATTAATGGATTTTCTATCCTCCTTCCTCTAACTGAGGACCATATTTTAGAGAGTTACCAACTTAAGATGCTTCAGAAAAGACATCAAGCTTTTCAGTAAGGAAATAGTAAATAACTCGCTCTTCTACCCGTCTCATCAAAATTGCTTGAGATTATGCTTTAAAATATAAGTGACAACAGCTACAAATTCTTCAGGATTGTGGATCAAGGTATTCAGACACAGGGTAGTCTGGACTGAGAGCTGTATTCTTCTTGTTCACCTGAGTCTGTTTCTGGGCTATTTCAGATCATCTTCCCCAGTCTGACAGCATTAACAGTTTATCCACATTAATATTTTCCTTCAAACCCCCAGGGGTTCCAGCCTAGTTTTACATGAAAACCAAATAATGCATTGAATGAGAGGCTTAGGGTCCACTCTTTCTTACTGTTATGCCTCAGAAAGATCATTTCCAATTTCTTTCCTGTGATGTAGTCAAAGATGACAAGAAACAGATTTTAAAAAGGGTGTATTAGTAAATTTGGAAAGAAAGACCACTGAAACATGCCAAACACTAGAACTGAGGTTAAACAAAAAACAAACCAATGAAACAGTGAAGCTGAAACTAGGATTATTTGGTGACAAAAAAGGTATGTAATTTTGCATTCTTAATTCCAAGACAATCCTAGGAAAACAGTAGGAAAAAGCAAACTTTAATAATTTTCATTTAATACATTGTGATTGAACCTCTGCCATTCTGTTCCCCATGAACATCCTCATCTTACTGGTCCAGAGAGAAAGATTACCACATTTCCACAAAATTTATTTGCCTATATTGACAATTGGATTTCTGCTCTTTCCCATTTTCGAAACTCTGTCCTTTTAATATTATTTCTTCCTCCTCCTTTGCCTTCTCTTTAAAGACAGTTGGTTTAAGCCAACAAGGAGTGATTCTCTTCATTGCTGTTGTGCATCTGTCACAAAGCAAAGTAAAAATCAATGCCCGAAACCCCTGATGCCCCTGTGAAAGTGCCAGCTCTCTGGCAGTCTTGTAGCAGTAGCTCCTATGCCTCTGTTTCAGTATCAGGCTACATGAACACAAAGTTGTGTGTCCTCCATGTTATTCCTTAGTCTTCCTACTCACATGCAAACTCTTGGTTTGTCCATTTCCAAGATCCCAAGACTTGGCTAAGGCAACAACAGCACCAACATTGGATTCAGCACACCAGCTGTCTTAGCCTCACCACTTTTTTGTCACCCCAGTGTGACAGTGAATACCATCTGCAATCAGGACTTTATAAAGTACTCTAGTGCTGTTACAACGGTAATATCACTTAAAGTTTTACATTTGAAAAAATTTGGGTTTGTTTCTCTTTCCTCCTGTAATGCTGACAAAAGGTGTGGTGGCATGACCCCTGCTAACTGCCAGGGTGAGGAGGAGAGAGAGTTCCTTAGCACACTGCACAGTGTCTAATCAGCAAAGCACTGGTGTGTTATCACACTCTTTTAGCCAGAAATATAAAGAACAGGACCATAAGGGCTGCTATGAAAAGTGAACCCCATCGCAGTCAGTCCTGCTAAGAAAGGTTAATGGCTTTTAAAATCTGTTGGCTTGCTGTGGGAATTAGAAGATAGAAGCTAAAAACTGAATCTTCCAGAAAATCTTAATGTTCTCCAGTGTCAGAATAA
This sequence comes from Calyptomena viridis, assembly GCA_013390005.1. Taxonomy (NCBI): domain Eukaryota; kingdom Metazoa; phylum Chordata; class Aves; order Passeriformes; family Eurylaimidae; genus Calyptomena; species Calyptomena viridis. Next base: position 33,515 of record WEIV01010862.1, on the reverse strand, counting down.
TGCAAACATATTGGATTCTCTGATGCTCCTTAACATTTCAAAATAAACCCCACTACTTTTGTATCAGACCTCTTGCTCACAGGGCTTTCTCTGATACAGAAAACAAGAAGAAAGAAGCCTGTGGAACTTCTAGTCTATCACCTCTTTACAAAGAAGTCACTGGCATCCCTGTAGGTACCAGCAATCCCAGTAAATCCCCAAGACATCAGAAAAATGAATCACGTTCTCAGCTACTTGGAAAAAGCAAACAGGAGTGCTAATGTGATGGCATGCTTTCTTACCTTGAAAGTCCTGCCATGGATGTTTGGTTAGCTAGTGCCAGTAATTCCTTCCAAGAAGAGTTTGGGAAGTAGATTTGTTTAAGTATTTAATGAGAAATCCCATCTCAAATTTAAGCAGGGAAATTTCCAGAACAAAGTGAGGAAGACCACCTCTCTAGTGTTAAAGCTGTTTGCCACCCTGTTATATTTTTTGACACAATTCTTTATTCTGCTGCTGTGTTCTACTACTGTATTCTGCTTCTACCTTTAAGAGATGACATATGATGAAGAATCAGGATACTGGAAAATCACTTTGCAGTCTGAATTCCATAGCAATTTTGTAAGTGTCTGCCACCTATCACAATATTGATATTCATTAGCTTTTCTCTATTCTTTTTTCCCCCTTTCTTCTGGGACTCTGCCAAAGAAAAGGAAGAATCTTTAATGATAGGAGCAAAAGTTCCTTCAAAAGAACTTTTAGAAATAGGATTGACTAAAAAAAGAAAAGGCACAACAACCACATAGCTCACTTTGACATGATCCAACTCCAGTGATTTATGATAAAATTTTCCTATGGATCCTTGGACACTCCTAAGAGAATTGGAATCACTTCTGGCCCTAAACAGGATCACATATAACTTTACCTGTATTAAGTAAGGTCTAAGAGCCTTTGAAAGAGGAAAGTAATAAACCTACTACAGGTTGGCTATTTTGTTAGTTTGAGTATAGAGTATTTGTGCATTTCTCTGTTTAAAGTTTATCTGCAAGCCTACATTTTATTTTTTTTCCTTTGGCTAAACATTAACACATCTGCCTGTCATATCTTCTTCTCTATTTCTGCAATCAAATGAATAGTCCTTAATTTAGGATAGAACTGGTGATGAAGAAAGCTTCTGAGCAAACATCCAAGAAAAATACAGGACCACAGTTGGGCTAATATGGATCCTTTAAAACATAACTTCCAGGCCTGTCCTGAGCCAGTCTGAGCACCGGTCATGCTCTGCTAACAAGTTCAAGATTGTTCCATTATTTGATTGCTCAGTGTTACCCTGTCATCACATCACTTTCTTCAATTCCTTAAATGTGGCAGAAGCTCTACTTGCATTTCTTTTTTTGTCTGTCTGACTTGGTTGACGAAGTATCTGGTGTTGGTGTTTGCACCTATTATTCCTCCTGCTGTTCTTTGGGAGCATGTTTTGGCTGTATCCCACAGCCAACTGCCTTTGGAGCAAGACAAAAAGCACAACAGGAAGAGCTTCAGTAGGGCTACCAAGTCCTTTTTGTGTCTCTAATAAGATGCATTTTGGAGAGATGTGCAAAGCTGAGGAAAGCAGCGTTTCTTCCATCCTTCTGTTCCTGGCAGTCTCAGTCCTCAGTCATCTTTCTGTCAGACTCCTGCTTTATGCCCACCCTCAGGGCAGTTCTCAGTTTCTCTGGCAGCTGTGATTTTCTGCCCTGAGTGAAACCTCATATCCCAAATATTAATGGCCAATCAATTAGGCACAGCTGGGAGCTGGCTCTTGGCTCCCCCACTTGCTGCCATGGAATGAAGCACAATTCAGTGTACACGCTGCATTGACATTAACTCTATTAGAAGCAAAAAAAAATCTGTAATTACTGAGAAATTTTCTGTAGTCTTAACTAAAAGCTGATAGATTGTGACGTTTATCAATAAACGTTGCAGATTTTTATTACAGGATCACTTTTTACTTGAAGAATAAAATAACTCTCAGATATTTTCATTTTGCATCAGTTAATTGCTAATAAGTGATCAAGCACTCTTACAATTTCCCCTGAAATTTCAATCTCTAAAAGTATTAGATTGTTATCTGCAGGACTGACCCCTGTATCTTCTAACCATTTGCTGAGTGAAGATTCATCATTTGCAATCTTGTCAGTAGCTTTACTTTCCTTTCTCTCTGCATTCACTTGTGCTTACAAGAAGATACTTTTTTATTGATATAATAAATGTTTTCTCATGCTACCAAGGCTATGAAAATACTGAAGTCATGTAAAACATCTGACCTTTAAAGCTCAGACAATAAGAACATGCTACAGTATATTATGGAAATACTGTTGTTACAAAGTATTCAGTAAACTGGAAATGCCAGAGTAAGGAAACAATTTCTTTCGTTTGAAATGTCACTTAGATTTATTTATGCGGTTTCTTTTATTTAAAACCAGATTGTTTTCCAATTAATTCTGTGAATAAATGTTTCCAGCCATACATACTTTCAGATACAGCAGTTTCATTCAGAACACCAACTAATACAGTTTCAATAAATGTGGTTGACTCTACAAGCAGTTCTCTTCCCCTTTAGCAATGACCTCCTTTTCAGCCCTGCTCCTGCCCATCCACTCTCCCAATAACTCATTGCAAGAATACTTTGGGCCAAAATGTCTCACAGATGTAAAAAGAGAGAGCTGGATCTAGAGGATTTCTCTCCTCATTCATGTCTCCACATGAGAGCAGAATAAAAATACTCTTCTTACAAATATTTTTTCATATTATTTAGGGAGCAGGAAACACCTAGACAGGTACCTCCGTAGAGCCGGCAGTTGTTTCCTTCTCCTTCGTCCCTGCTCACATGAACATATATACACATGAACAGTAGCCAGTGACACTGATGGGATTGCAAATCAGTGGGAGTTAATTGTAGGTACCTTTGGGTACTGCCTCTCCTAATTCCTGTTTTGAGGCTGAAATGGTCAGCTCCCAGGAGAGCAGCACAATGCAGAACAGAGCTCCTTGACCTAAGCAGTACCCAGGAGGAAGCTCTTTGAAAATTGACTTCAAATTTACAATTTGACTTCGTAAACCATTGACTTCAAGTGGAAATTAGATGGACTAGTGTGTTTTACTATCTCACAGCAGAATACAATCAGTATGGTTATATGCAGAATAAAATGGACACTGAGATCCTCTGGCCATATTTAGCTGGATTGTGTATTGCTGTAAGTTCAGATTCTGGCTTGCAACTGAATATAAGGGAGTAAATACTCTGAGTTTACCAGTCTGTACAATGAAAAGGTTCTGGTGTAAATGCTGCTCAAACAGAACAAAAAGCTTTATTTATTATAATCAAGAATCTAAATTATTTTTTAGTCTCCTCTTGCCACTTCTTGCCTTAGAATTCATAGAAAGATTAGAGTTTAGACTAATATTAGTGAGAATATGATTATTTTCATATTAACAGACAAAGAATTTTTAGTGAAACTTGGGAACCTTAGCTCTATCTAATCAAAGCCATTTCCCAGGACAGCACAGCAATATGACCAGCATCCCTAATCTGAATTAAAGATTTATATGACAGGACTTCTAAGATATCATTCCTAGTATATTCCTATTCATGGCGTGCATGAAGGGATGAGACTTATTGCAAAATTCCCAGCAAAAACCTATTAAGTCATGCAATGTAGAGGTCTAGATAATTTATTATTTTAGAGCATTTTAAAATGTTTTAGTGCTAGAATTTGCACTATCAATCAGGTAGTATAGCTACCATTTTTACTACTTCAATATTTTTTTATACAGTCTGAATTATCTCTTGGAGTGAGATAAAAGTGATAAAATTTAACTCTTAGACAAGAAAGCTCTACTGGAAAAAGACCAGCTGAGCATAATATACTTCTTGGGGGAAAAAAACCAACTTGACTTTCATGACTACTTGAGTTAGAAAAATATTCACATGGCTCTGCTGGCACAGAATACAAATTCTATATGGAAATTAAAGTCTTTAAGAGGGAAAAAGATAATGAATTCTTTTTGCTAGGAAAAGGAGACCTCATGTTCTCCTACAGAAGAGTCAGAGTTCAGTTTTTTTCCCCACAATCCCCAACTTTGTTTCAGGAAACCTGTAATGATTTAAAGGATACCAAGTATGAGCTATTCAATCTTACGTATTTCCTTCTGCAGGAAAAAAAATCCAAAATGAAGGAACCAGAAAAAAGCCCATAGGATAAATACAGCCCATTTACCATTAGGATCTCGAGAAAAGCAGCCATAGGATTCAAGAACTAAAAAAAAGCAAGCCTACAAAACAAACCAAAATTGAAGCCTAAATGAAGGAAAACTGGAAAACTGCAACAATTTTCTCAATCTCATCAACAGCCCTCTTTGATCTTAAATTACTTCTTTACAATTAAAAATCCCTCACAACTCAGAAAGACTTCGAGCCAGATCTTTTGAGGAAGGCTGCAAAGTTTGACTAGTATAAAAGCCTTTAACACAGGTATTATTAGGCTTATTTTTGCCTTGAATAAGTTTCTCAAATATTATGACAGACGCTCATTTGATAATAATTTTTGCAAACCAACAGCACAAAGAAGAAGATACTCTTAATTTTGACCAAACCAGTCTTGATATTGGCTTACCTAAACTTGTTTTAAATTCTTTGATGTTAAAAGGTTCCAGACATATACAAATATAGCCAATGTATAAATTTAATCCAGTAAAGCAAACCATTGTCTGAGTTGTTTCATATAACCCCAATACACTTCAATTGTCATATATGCTAAGACTGATTGAAATCCTGACTGTACTTGCCTTCAGAGAGCCAGAGAAATCCTACCTCTTTCAATGCAGAAAAACAAATGCTGGGTGCTTTTTTCCAAGTGCAGCTTTCATATTAACCGTGAATTTCTAATCAATGTCATACGATATAATCTCATTTCTTATTCTAAAACCGAAAAATATGCAATCTCTAGCAACTCCTTCTGGGGGCAAGTACAATTCACAATGAAAATTAATTTCATATTTCTATTTCCTATCTCATACAAATAACAAATACTTGTAACGCAAGGACAGATGTTTTTAATATACTCTGTTATCAGATCAGAAACAGAAGCAAAATGGATGGAACAAAATTCACCAGGATAAAGGACAGAATGCCTAATGCTGCACTCCTATTAGCATAAGAAAAAAGTGTAAATTCTGTTGGTGCTGAGAAAATTGGGAATACTCATTAAACAGAATCCAGAAGATATTTGAGAATGTTATGAAACCTAATCTTCTCATTCCATTAGTAAAATAAGAAATAGGTTAGTAATAAACAGTTGCTCTGATTCAAATCTCATGTAAGAAGGAACATAAGGTGTAGCTTTCAAAATTGTCCACATTAAAAATGCATGTTGTAACTCAGTTCTATTTCTTAAGTATCAAATTAGAGCTCTGGGATTTCTACAATAGTAACATTTTTCATTAGAAAAAAGAAAAAAAAAAACCAAAACACCCAGTTTTAAAATGACATGATGGATAGAATGGAACAAATATATTTTATTATGCAAATAATACTGAACAATAACTGATAAAAATTATAAAAGTTTGGCAACTATTTTGGAAGACAACTACAGCAAAGCCTCATAAGGTAGCCATAAAGTTACACTACATACATCTATCCAAGACTACAACTTCATACACTATATTAAAATTCAATTTCCTAGTGAAGTACCTAACTATTGGAATTTGATGAGATTTTTTTTCCTCATCATTTTCCTCATTAGTATGTGGAAGGTGCATGTGTTTCCAAGCTATAATTGAAATTAGTTGTGGTAAAACTGGAGACAATCACAGGTAAACCTGCAACTAAGTTTGATTCTTCCATACGGAAGTCAGATTCTAGACTTGAAAATATTTTTTTATACTTTCAAAGGTTTTTAAGGGAGGCAGTCAGTTCATCAAATTTCTGCTATTGAGAAACTGATGTATCGTCTTTCATTAGTAGACTCTCTCCCTAGAGAAAAGAAACATAACCACTTCACAGAAGCCATTTCTCTCACCCTGAAATAAAGGTGGAAGAGGTTAAAACACTGTCTAGGAAATAATCTGTCTCCTGAGGTATTATCTAAAAAAAGTACATCATCAGTTACTTAGACTAGATTCATAATTCCAAGGCAGCTGAATTTTGTAAAGAATAAATGCACTGACTCAAAATGAGTATATTGTATAATCAAGTTTAAAGTATAAAAAAGTTCTTTGGAGATCATCCACTAACTTGATGTCCACCAGAAATTTACCCCTGAGGTCGTGTCTGTGTAATCTTATCTCCATTCAGGAGATAGGGATGGACTTTCACAGCTCTTCCTAAAGACTAAAGGTGACCTACTTTATACCAGTGATAACTTTGAATATTTCAACAGAAATATTGAGAATAGATGCTAGTTTCCAATTTTTCTTTCACTTTTTATTCGAAGCTCAAATTTAATTTAGGGTACTTTTCGGTTTACATTTGCAGTGTTCATACTGTATTGGCAAAGTTTAAAAGTAATATTTATGCCTTAATGCAGAGGAACTAATAAGACTGGCTTCAGAGGAGCACTTACCTTTACAAACACAGTACCCTTTATGGTTTTCCATTCATATGTTAAGAATCTTGTTTCAAAATAGACATAGACAAATCAAATACTTTCGTCACAAAGGAATAAAAATCTGAACAAACCCTAATTTTTGTATATTTGAAATAAAAGACACAACCACCATGCTGCTTGGGTAGATGACATAGAAATAAACAAAGGAACCAAGAAAAAAATATTGGGAGAGACAAACTAACACATAATTTGGGTCTGTGCCTCTTTTTTTTTTCTGAAGAAACTATTTATAGGAAATTAAATGAATGTATAAAAAATGTTTTTAACCCCCCAAAACTGCATTTCACTCATCTCTGAATTATAATTGCCTAGAATTAAAAATTCAAGCAAATGGTTAATGCTTTAATTTAAAAACTCTTCACTACAAAATTAACAAATACAGTTTAATTGCAATTTCTTGCATGATTAATAGGCTAGATTTTCATTCTTAATTTTGCCATGCAGTCTGTTAAATATGGACTTTTTGTTAAATTATTTTAATTTCCTGAGAGATCAAGCTGCTATTGCATGCAGATTGTGTTATCTAGCACCTCATATTATTATTTCTAATTTGCATATCTATTTGATTAATGGTTTACTTTGATCAATCTTATGCACTAGGAAGACACAAGCTGATCATCTTCATGCCCTCAAGTAGAACTACTTGGACTGAGGGAGCATGAGGATGTGATTCAGAATACTGAACTGTGCTGATATAAAATTTAGTGTATTTTATTTATTTTATTTTAGTGTAGTAGCCTGAGCTACTACTGAAAGCTATCCTGCTTTGAACTGCAATTGGGAATTAAAAGCCATAGACAGATAATCAAGCATAGGCACATAGTTTAGTTAGGTGTATTGCAAAGTGAGAAAGTATTTGGGGGATTTAATGATTAGCTTTTTTTTCTCTGGACTTACATTTTTAAAGGTGTCATGAGTGATATGCATTGTTTTGCAGTCTTTTCTTCAAGACTGGTTCTTTTACATCCAGAAATTCTCAGGTGGTGAAGGCATCACTCTACATAAATCCTGCTCCAGGGAAAGGATTTTTTTTGCCATGAAATCAGCCATGAAAAAAATAAATCCCTAAGACACTTGAGGTTTCTCAGAAGCCAGCAAGGGCAGACACCCTGAGGAACTGCACTGATTGATGTCATGTTCACAAGCGTGAACCCAAGCCAAGGCAGGGAGCACATCATGCTGGGCACTTCAGCTCTGCACTTTAGTCTAAATTCATGAGACAGAGCAGTAATGAAATGGGTGCTGTTCAGTGCTGTGAGACTGGAAATGCACAGGTCTTGTTTGCAACCACTTCTAACAAAAAGCAGGGGCATAGAACTCACACCATTCAAAGGGATTCTCTTTGGAGATCCCTTGGCACGAAGAATTTGTCACCATATGTAATAGCCCTGAGTCATGTCTGTTACCTTACAAGCTTCTCCTTGCTTGCCTTGGATACTTCAGACAATTCTAAGTTTATTTACAATGCAGCATTATTTATAGCTGTACTTAACCCCTTCGATTTGCTGCCACAGGGATTACAAAGTGTATCCCCCAAAGCCACACACACTGTGCTCCATCTTCTGACAGGATTCTGGGTGCTTGGGAATGAGAGATGCAGAGTGACAGCTGGTCAGGAAATTTTGTTGGAATTTTCCACATAGATAGATGTGAGAGCTATACCTTTCACACCAGGAGAAGTCTCTGTCATAGAAGCCAGTGGAACCTTGTAAAAGAGCTGTAATATATTGCTATAGAGGAAAAAAAAGTTCCTAGAAAAGAGAGAGGAAAGCTGCACTGTTTGATTTTTCCTCCCATTGTTACTTATTCAACAAATGCCCAAAAACCATCTGTGAAAGAAAGACCACTTGAAAAATCTTCACAGATGTTCATTTTTATTCTTCTAAATATTTTAGATGAGAGAATAGTTACCTTTTCTAGGTTCGTTTAAAAGTACATACATTTTAATTCATACTTTATATGTACATATATATGTGACCTTTCTCATTTTACTGTATTTTAATTAAAATTATTCTTTAGCAGAAACTTTTTCAACTCTATGAAAGATTTACTGAAAAGATTTTAAATATTTTGTTCCTAAAATATCCTTCAATATCTCGTAATTAAATGACTAGTGATTTAAGAGTCTGAAAAAGCATTTTCTAGCAAAATGTCAAACAATACGAGCAGAGATATAAACTGCTAATCCAGACTTACACACTTCAATACAGTGGATACAGTCTAAACAATATCCTTTAATTTCACCTTTCATTTACTCAAGCCTTTTTCCCATAATGTCATACAACTTCCAACTTTTATTAGTGCCAGACAAATACAAGCAACTGCTCTGGATAATCTGGGTTGAGACAAATTCTAATTTTCTTACAAATATCTAAATAATGAGCCCTATGTTAAACTGTATGAGCTTGAATCTCATTATATTAGCAATTTTCAAAATGTATACGATGTACACGTTCCTGAAAAACAGATGAAAATTACCCTTCATAGGCAGAGAAATGAATGGGAGGTGCATTGAACTCTAAATTTCTAGAATGGGTAACTATGACAAGCGTGGTAAGTGGATTTCTACTCTCTCTGGTTTCAAATTCTAAGATATTGATATTGTATGTTTATATTGTACATTTACTGAATAATAAAAGCTTCACAAAACAAGATGCCCTTAGGGCAGAATGTCGTAGTGTGGTATCATGACATTCCTTTAATATTATTCCAGTATTTGACACCAGTGTTCTCAAGACACATGAGCAATGTGGGACAGAGATGTACTTGGTGAGCTAAGTAAGTGTTCCACTTTTTATACAAAAAGCAAAAGAAACATAAAGACACTCAGACATTCGAAAACCACTCCACTCTGTGCTGTGGGCTCTCAACATAGATAAAAATAAATGTGCCACAGAGATGCAGAACTGAGCTTTGACGTCTGTAGTCCCTTTCAGCCAGGCTGAAACCTGACACTTGGGCTTCACAGAATGCACTTCACAGAATGCACTCCTTCCAACAATTCAATTTAATTGACTGAATGAAACCACTGTTTTGTTATTTCTGTAAAAAGCTGGTCATGCTTTTAAATCTAGACAAAATGACAGGTAGTCAAATTAGTTTCATTCTAAATTACTCTGCAGAATAGCTTTTCTCAACTGTGGCTTAGTAAAACCAGAATATCTTACAGACATTGCTGTTTCCAGCTGCACCACTTATTTCCTGAGAGCCTGGTCCTGGACAAGTACATGTCAGCATAGCTTATGATGGAAAGAGAAAGGTGTGCAATAGAAAAAAAATCCACATATTTGCAGTGAAAACTACAGTTGTATGCTTCATTGTACAGATAACATAGATATATATGTACACACCCACACAGAGCTTTACTTCTCTGTTTTGCTTGATGCACTCGGGACTGACAGTCATTTGCAAAGAAAATTACGTTATGAATACATAGAATGATATGTGCTTTAGAGTGGAATTTGTAAAATTATTGTTCACAATCTGCAATAGGAATTTCTCTTCAGCTGAAAGGCAGGAAAAAGTTAAATAAGGGTGTCCTGGGTTTTAGAAACATTTACGGTCAGACAATTCGATAGAAAAGGGCTCTACTATATTATTATTATTTTCTCCACTGGGGAGACCACATACATATATTTTTTTCCTTGCTACTATTTTTCATACAAAAGGAAGTAATATAACTTTTGAAATTTAGTAGGTATTAAGATAAGGAATCTAATTCTAAAAGTAACTCCAAGATTTCTTGAGGCTCAGATATGCACTGCAGTGGGGGAATTACACATTTATTAGTTTTGGTTCACTCTCTTTTCTGCACTGAAATTTTTTTGCTTGGTTCTTTGCTGTGACTCAATCAATCAGGATCAAGCAGACTGTTTTTTCTTTTTTTTTTTTTTCCATTTTAATAAATCCTATGTTAGACTGCAACTCTTCATGACAATTAACAGCCTAAAGTACATTCCAGGAAAAAGTTACAAAGTCCAATACTAAAGTCTTGACAACACAAAACCTTGTGTGCTTTTGACATTGAATGTGTGTGTTGTGGATAAGTGGTGTCAGAATAAAAGTACAGGACTCCAATGTGCTGTTTTACACTGGAAAGAATATTTACTGTCTTAAAATGTACCAAAGTGGTTGGAGTCACATCCAAGTTAAGAAGTACCAGAGCAATGCAACACTGCAGGATGCAGCAGCACTTCTCCTGCACAATATTTTATGGAGGTCTTACTCTCATAAAGCAACTAAATGATAGAGACAACACATCTGACACAGACGGAAAAGCCAAACAAGGACTTGTCTTATCACTCACATAAACTCTTTTGTAAATGCAGGATCTGAAAGGGACAAGAGACTGCATTAATAAGAGAAATGGGTTCGCTAGAAAACAAAGGTTTCCTCAGGACTTGTGCCTTTCAAAGCTCTCTCACATCTGTATGAAATAAGGTATCTGTGCTCAAGACTAAATTTCTACTCTTTCATTAAAAAAAACCTGTCCAAATAAGTGAACTAAAGACCTGAAGTTTCTAACTCCTTAGAGTTCCTAGGTAGCATCTGTGCACATGAACAAGTATTCAGAAGATCCCAGACAGTGAAATCTGTCAAGAATGACTCTCCCACAAAGGGTTGCACCCAAGAGGATGTTGCCCCTGAAGTTCCAGGCACAGCCAGGGACACAAAGACTGGGTCCTTCTCAAGTACTCTGATCAACCACAGTCTTGTCCAGGAAAGGACCAACTGAAGAGCTCTGAAAGCTTTTCAAAAACCTTTGAGGTGAAAATGACCTTCCTGCCTTTATTTGCCTCTTCTCAGTGCTTGCTTTTCCTACAATAACTAGAAACTTACAGCATCTGATTTACTCTGTTTCTTAACAGATGGGCTCTGCTGGCAACTTTCATGGTGTGTGTGCTGTTCTTGGTTCTTGCTCCAAAAAAAGGCAATTCTCTTTTCACCTTCTATAGTGTTTTTAATTTGTCTTCCAGGTTTCTCCATTGATGCTTTTACATAAATAAAATACACAACAAAAGTTGTATTAAAAGTATTTTGATAATCTAAAATGACAATTAGTTGTCAAAAATAACTCTCTAAGGGGGAAAAAAACCCTTTCTTTTGATCCTTGGTATCGTATCATTTGAAAGTTGGAAGAAGGAGGAAAAAATCTTGGTTCTTACCCCCAACAGTGGTGCCTAATGTAGAAAGTGCAACTTTAAGACACTGCAGCTATTACATTGGGAGAATTAATTAAGATGCTTCAGATTTTGCCCTGGGTCTGCAAACCAGCTGTCACGTTCAACTATTTACTACAGTTGCTCTTTGTTAAGGTAATAAAACACATGTTGCAATTCTATAACATATCCAGTGCACTACAACGTGGAAGAAAGGACTTCAGTTCTTCTTCAGCCTAGTCTAAAACTAGACTCTGGTCTTAAATTTGTAAACAAATTAAAGAAAACCTAATCCATCATTAGAAGTAGTCTTATTATATCCTGATGGGGTTATCACATCCATTTGGACACAAGCTGTTATTATGTCTGTGTTTTACTAGAATTTACACAATTGGTGAAAATATGTGTTTAGTCTTAGATATACATATTATAATATTCTCCAGCATTTTGCTTTTGCTTATCCCATATTTAGTTAATTTCCTGATGAGCTTCTCTCATCTCCCCAGATCGAATTACAGGGAGATCAAGAGAGGACCAAATCCATCTGTTTTACATGTCTTTAGGCCAAACATCTGCCTGAATCGGATGCAAAATATGTTGAATGATTGTAGCTTTTTGTTCATTACTTGTTCTGCTTGTTTTCCCCCCCCCTTCAGATGTCTGAGTTAAGAGTTAATAAAATAAATTTTAAAGGATGCATCCTAGAGACATTAAGCACAATGCTTTATTTTGACTCAATTCTCTTGGGACTCAGTAAGTGCAAAAATCCATTGGAAGTACAAGGCTGTTTCTCTAAATGAAAGTTCATGTACAAAACCTCTAATTTTCAAAATAAGAAGACAATAATAAATAGACAAGCCTGTGGTCATGGAAGGTTGGTATAAAGAAGTTAAGCTTTTGTTTTTGACTCAGCCTTTAGTTATAAATAACCTGCTATGGCACACGAAAGAAGATTAACAGATGGATGTGTTACAGCTAGACCTTAATAATAACAGACATCATCTGTGCCACAGCCTTTGGGAAAAAAAGTGCTTGTTGTCATTGTCTCTGGGTCCCGTGTTACAAATAAATGTTTCTTTAGTATACATGAAAAAGGAATAATGAACATTACTGGACATTTGGGGTGTTTGTGTTGTTTTTCACCCACATACACAATGGTAAGGCTTCCTATACTGACGTGACGGGCCGCTGTCTCTTCCCCCTGGCTAGCCTTGGCAACAGCAGTTGCCGGGCAATTGGGGATCAGCCCCCTTTGTTGGTTATGCAGGGCTGTGCCTTAGGACAAGTGTGGGTCTTTACACACCTGTCCCATAGCCGGTCAAGTTCCAATAGACGTCATCAGTGGGCAAGGATCAGAGGAGACTCTCTCGGAATGCCACAGTCCAGAGCTTTATTCAAGCGAGCCCCAGGGGAGCATGCCCAAAAGAACGCTGAAGACCCCCGAGCAGTTACTTTTAACTGGAGGAGGAAACATGGGAATCAGTTAATAAGCAACTGGGATAGGAGGGGTCAGGGAAGGATGGACATAGGAGGAGAACCAATAATAACCAGGGATGGAACTGGGAAGGTCATGTGGGCGAATGAAACATCGGGGTTTATGGAAATTCCCAGGAGGGGATTAAGGATTGACAGGGAAGGGACTAGAACAAAAGGAGTGGTTTGGAGGACTGACATAGAAGTGGGAGTAAATTTTTTAATAGAACAAACCATACAGATGATAGGGGGGGAACAAACCATTCTCAATTTCAGAAACATACTGCCACACTATACATTTAACTCAACCTTAATGTACATTTGACTTTCTTTTGGGTGTTACACACACAAAAACTTTAAAAGGAAACAAGATGAACTGTTGTTGTGGTTTTAAGTAGCCAGAGTTTTTTATTAATTGAGGGGGCTATGAGAGAGGCTTCTTTAAGAAGCTGATGGAAATGTCTTAGCTCTGAGTTAGCCAAGGTCAGCTGGCAATGCCTCTGTGATAACATATTTAAGAAGGAGAAGAAAAAAAGGTAAGGCCACTTAAGGGAGAGGAGAGTGAGAAGTTTGATTGACACCAAGGTCAGAGAGAAGGAGAAAGAGAAGATGCCTTAAACACTGAAATAGGGCCCCAGCAACCTGTGGGAAACCTTAGGAAGTGAAGATTCACCTGCAACCCGTGGGNTTTTTTTTCCTTCTCTGAGAAGTTTTGGATCTGTGTGTGAACTCTTGGCATTTAGTCAGAGTCAAACCATAACAACTGTATAAAAGAGAAAAAAAAAAAAACAACAACAACCACATCCACTGAGAGCAGTCATGTAACAGTTGTGAGCAGAGCAGCTTTAAGCTTGTTTCCTGGCTCTCTGCAAGGGACAACTCCACTGTCACTTGGGATAACAGAACACTCAATGTCTTCTTCAGCCCAAGTCACATCAGCTTAATTTCACAGCAAAGGCAGGAATTATTAAACACTTTAGACAACTATGAAAATGTCCTTTGTTTTATGGTCAAGATGGCATGATATTTTCAGCTAGACTGTACACAAAAATGAACAAGAAGATCAGACTTTAAAAAGGGATTAATATGAAGGACTTCTCTTAATTTCCACTTTCCTGAAATATGTAAACTTTTAAAACAAATCAGGTTTTTGAAGAACTACAAACAGCCTTACTGCTAAAATATAGAAAAACATAGTAAGCATAGTAAGAATTATGATTATTAGACTACCTTCAGTAGTAGTTTTTCTCTGCATTGAAACAGATATTATATCATAGAAAGTATTTGTTGAAAAATGGCTTGACTGAGGTGAGAAAAAGAGTAAGATAAAGGAGTAATTTTACAGAATGTGTGTATAGTGAAGCAATTAAAATTTAGAAAGCATGTGGTACCATAATACATGAAAGTGTGAAAACATACTCAAATCTTTGTCCAGGAAAAAGAAATAAAAAGAAAAACTACTTTTAAAATAGTGTAATGTAACTTAAGCTATTGAATTCTGAGCTGATGTTTCTTTCTAGCTATTCCTTTTTGACTAGACAGATCAAGGCTTTTTTTCTGCTGCTAGATGAACTAGGTAGGAAAAATACCATAATGTTATGTACTCATTTTCCAACTTATATTTTTGCTTTCATTTTGGCATGGCTGCTTCACACAACATGTTTGTGAATAGCAGAATGAAATGAGATGCAAGACTATTACAGGGCAGGGGAGGAAAAGGAATAGGTATCTTACACCTCTTTGTGGTTTGTGCTGCTGCCAATCACTGCAGCATCTCAGGTGGAACTCTGGCTTCTTTTACTGACTGCCTTGAAAGTAATATAGAATTAGAATATCCTATAGCAATTAAATTGTCCTTCATAGTGAGCATAAACACAAATAGATATTTGCAAAACAATCAGATGAAACACATAATGAAGTCTTTTTTTACTTCAGTCAGAAATAAGCCTTATTCAGTGCTCTTATTCATTTTCATAATTCAGCTTCTCAGTTTTCTTCACTACTTTTCTAAAGAGACTGTTGGTTCAATTGATTCTATTGACTATTTCAGATCAGCCTGTATTTAGATGATATGAGATGGATATGACAGATTTAATTTCATTTTCAGCATTCTTACTTCATGGTTAAGCAGTAGCAAGGGAAAAGAATAGACATGATTATAAAAAAAAATTCGTTCTGATTTTGGGCTTAATTTTTTTCCCTTGAAGCATGAATTTTTTATTTTATAATATATATTTTCTACCTTTATGACCTCTCCTCTCAGTTTTACTAATGTCTTTTAAAGATGTTTAATGATTCTAGCATATGTGATGTCATTGATAGCACTGTTTTTTAAAAAAAGTGCAGAAATTAATGAATCAAACAATGAAATCATATGTTTGTATTGTTTGTATTTAGGTTATGCTTTTACTTAATACACCCTTAAGTGCTGTTTAATTCAACATAGGAACTCCACCAAACAAGATGACTCATTTTTCTTTTCAATATACCAAGGCTTCTTTATATAAGCAATGATTTTCCTCCTCATTCCTCTGCTTTTCCTCATCCTCCTCAAACATGCATTAGGCCATGAAAAAAAACACTGAAGATACACAGGAAGTAAGAATTCTAGGCAGCACTCAGATTGCAGATTGGTCATAGAATTGCATGTGACTTAAGACAAGTGAAATGTTTTTTTTTACATTTTCTAAGAAGAAAAATCCTCTATAAAACCTGGTGAAAGCAACGATCTTGAGTTTGATAGATTGTGAAAGAGATTTATCAAAAGTTTGCAGAAGGAGCCCAGACTATCTCCCATTGCTATTAGACAAATGTAACTTTGGATGAATGGGGCAGACAGCTGTACAAAGAAGAACTACTGACTAATCAGATATATTTCAAAACCTGCCATGTTTTTATTCAAAGATAGAAACACTTAGAAAGCCAAGGAAAGAGAAAAAGGTCAGTGAACCAAAGTACAAGGATGCACTGTCAGTAGCAAGATGAAGAAAAGCAGCAGATGCCATTAGAAACTGTGACAAACTGCCTGTGGTCCCAGGTTAACTCGCACAGAAAGAGTTCATGAGCTACAAAAATAGTTTTTATTCTAATCCCCTGTCTTTAGTGAAGTCAAGCTTCTTTTACCAGTAAGATCAAATAATGTGGACAGCATGAAGACAGTTAGCATCTCTCACATAAGCATCCAAATGAGGAGAGTGTAACTCTTTTTTGCTAAAAGGTATTATTATCACTTTCAAAGAGAAGCTCCTGTATCCTTATGCCCTTGAAATTGTTGAGGAAGAGCTGCCTAAACTATTTTGACTTTTACTGGAGTAATGGAGAAATACCAAATACTTCCTACTCCTCTTTAAAAATAATTTTCCACAGTATGTATAGTATAATACACTCACATCTAACCTGATTTTAATTAACTTCTTTCGATTTTAGGTAGCAAATGTTAACATTTTCAACATATTTCATGTTTAATATTGTATTTGGTAAGCATCTAATTCTCTCATTTGGAGCAGCTTTGTAAGACTAAGTCATCTCACTTTGCGGTGGTTTAAACATTTTTAACTAAGTAAAATGAAAGGGATAAAGTAAAATATTTTGAATGAACCAATAAGTCTGGTGTGGAAAATTAAATAGACACACATGGAGGAATTATCCATGTCTTTTCATTATGTAAAAAATATGGTTTGTATAGTAAAGTTTCTAGAGCACTGAATGTTAAAATTAAAAACCGTTATGATAATTCCGTAATCTCTGTGGTTTTATACCCTTTGGCTTGATCATGATTCAGGGGGAAAAATATCCCCAAAAGAATAAACAGCCCCATTCCCATTTTGGAAAGGAAGCTGAGAACCCGGTATGAGTGGTTGGCTTGGATCTTGGGAACTTGTAAATGCAATCAAGTAGGTAATTATATGTGGCGCTGTATATTATAAGTTTATATATCCATTTGTATTGCATTTTATGTACAGTTCTGTTATCCCCGGTTATCCCCTATTAGCCCTGCTTGTAAATGGACTGCCCTGGTCTCCCCCTTCCTTTGATCCCACTTAGTTCCCTCCACCAGTGTCTTCCCCGCCACAATCTCCCCGCCTTCGGGTCCCTCTGAATATGTACCCTGATCCCTCCCCTTCTTCCAGAACCTTCCCTGTCTCTCCAAGTTACTCGATCCCTCGTTGGCTTGAGTAGAAGGCCTTAGTCTTCCTCTCATGCCAATCATGCCTAAACCCCACTCCTTCCCTCCCCTGGTTGGTCCTTTCCCCATTTCCACCCCCTGTTTATGCCCCCTACTTAAACCCATGTTTGAGAACCATCTTGGCTCTTGTGGGTTGGTTCTTCTAGAGGCATAGACCTCTAATAAAGGTTCCCTGTTACACCACCCACGAGGGTCATCTTTTGTCCTCTTCGTCAAGCAGCTGGTCCGCCGGTCCTCCTCCAGGGACTCCGGCTAGGGTCTGGCGAACTGCCCTCACTGAAGAAGCCCCTTGCGGAGCATGAGGCAGGGCGTACCGCCTGGTTGGAAGCCCCTGAGCCACCGGGCGTCCCGAGCCCTTCCGTGAAGGGCCGATTGGTGCCTGGTGCCCGAATCTGCCCAAAGCCCCTTTGGGTGGCCACGAGCTAGCCAGGGCTTTTCGGGGTACAGCCATCTGAGGAGGGGCTGCGACAATTATAGATATAGACTGTGTGACATGATGTGCAATACAGTTTGACTGACCATAGGGCCCATGAAAAGGATTCAGAGCTAAAAGACCTCATCACACATAGTCCTGTACTTTTAAAATGTGGACCAACTCTATTAGGAAAAAAAAAGTTATAAGCAGTTTGATATATCACTCTTAAAAGTTAATTTTTCTAAAACAAAATATAAATAAAATTACTAAGAACACTTGAATAAATGGTATGGAAAATAAAAAACTCTATTGCTTTCTATTTATTGTGAGTGTCTTCAACATGTAATAAAGAAAGTTGGACACAATTCTAATATAAATTCATTTGAAGATAACTGCAGGCACTTTTTAGCTATCTTGTTTGTGACATCAGTCTGGTTATGTGACAGTCATCCATGTTTTACCTCAAAGCACCTGCTAATTTGGGCCCAGAAAGAATATAAATTGTGTAATTATTTCCTTTATAACTCACTCTCACTGAGTGTGTGTAAACAGCGTAATGGAGAAAAATTACAATAGTTTCCAGGCTTGAAATGTTGTTTTCTTTACTTCAAAATAGCAATTTAAGTATAAACAGTAGAAAGGTGAATAAGGCCAATGATCAGCAAGAGAAATTTTGTCAAAACTGGTATATTTTTATTAAGAAACTTTAAAAGTCAAACAAGGAAACTCCTAAATATCTGGTGCTCCTGATGTAAGTGATTAATTGTGCAAGTCACCTATTTTTCTAGAGGGCTATGAAAATAGTTTATATGACAGACACAAGAATAAGAGTGGTAAAAGTGTGCTCCTCTTCCCCTGTTTGAAATTCTGGGGTGGGTTTCAGACCACCATGTAAAATGCCAGACTACAGACTGTAAACTATCACAGGTCCAATGAAGTCAAACGGAAGTTACAGCATCATGATTTTAGCCTTGAGGGTTTGTAGCCCAGCATGCTGCTGTAGCCTCATACAATTCTTCATATACAATTTAATGCTTTAAAGTGCTCTTTTCCCCTGTATTTTGTCTGATAAATGACAACTCGCTTGCTGTATGTTCTGTTGTACACTGGACTTTTCCCCCTTTCTGCTGTGTGGATAAAAATGTCCACCCTCATGTGCACTCTGGCTCAGTATTTTATGTGCTAATGAACTGAGTGTGACAAGCTACATTAATAGTTCCCTCTGCTATCAGATTGTATTCTGGACCTTAATGACAGTTCCTTATCAACAGTCCAATTACCAATGCATCCCTAATTCATTCTTCTGTATCTGACCATATTTCACAACACTTAGCCAGTTGTCACAACATCCTAAGAAAACCCTTTATTGATCATTTCCTTTTTAGATACATAATCTTCTCCTGTCTGTTTTCACAGCAGAACATGATAAATGCGGTCACCTACTGTTCCCCTACTACGATAGTCTGTCTGTTACTGTCTTTGTTACTTTTGGAAGCCAGAACAGTGGTCACTTCATGCAAGCTACCACGAATAAAACTTTCAGGAACTATTATACATCAGCTACAACTGAGCTTTTACTGCTAATGAAATATCTAATGTCATGTATACAGTGTTATTTACATATTCTGATGGGCAAATTAGGAACTTCCCAATTCTGGTATTCAAAAATAGCAATATTGCACTTCTTCTGCTATTCCAACCTGGCACATGGGGTCATATGTATTCTTGCAATAGCCTCACTTGGACATGACTTTTCACAAGCTCCTTTGGGACTTCAGCATCACAAAAGAACCTGATTTGTACATTAAATACAGCCATTGTCTATGTCCATTTGGAGAACCCCTGGCACATTTAAATTACCTTTTTTCCCCAAAAAACTTTCTGTGTCTGTTTTTTTCAGAGCAGGAAAAATATTTGTTGAACTTAATAATTTGTCTCTGTGCATGTTTTGTTTTTTGCAAAAAGATGTTTGTTACAGAAAAGCCTCCTGTACCCTTTTCTTCCATGAAGAGCAGGTGGAGTGTTAGTGTATAAAGTGTACAAAACTGTGTCTCAGATTGTATTTTCAGGTTGTGCTCAGGATGCATACTCTTTAAATCAAAGTGTTAGTCTACAAGCTTTTACATGTTTTATCTCTTTTCTCCATCAACAAAAGCCACATACTAGTAGAAGACAAAACAGGAATTTTAAGTCTATGCTGTCTAGCACCTTGTTTTGTTTTTAGCAGCATCACCTGGTCATGAGTGACAAAAATCACTAGGAATCATTCCTGTGGGGTTTTTTTTAAATTAAATATAAAGCAAAGCTGTAGAGCACCAGTAACAAAAATTAATACAAGAAATCAGCAAAGAGAGATCACACAGAAGCATTAAACTTCCTCCTTCTCATTTCAGAAACGTCACATTCACACTCACATGCTGTAGTATGATATTTCTGTTGCTTTGTGAGCATTTCTAGGCAAAACTGGGCCTTGCAAAATGCTTAATCTGGATGAGGTGATGCTTCAGGCAGTGATGGGAGAGTAAGGGCACATGGCACATATCCCAGGCACTTCAGCAGGGCTTGGCTGGTTGAAGTTAATATGAATCAGGCTTTGGTGAGCCAAGACTCAGGGTGCCACACCACCTGCTTGGAGAACACAGGAAGACAGGCTATATGGGAGATATGTTGCACGTCTGGTACCAATTGCCTCATCAGGAAGAAAAAGCGGATGAGGTCTTCAGACATCTTCCAGCCTCAGCTCTTCTGCAGATCTGTGACAGAAAGGCACTTGTGTTGGCAGCAAATGAATAAATGATTTGACTCAAGGTCACAGGCAAACTGAAGCACAAGCAGAGCAAAGATTGAAAGGACTCCCATTGAAACTTTTTTGCAGAGCACTTCTTGCAAAGTAACACACTTCTTTCTCTTAGAAGCAAGAGGGGTATTAACTCACCAAGCACTTTTTTTTCCTTGTAAGATAATGCAGATAATTTTCCTTCTCTTTTAAGCACTAAGGCAAACATCACCACAAGAAGCTCAATAGCTTTCTGAATTTGTTTTTTTGGCCAGTCTCTTCATTGTCATACTCCATCACTCAAATCTGATGTTTAAATTGAGCCTAAAAACCCACTCAAGCTGTGGCTCCAAAGAGATGTGTTATCCTAAGGGGCTGAGTCAATACAAAACCAGAAAATGAAAGTATTCCTCAGGGGAGATATCCATTCTGGTAAAGAAAGGTTTTAAATATGAAAACCTCCTTCTAGGACGAGCTAGAAGAATAGCCAATTCTTACTAAAAGAAAAAAATCCTAGGAGTCCACAGTTTCAGGAAGAAATCCTGTCAATTGATGGAACTGCACCGTAGATGAACATTTTAAATAAGAGCAAAACATCATTTGTCCATCAGAACTGCAGGATGACAAAAGCCAATGCCAAAAGTGAGATGCCTTTCAGTTGAAACTTAACTGCTTTAACAAGACATTCAGAATGCTTTACGGGCAGGACACCACTACATCAGAATGGTAACAACATTTACCACTGTAAGTGGAGCTCCATGTGCTCAATCCAAGATGTGTAAACAGTATCTGAGTAGCTATGAATGCTACTTTCCACTAACCTAGCATATTTTTTCAAATTTTCCCCTGTGCAGCACCTCTACATACAACTCAAACTGCATTTTTTCTTCACATTACTCAATGTAAACTGGTATCAACCTCTTAGACAAGAGCTGGTGTTTCCTGTACCTCTATTCCAGTAAGAACTAGCTATTATAAAATTTGAATTTCAGTGCTGAGGAGGACATTGTTTTTTTCTTCCCCTGGCCACTAGGATTTCAGGTCCACTAGTAATAATAATACCAAATACACTCTGTATGCTATGAATAACTCATCTACATCAGATAAAATCATGGGCAGCATGTGAATGTGATGGTCAGAAGGTGAGATTTTCAGATGGTCAGAATTTCTTTCTCATTTTCTCCAGAATACTTCACTCAAATGTGCCCAGAATACTTGACTCAAATGTTATTCAGACTAGAGCTGAAGAATGTAGGCTAAATAGAACTTCTGAAGCAGGATGCCTATTTCCCAACTTAGGTGCCTTGTGTTTTCACAGTAAAATCACTATGGCTGTGTTTGTAACACAAAGTTTTGAGTGACTTGAGCAGCAGGCAGCAGTAACATATTCCTCTGCCTGCTTTTGTCAGCCTGCTCTAGCATGCAAACTCTGAAAAAGGTTCTGGTTTCAGAACTGCAGAAAATGCTACGTTTTTCAGCAGATGCAGCTCACATCTCTCACTTCAAGGTCATGGTTCTCCCCGGAAGTTTAAGTCTTTCCCACTGCTCTTTGGGGCACTATAAAAAACAACAGGTCACTGAATACATGTCAAGGGTGTCTAAGCACAAGAACCCTATTCTCTGTTTCAGTTCTGGTTTTCTATTTCTATGAGCAATGTGTTTCTGGTTATTAGAGTCAACTGAACTGAATAAAAATATGCAGAAATATGTTGCAATGGGCCATTTTAAAAGAAGTCTTTCTTACACTTCGTTCTAAACCCTATGTGCCAAGCCCATATATTCATATATTAATAATTATTATGAACAGAGCTATGATTTTAACAAGATTTGTCTATTTGTCTATTTGTATGCGGAACTCATATTTATTAAATTAAAAGCTTTTTTTTTT
>WEIV01010857.1:34581-53449 GCA_013390005.1 Calyptomena viridis | reverse complement strand
TCATACAAAACTATGCACTGCACTATTACAACGTAAGAGACAGCAGGAATCATTCCCAAAAGCTCACTGGTTTAAAAGCAATAACAACAGCTGGAGTTATCTGATTTTCCCATATTCAGTGGATGCCTCCGAAGATGATATATTTGACATGGTGTGAACACTGTAAATATAGGTACCATGATACTAGAGTGGAATTTTTATACTATGAAATCAGTGACAAGAGGTTCAAAGTAAGTTACTAAGGGTGCCCAGCATAAGCTGCAGGTTTCCAGAAGCTAGACAGAACACATTTAAGATGAGTGATTATTCCTTAAATAAATATGATGTACTCTCTATGAGGCACAGCACTCCTGACTTTTTTGAGGGGGCAGATATTTTATTCCAGCAAGACTGGAATAAATAAATGAAGTCAAACTTCACTGGAACTGGAAGAAACTAGAGCAGGGGAACAGGATTTTATGTGATAGTTTGTATACCTTTCCTCACAGAGAAGGCTCCCCACATGTACATAATGACATTTCTTCATGTGATGGTGCTTCTCCTTGTACACACACGGTGCTTTCACACGAGAAAAGAATAAAGACCATGAGAGAGAGGTTATAACACATGCAAGCAGCAAAGTAATCCCAAGAACTATGTCACATATCTGTCGTCTTTGTCTTTCATTTGTCACCATGGGCACTGTTGTATGGCTGATTCATGTTACTGCCTTAAAACTTGGAATTAAAATGTGATTTTAAGGGAACCATGTAACTCTATTATGAGAATATAGTAAATGTTTACATAGCTGCTTGGCACTTGACACAGACATCTCGAAACAGACAGGAATAATGTCAAGGCTCATATGTAGAATATAGAATGAATCAATGAGGTTTTCTCTGACTGCTGTGAAAAGCTGATTTAACCTTGACCAGAGATGCTGGAAGGGAGCCTGTGTGAATTAAAGCAGCAGAGATCAGGGCCAAATCCTCAGCTGGTAAAATTGTCAGAGCCGCTCTGAGGTAAATGGTGTTAAATCCCCACTATCAAATGGGACAGTACATGTTACATCGTCAGAAAAATACTTTAAAGTATCAGAATCCAGATAAACAAGCTCAAGAAGAACAAATGGTTTGCAGAGCAGGAAAAGCTCCTATTCATTAAATAAGGGTCAAGCATGTAGGCAATAAACTTCCCTTTATTTGATCAATCATGCTTTAAAAATCAAATTAAAACCATTCCTGAGGACACATGAAACAGTTAAAGCCACAAGAATGTCCTTTGGTTGGGTAACAGTAAGGCAGTAAATCAGATTTTTTTGCAGGCCTACTAAATGCAGGGCAAAAAATAACTAAACAGACAAGAGCAGCAGAGCTGCATCCTTTGAACTGGACACTGTAACAGATATATACTGTGTTTTGTGGAAGCAGCAAAATAGCAGGCTGCTGAGAGTACATGGAAAGCTAAAATAAACAAAAAAATTCTGGCTTTTTTCCATTTTCAGTCATAAAAAGCCATGAGGAAGTTGAGATAGAAGGACATTACAACTGCTCTCAAGCAGGTCATTCTGCTACATGAGGTCAGCAGTACTGCTGCTATTGACTTCAGCTGAATCAGGTTTTGGCTCACTGGTTTTAATTTATCATATTACTGAAGTTGTGCACTGATATAAATCCACACAGAGCAAAACTGGAGTAATGCTGTAGTTAATCAGGCCTAATGAAACAATGGTCCTCTAGGTCAGAAATACAGCTGTATCTCTGATGTTAGGATAAATACTCATTCAGCTTTGAAAGTAGTTAAAAAGATTCTTGCTGTGGATGTCACAAATCGTGTACAGTGAGGCTAACCAGCACAACCCTCAGATCTGTGTGGTATGGGGAAAAAAATCTCACAAAGAGATGCAGATCAATATTTCTAATGATCCATCTGCCAAAAGACATTCCATTGGGTAAGTACTTCTATAAGAATTCAGCCTGATAATGTGGATGAAGCCCAACACCAAAAACATTTGCAGATTCACCTCTTCTTGTAGTCTAGGCCATAGCACCGGATTGTTGCACATATTATCTAAGAGGAGGAAAAATGAACATGTGCCATCTGCCCAATTTCAAACAGACTGCTCATACATTCTGACTGACCTGCTGCAGACACATTTTAAAAACTCATTGATGAACTTCCTTCAAGAAAAAAGTTATCTACACTCACAATAATTATAAGGTATTTAAAATAAAGTCTGCTGAGTTAAGTCAGTACTAATCTTCCCCTAAGAGCTCTCAAAATCAGTCCCAGAGATTCCCTGAGGGATGGAGTGATGGATTTATAATGGCTGATGATTTAGTTTACAAAAGAATTACTGAAAATATTCCTGTAAAAGGTAATATTTGTGTTGCATGAAGAGACACAAATAGGCAAACAATTCAGCCATCAAGAATTCTATTAATCTATTTTAAAATACTTTTTTTTGACCAAGCTACTTTCTTGTTTATGCATCTCTCAAAAGAACAGTTACTTATTGCAGAAAGGGCAGTGATTTATTTATTCCAACATGTCTCAACAACACTGCAGGCACCTTTTGCTCCTAAATGGAACACAAATACTATGCCTGTACTGATATAGAGAATTTGTGCAAGTTGTTTCAAGCCTTATTGATGCTGCACAGTACTTTATCAATATAAATTAACTGCCTTCTAACTGAAAAATGTATTTTACAAATTTTTTTTTTAGCCTTTAGCTGCAACTAGAACACAGATATGGAAAATAATCCAACTGCAGGAGAAGTCTGATGCTTAGCCAGTCAATAAACAGACCTACATCAACTGAAAACAAAGCCCGTTCCTTCTCTTTCCATGAAGTAAGAAAATTATCACAGAGATATATTTCTTCCCTCTAGCTTTGTGCTGAAGATCCACAGTTTTATAAGGATAGAGTAAGCAGAGTATTTAAATCCCCACAATCTCAGCATTTGAAAAAGGAAAGAATGAACAGGACCTTGTAATGTCAGAGAGAAATACGATTTCAGCAGTTTAAGAAAAACACAGTATTATAGGTATTGAAAAAAGTTAGTAAAGGGCAAGACAAGTTTTGTTATGGCCTGGGATATAGGCTTAGATAAAAGACATGATAGTTCCAAAGAACACAAACAAAAAAATCTGATTCGAGTTCATGAAATGACAGACTATGGGAAAAGCAAGGGAAAATTTGACCTAAAAACCTATTTCTTAGCATATGATTCCGACTCTAAAATTCAAAGAGAAGCCAAAACTAATAAACAATAATACAGTGTCAGTGCTTATGCATATTAAATCATGATGTGCAATGCAAAGAATATCAGCAGTTCAAGTTACTAAGAGAACTGCCAGTGAGGTGTATCAGTTGCTCCAAACATCCACAGGACAATGAGATGGCTGGGAAAGACTGCACAACCTCACTCCCCTAAACACAGCACAAAGCACCAGTAAAGACGTGTGACTGGATCCAACTGGACCTTTGGAGTGCACCTCTGAGCAGGACTGGCTTCCTTAGTGTTGATACATGAAATGACTATATGAAATGGGCATTGCTGTTCAGAAGGTCATAAATACATAAGTACAACGGTGTAGTTACAGTTGTGTTAAGCATTCTGTGAGGAATGACACATAGAAAACTATTCCCCAGCTTGGTGGTCACAGTCACAATGCCAAGCCATGTGATGAGGACAGCAAAGTACAATTCAGCAGATAGGAAGGAGTTAATCCCTATTTTACCAGAAGAACAACACAACACTGAGCTTTGCTGAGATCTAGATTTTCTGTTATGAAACAGGTAATAGCAGCTCAAACAGGTAAGAGGGTGTGAGAAGAGCACCATGGACATGTTTGCATTCTCCTGCCCACACATGCCTCCCACAGCCAGCTGAGTCTCAGGAGATGGTGGCAGCTGTCAAGAGACAAGGTTTTACTAGTAATGGAGGAAACAGTTCATATAAATAAGTTCCTTTCACATCTTTACCAAACCCTCAGACAGAGATACTGAGATCTGAACCATCATTTTCATTTATTACAATAACTTTTGATTTAAATTCACTGCTGAAATTCTCTGGAATAAATTCTATACGTAAAAGGCAAAATGCCAGGAAGAATGGGCTTATCTGTTGTGATTCTTGGGATTTTCCAGGTAAAATCTGTTCCTATTCCAAGTATCCCTTTGACGAAAATTCATCTTCAAGTGTTGCAATAAGCAACATCTATGACAGTGAAACAGCAAAAAAGTATGTGTCAAACATTACACTAGTGACTTGACATTTTTGCCACCTCCTTCCTATATCCTGTGGTCTGAGTTAAATAAGTTTAATGATTGCAGTTCTGTTCATGCAGTACAGAAACCTCCATGAAAAGAACCACTGCAACCCTGTGGCGGCCCCTGTTAAAGAAGTCAAATATTTAAAAGACAATGACATTATCTAAGGTCACCTCCAGATAATCCTCCTTCAAAGCAGGTTAGAGAAACAGCAGAGGGAAAATGTACATTAAGCACAATTTTCTTTTTTGAGTACACAGTTGAGGTTGGTTTTGCTTTCTGTTAGCCAAGGACAACAAAAGCCAGAGCTGTGTGATACGCATTTTTTGAGCAAGCTGGACAGAAATGCCCTTTAAAATTAATCTACGAGGGAATAAAAACTCTTTCACTTAGCAACAGTCTCTTAGTCTCTCGACCCTTCTGAAAGTCTATCCCTCCAAAAGAGGTGCCTCTAGTCCTCTCTGTTCCTTTTGGACTGTCAGCTGGGAATCGTAGCTCTCAGCTAATTTCCAGTATTTGGGTACTGTTTTGTTATACAGCGGCACCAGCTATTCCCACAGGTCCTTCAAGGGGCCACATGCACTGTTAAACTTCTTCATCCCATGCTGTCAATATAACTGTCCATGTTTGCTACAATGGCAGGAAAATTACTTTTGAAAGAAGAATGCTTATGATCCCCCCCCGTCCCTTCCCTGTGTTTTAGACCATAAGTAGAACCTTGTGTCCCAATGGGCATTCAGAGAGCTGCTGGGAATGGCCTCTTGTGCAATCTTAGGGCACACAGTTCCTTCAGCGATCACATCTGATACGACTTCAACTCGCATCTGCAGAAGTTTAACACATCTCAGATCTTTTTGACAGTACTAGAGTTTTTGCTGATGGCTGAGGACATTTTGCTGCTAGTTTATATCCTTTCCTGAGGAAGCATACGAAGAGAAGCCAAAGCTTTAATTCTTCTAAGCTATTCTTTTTATTTTTCTTTTGATACACATTTTTACCCATCGGCATTTTGGTTGCTAGCTGCACTTGCCAGTTCCACAAGCACTTTGGAACCCTTCTCAAAGGAAGCTTCTTCTGAAGTCTGTGTTTGCAGTCTCAGTGAATAAAACACATTCATCTCTAACTTCTCCTTACACTCTGTTTTAGGAATATATACTACTCCTACCTTCTGCAGGCTACTAGAGTATGTGGGGTACTACCCACAGCACTGCAACACGTTGTGTAGTCTGGTTCCTGAAAGAGGAGGGCTGCTGTGTGACACTCTTCTTTGCTATTATATCACAACCAAAGCTTAAGGTGCTGTCAAGAAGTTCCTGAATACAAAGAAGAGAGTCACAGGTTGGTAAAAGCAAAAAGGAGTCTGAGAAGCCCAGTCCCACACCCTAGGGTGGCATCTGTGCTCACAGGAAAATCTCTTGCTTCTGTTCCTGCCTTGAGTGAAGAGGAACAGCACAAGACTAGCTGCAACAATCTACAACTGAAATACAGAAATTCTCTACAGGGCAAAGGAGTGGTGGGATATGTGCTACAACAGACAAGGAGGCTCAGTCAGCACATTGTTGCAGGCAGATGACGTGCCAGCAGAAGAGAACAGCAGTCCCAAGACAATTGTGGCTGGCCCACAACCTCAGTCTAAGTCAACTCTGTGGCCTGTAAGCCAAAGGTTTGCTTTTTTTCCCACTCCCTTGGATACCACATGGCATCTCCAGCCTTACACAATTACTGACTTCTCCTTGGATCTTTGGGTGAGAGAAACAAAGCTGAGGGCGGACTACAGATAGCAGCAGACAGTATGTTAAACATTCAATCTGGGAGCTGAATAAGGGTAAAGGATTCTCTGACTCTGGAGAATGCTCCTGCCTCCTTCAACTCAGCTTCCTTCAACTTCCTGCTCATGTGACAGCAATCTGTGTCCAAAACCAGAGCAATTCCTTTTCTGGCAATCCAGGTACTTTTTCACAGCTATGTAGAAGTTGTTCCTTTTTTTCTCACATTCTGTCTTTGCTGGTCCCTGTGGCAAATGACTGTGGTTGTTCATGCAGCTCCTATTTTGCTGGAATTCATCCCTTACAAGAGGCTGAAAATTCCTTGTGGAACAGCTTGAAGGAAGAAAAAAAATCTTCACTGCATTACAGCTCATTGAATGTAACAGAAGTTATTTAAATGAATGAAGATAATACTTATACCCAGACTTTTCTGCAAGCTAATTACTTTCACTGCAAGATCATTACTCTAGCTACTGTGCCTTTTTAAGTTATGCATCCTCTAATAATGGTCACGATGTCAAAACAGTGAGATACAATCAAGGCTGCTCTTGAAAAATCTTCCACATATGCCAATGTGCAACTAGCACTAAATGCCTCAGATTAACTGGTCTGGGACCTCTCTCCAGCAACACAGACTGTCAGAATCAGGTGTCTGGAAGAGCTGATCGAAATGATGACAGGATAGAACAAGACTAAGGGGCAAACCTGTGCTAATGCCTATCTCCATAGGCCATCAGAGAAGTCTGTGATGTAAAAGATGCAAGATAATCCAACCTTTTCCCTGGACACTAAACAACATAGGAAAGGGAAGCAAAAGGGAAGAATTTTAGTGGGGGGATGAGGGGGGCAAAGGAGGGATGGGAAACTTGGCCAGGCCAAATTTTGAGTGCTCAGCAACATCCTACAGGCAGGTAGTACAGGATTCTACCTACAGACACCAAGGCGCAGGACACAGGTACCCTCCCCTCCCTTCCCCCTCCCCTCCCCTCGGACATTGTCCCCCGCACGGCCGGTCCGCACCAGGAGAGGGCGCTCGGACACCAACCAAGCGCGGCAGCTGCACTAATGAGCCCTCACAGCTAATTAGCGCTCCATCCGCGGGATTAGCTCGCTCGCACGCAGCGCAGGGTGCGAGCGAGCGGCGTGGCCGGGGCGCACGTCGCTGCCGTGCGGGAGTGCGGTGACTGCAGCTCATCGGAACAAGCTTCTCTTTTTGCTTTCCTTTTTCACTTTGCCCACCGAATTATCCCTGTTATTCCTGGGGGCTGTGAGATTCCTCATTGAATCTACCGCTGCCCTTTTCCCTGCTACAGGGGCGAACACACCGGGAAGCCGCAGCTGCTCCTGCAAGAGTTAAGGTGTGCTGCCATCTGTCCTCTTGCTACTCTCTCACATCCCACGTCTCTGCTAGGTCTGGCGTGTATCCTGCATGGTGAGGAGACAGCCAAGGGGCTTCTGGAGTGCAGAGCCCACATACCACCCACTTGCAGTGGCCTCCTGATGATGCTCAAAATGTCAGAAGCATCCTTCTGGTGCCTGCATCAGGAACTAACGAGCAGAAGACCCTCTCCCATGGAGTCCCTCTGCCCCCTCCCCCTAACACATAATCTGATGCACAAGGTCTCATATACCAGGCAGAAATCCTCAGGCCTGTTCTAACCCTGAAGTCAGGTACAACTTCAAGTTGGCCTTACTCTGCATAGGAAGTTGGGCAGTGACCTCCAAAGGTCCTTTCCAAATCAAATGATTCTGTGAGTCTCAGTGCTGAATAAGTACATCCTTATTCCCATTTCACACTGCAGAAGCAAAGGGTATATATGGGTAAGTCAGTTTTGACCAGGACTAGAAAAGCTTCAGGTGAGGCCAGCCATAGCAGAACCTGTAAACTGATAGTCAGCAGATCACTGCCTTCCTTTCTGCACTGGCCTGGTCACATTTCTTTTACAAACTGTAAACAGAGTGTGGGATGGGTTACATTCGATTATATATGGGTTACACTCCTGGATTGTGTATGTATTCATACATTGTGTGTATGAATATCAGCTTAATTGATGGTGGATATCCATCCCGAAGAAAATGGCCCAACTCGAAAAATGTCTCATTTGAAATGATCAAGAAGTTTCTTTCAGTGCTAGCAGGTGAAGGATTATAACTTTTTGTCTCTACAGCTGCTCACTAGTGTGAGTCTGCTGGTTTACTCACTCACTCCTTCAAGTTCCACCACCACAAATTCAGAACTGGTTTATTTTCGTCCCTGAATCTTAATCAGCCAGCTTTTATTACAGCCTGGTAAGAGAACTTGCCCTTAGCTATCAATTTGATTCGATTGTATAAGTGGATTTTTAAAAACAACATTCTCCATGTTTAAACTTATTTTTAAACCAATATGACTATTATGAGGGGCCAAATGTAACTCAAAAGCACATTAACATATGATAAAGGATGTTGTTTTTACTTTTTTCCTGCAACTGCTCATCAGTATGGTGAGAAGATAGGCTTGATCTAGTGGATGCTGCTGTGAACTCACACCTTGGACTTCCCAGGAGTTCCTGGACAAGCCACTCCCTGTATGTTTGGTTTTCCATCTGGCAGGGGCAGTGGGACTAAAACCCTGCTAGGATTGCAAGATGCTTGAAGGCCATGTAGGTGCCAAGAATAGATATCTATCTACATATCCAGACAGCTACAGACTTATTGTGACTCAATCAAGTTTAAGATAAAAGTTGCTATTTCAAGCTTCTTAGTCTCAAGGAAGTACATAACAAAAACAAACCATCAGCACAGAAATAATTTTGATTATTCACATTCAGGAGAAGTGAAAGAAATCACTTGTCAGCTTCACTTTTGTGACTTCGACACACTGAAGAGAAAAGAAAAAAAATGTATGAAATCCATGATGGAAAAAAGTTATCAGATTAAAGCTTCTTTCCCCATTACTTATTCAAATGAAGAGTAAATCCAGTGTTTTCTCTCCAGCTGAATACTCCTTCAGACTGAAACACTGAAAATTAGAAAGCGTTTATACATAGCAAGCCAAATTTATCTTTTCTAAAATGCCTTAGGGAACAGGTCTGGGGCATAGATTTGGTCCAGAAAATTTACTCTTCCAGTAAAATCAGTTAACTTTAAAAACACTTCAACCCCTCATTTGCCATGCTTTGCTCAAAGTGTTAGGAGACAACTGTCTCATGATTTACTCTCTCCTCTGCTCTGAGATCCTGGTCTAGTTCCAACTGATAAATTACAAGATTGGCTAACTTTTAATCCCTTGCTAGAGATTTTCCTTCCAAGTGCTGGCCCACAGGAAATTCTTGTTTTAAAATATGCTAGAGTGACACTAGCAGAACCTTCCAATCGAGAGGAAATTTTGATTCAGCAAAAGCACAATACCGGTCCTATTGCCACCTCACTCTCTTATGTCAGATTCTTAGATGTGCAGCTGCTTGTACAAACACTGGTAAGCACCACCACGCATCCACAGCCACACAAACTCTTGTAACAGGGATGGATCTGAACTACAAGGTTATGGTCAGAATTCAAAGTCTACCCCGTGTCTCCCTAAGTCTGGATTGAGAGTTTTGTTGAGCCACAGTTCTGATACAGAGTCACAATTACAGACACAGTCACAGAAACATAGACATATGCACTTCCTTAAGTGGGAGCTTTCAAACATATATAGATTTAATTGAATCGTTATCCCCATAACTAATGACTGAAGGAGCGTGAAACTCAGTGTTACACACTATGTGTAAAATGAGCTCTTCAGTGCTACCCTGGCCTTGCTAACTAGGGTGTATTCTGTGTGTCTGCCTGTCTGACACAGACAAGCTGGACACTCAGTGGGGTGGATTACTGTGGTAATTCTGCATGAATTACTTGCTGCAGAGGTCTGGGACCTTTCCTGTAGCAGAGCTGCTGTTCTCCCACTTCTACCTCTCAGTGACCTCTTTGGTCTGAGGCTTCCCCCTACCAGGTTGCTCCATTCCCCTGTATCAGAGTGCATGTGAATGTTATGGAAAGCATGTGGGAACACTGGTGTGGATCATTTATGAAGCAGCAAAAGTGTAAATATGCCTGTTTTGTAAGATATGGAGTGTTTCATATACAAGTTATTAGAAAGATGTAGATATAGATAAAGGTGTAGATGTAGATATAGATAAGCACCTGTATAATTTTGGAAAATGTTGACACTTTACTACACACGGAATAAAGCATTTTAAACCTACTAATACCAGAGAGGAGGCAGGACATTGTTCTTAGATGTTTGAAGGATGAAAACATTTGGTGGGCTCTTGGTTTGATAGCTGGGAAAAAGCACTGCTATTCAACACAAAATGAATAAAATACAGTTACGAGAACCTTCTAACCAAATATGGCAAAATAATTTTTCATACTATTACTTTTTAACCTGTATTTCACACTTCATTTCTGCATTTGATTTCAAGTAACATATTTTTCCTTCTTTCTTTCAAAGGAACTGGAGATCAAACAGCGTTTTAAATCCACAGAAGTTCCAGAGATTGCCAGTTACCTTTTGCTGCTGCTATCCTTTAACTGTAATAAAAACGTGAGAACACATAACTGGAAAGGACCATCTGGAACCATCTGTGAACTGTTCCTTGCACTGTAGGCTACTATGAATTAGATGTTTAATTACAAACAGTGCGTAGAACATCTACTCCACATGTCACAGGCCATGAAACAATTCCTATGTAGCACAATTAAGAAAGTTGATGAATAATAATAAACATCCAGAACCACAATGTGCTATAGAAAGAATACAGCATCAAGTATCATCAGCATCTAAGTACTGAGAGCTATCATCATTTTGGGGAAGAATGATTTTGAGAAATAAAGCATGAATTTTGCTGTAAGAAGGCAAAACCCAAAACATCCCAGCATCAACTACACTGACCCAGGGGAACACTTTTTTCTTTACCTCAAAACTTTATAATCCACTTAGCTTGAAGTGTGTGAATCAGATTCACCTCCCACTCACTTACAGGAGAGGAGTTCATGATGGAAGCATGTGTTATTGCCTGTAATTCATCTCCTTTTCATTTCCCCCCATCAATAGTACTACAGTCACTGAATTTGAGCCATCAGGTAGGGCTGAAAAAAATATAGAGAGGCCCATGCAGAAAAAGTGAAACCTTGGCCCAACAGATAATGTCCTGAGTTTGGACTACAAAGATCTAAGGGTGTCGTTGCAGTGCACTGACTGATCTGCTGCCAGTGGCATTGTAAGGAAAATATAGGAAGGCATTTGAGGCTGTGTTAAAGGTATAGCTGAAAAAGACAATGCACCAAAAATCCTGCTGTTTTGTAGGCTGGTCTGAAAAAAAGACCTTTCTTCCCACTCATTCCCAGTAAATCTTCCTGACTGTTTCATCCAAAAAAGAAGAGTAATGGCTAGTGGACGCTTTGACTGGATGCTTTAGGGTTTGGGAGGATAACTTCTAGGGTTAAGGCCAGACTGAATCCCAGCAGCTTCAGTTTGCCACAGTCATAAAACAGAGCATAAAATAACTGATGAGAATTGAAGGAAAAAAAAGAAGCTTACAGCTTCTTTTCTCTCCTCTCATCCTTATGGGCTGATCAAGAAAAATGTGGTCTGTGTAAATGGAAGATATTCCATGTATACATTGAGTGGAGCTTACAGTACCCCAAAGGGGCTATTCATCAACTCCAACAGGAATATGCAGTGGGAGGCCTTCACTGAATTAAAAACAACAAAAAAAGAGCTATCCACTTATCATTTGGTTATCTCTGATTTCAAGGAGTGCATAGAAATACGTTAAGCCCTCACTAAACTTTTAAAAAGAGGTCCTAAGCCCACTGTCTTTTTTTTGCTCCCTAAGTATAGGAGGGATATCCAACAATTTCTCCAAGTACTGTCTTGCATTAAAAGTACATTTTAATTCCTTTTACATTACATGGGATTTAAATAATATTTTTGTACTCATTTAGAAAAAGCTATTCAAACCCAAACTGAGCAATTCAATATTCCACTGACAGACAGTTTTAAATACCACTGGCATGGACTAGTGTCCATTCTGCCTGAGCTTCAGCAGAATTTTTGTAATTAAATGTAAGATTCTTTAGGGACTGTAAAGTAAAAAAAAAAAATCAGTCAAGGTTCAATCTTACGAAATACTGAACATTTTCAAGACAGATTGAGTGTCCTCAATTTTATCTTAATCCAAATGAAAGCTGATGGTGCTCAGTATCTATCAGAAGTGCTCAGCACTTAGCAGGGTTAAATCTCCCAAGAACAAGCAAACAATATGCTCTGAGTACTGACAAGCCTTTAGAAAACTCTCTAATAAAGACTTCAACCATGACCTGGAGGGACTATATCTCATGGGGCCAGAGATAATTCAGCCTCTGTGTGAGTTCACACTTGAGACTTTCGTGACCAGAAATGGTCAAGTTCTGCAAATTATTAGTTGGCGGTCTTAGGTTTCAAGATACAAATTACTGTCTGTCAGAAAGCAAGAGCCATAAATGAATTTTATTTGCAGTTGAACAATGGTAAAAAGAAGGAAACTCTATCTGTTAAGCCACTGTTCTCAGTGGACTTCCAGCTTCCATTGAGAAGGTCTGGAAAAGAAGAACCTTGTTATGTTGACTCCACACTATAACTTTTGCTCTTTGATCTGTGGAGCATGCAAAGAACATTATAAATTTCACTGAAGTACACATACTTTTCTTGTCTCTAGAGCAAAAGGTGAAATTAAGCATACAAGTGGTAGAAATCAGATCTGTGAAAGTTACTAAGACAGTTTTGAAGCTGTCTGATCCTTCTCAAGTCCCAAATGAAACTGAGCATTATGCACTTCACTAACTGGATCCTTACAGTACATGGAGCCTGATGGCATTTATCTCAGGGTACTCAAAGAGCTGGCTGATATAATTGTAAGATCTCAATGATTTTTCAATGGTCTTGGGAATCTGGAAATGTCTCAGTCAAATGCAAGCTGGTAAATGCCCCAATTTTCAAGAAGGCCAAGAAGGATAACCCTGGTAGGAATAGGCCTGTCAAATCTCACTTGAGTGCCTGGTAAAGTTACGGAGAAAATTATTCTGAGAGTTGTTGAAAAACAGCTGAAGTGATTGGTCACAGCCAGCATGTCTTCAAGAGGGGAAAGTCCTGCTTGTCAAACTTAATTTCCTTTTACAACAAGGTTACCCACTGAGCTGACTAGGGTAAGCCACTTGCAATCTTTTTGCATCTCAGTAAAGCCTATGCTACTGCCCCTCACAGGATCCTTCTGGACAAAATGTCCATCCCACAGCTGGACAAACACATCGTGTGGTGGTTGAGCAATTGGCTCATGGGTAGAGCTCAGAGGGTGACAGTGACTGGGGTGACATCAGACTGGGGACCTGTCACCAGTGGGGTTCCACAGGGCTCCATCTCAGGCCCAGTGCTTTTCAGCATCTTCATAAAGGACTTGGATGCAGGACATCACTAAGTAAGTTGGATGATGATACTGAATTGGGAGGAACTGTTGACTCCATAGAAGGCACAGAGATCCTGCAGAGAGACCTTGACAAATTAAAGGACCATATGAAGCTCAATGAAGACAAGTGCCATTCTGTACCTGGAATGGGGCAATCCTGGATGTATGTACAGACTGAGGAATGAGACACTGGAATCTCAGGGTCTGGGTCTACAGCAGGTTGAATATCAGGTGTCAGTGTGCCCTGGCAGCCAGGAGGGCCAACCGTGCCCTGGGGGACATCAGGCAAAGCATCACCAGCTGGTTGAGGGAGGGGATTGTCCCGCTCTGCACATGTGTGGCCCCACCTTGAGTCCTGTGTGCAGTTTTGGGCACCACTATACAAGAAAGGTATATTAGAAAGCATCCAAATGTGGGTCACAATCATGGTGAAGGTTCTAAATGGGCATTTAGAACATTGGTTTGTTCAGAGAGGGAAGAGAAGACAGAGGAGACAGAGAGTAGACATCATCATGGTCTACAGCTTCCTTACAATGGGAAGCAGAGAGGCAGGTGCTGAGCTCTTCTCTCTGGTGACCAGTGATAGGACTCATGTTCCGTGAGCTGTGTCAGAGGAAATTTATGTTGGATATTAGGAAAAGATGGTTGAGTTGAGGGTGGTTGAGCACTGGAACAGGCTCCCCAGGGAAGTGGTGACAGCATTAAGCCTTGCCAGAGTTCAAGAAGCATTTTGACAACTCTCTCAGGCACATGGTGTGACTCTTAGGGTGTCCTGCACAAGGCCAGGAGTTGGACTTGATGATCCTGATAGGTCCCTTCCAACTCAGCATATTCTATGATTCTAGGACTGCATGATCTCTTCCCCACTAGTTGAGCACAAATAGCTCAGAAGTGAAGGATGGCAACTTCTAAACATCACACCTGTGCAGAAAGACTTTGGGAAGGATATCATGCAGGTAGGACTGTGATGGAAAGTTAGATCAGTGGGATGCCAAGTAAGAACTGCTCAAGAAGGCAAGACAGAAGAAGATAATTTGTCAAAAGTGCATGTAGGCTGGGAACTTTAATGACTGCAACTGGGCAGAAATTTGGCCTTGATCATGCTCCCAAAGGCATTCTCTCCATCCCAGTATTAATCATTTCAGCTTCTGACATACTGGTACATGCTCTTTCAAGAGAAAAAAGTTCTTTTTCATCAGCCTCTCCATTCACACAGATACCTTTCATCTAATGCTGACCCATCCATATCCTTTTAAGTGGATACAGTAAAGAATGATGGGACCTGAGAAAAGGCAAATTGCTGCATTTTTCGACCTTAGCTTGTATGATTAAATCCCTCAGAATCAGAATACTACAGCATGTAATGAACTTACATCTTGTCAAATGAAAGGGACAGCCAAGTGACAGAAGGTAGTGGCTTAATATGACACTGCATTATAATGCAGTTCTGGAGAATAAAATTCAAATGAAATTATTTGGATGGAAAATGTTCAAGCATGTGCAACTTTTTTTCCAGAAAAAATGTCGACTTGGCTAAGCTGAAGCTTAATAGAAAAGGGAAGTTTTCCTTTATATCTTTCCTGGGAAATAAAGACAGAAAAAGTACCTGCAATTTCTGTCCCAGTAGAAGTGCCAATCATTCAAAAATTGACAAATGGGGTTTGAAAACACTTTTCAAATTACATTCTTAAATAATTATAGTATGAACATTTAGAAAAAAGAAAAATGGTTGAAGTAGATATAAAATGTCATATACTGAATATTTTATCCAGATCTTTATTTTATTTTTTAACCTAGATATTAATTTTTTTTTTAATTCTGTTGCAGCTTGGGAAATTTTAAAATACTCTAACAGCTTTCATGCCTTATTCTTTTCTGCCAGTCCTGAGGACTTTGATAGACCCAAACGTTACTTATCTTTCACCATGGACTTGTATTTCATAAAAGATAAGAAGTAATTTGAAAAAGGCTCCAGATTTAACTGAGCAGACCAGGATACAAGAAGAAAACTAGGATTATGTAGACATGTTTTTATAGAAAAGAAACTAAGTATGCATGAACAAGACTGCATTTTGGAGGTCAACAAGTGTGAAGTTATGTTGAGTCACACAGACTTCATGGATTTTCTGACACTTCTTGAAGAAAGCAGCAAAAGGTCCTTTGTTCAATACAAATAATAAAATAATGAGAATTACTGCTGTGCAGAAAGGGTGGGACAAGACTCAAGATGTGGCTCCAACAATGATCTGAGTGTGTTGCCTCAGTTTTGAAGCAAAGATGCAGCTGTTGAGCCTAAAGGGCCAGGTTATAGAGTGAATGTAAATGATATTTTTTTAATGGACACATCTGAAGCAAAACCAAAACTGAAACAGCTAAGCATGCTCAAATCACAAGGTAACTGCCACCCCAAATTCCTTTTTAAAAAAAAATTGGCCTGTTAAACAGTAAGCCTGGTAACAATCTGTTAATCAATCTGTCAAGCTGTGGGAGCACTGAATTACTGGCAAATTTTGAATGTGGCTGCCAGAGATAACAGGGAGAAGTGTGATCCAGGCAAAAAAAGGACATTTGACTGATCTCATGAGTACTTTAAAGAAAAGAGTAATTGAGGGCATGCAGCTATGTGCAGCTGAATAGTAAAAAGTGAACAGGGTTTCATCAGAGGTACTGTGTGCCAGAACATCCACAAATCTTTCTTTGATATTAGCAGCAATTTCCCAGAAAAATAAGACAGTTTGTATTTCAAAAAAACATTTGTTATGATTCTACAACAGAAATTATTAGGAACTTGAAGAGGTATTGTGCTTTAAAGATCAGTCATGTCCCAGAACAGAGATAATAGAGAACTTTTAATATTTTTAAAAGTTCTCCACTGTGGTGAGTAGAACTTTTTCCCAGTGATCTTCTCAGGAACAAAATCTGGATATTTTAATTAAAGTGTTCACGAACTCCAAGAGAATATGGTGCAGTGATGGTTGAAACCTTTGATTAGTTAGGACTAACAGGACTGCTGGAGAAAAAACATTGAAAGACAGCTACAAAGACCAGAGATAATGGTTGCAATGACATTATATTACTAGCAATCCGAGCTGTCGTCAGAAGAGCCTTTAAATCTTGAGTATAAAGAAGTATCCAAGAAAAAAGATGCCAATCAGGAGTGATACCTAGCTTGGCAAGCATTACAAATGCACCAGAAATAGACTCTGCCCTGAAAGATAGGTTTAACAGGTGGAGGAGTTATCTATCTATTACACAGCACCAAACATGCCACATCTCATGGCACTGAGCACACAACCACTGAAATGGAAATACGTGGGGTGTGACCACAGCTGGTGACAGCCATGCTTAGCATCAATGCCTGTGATAAACTCAGAAGTCCTTTCACCCCTTCTTGACTGGCATAAGAGATGGTGACCAGCATCCAGACTTTCCACTGGTCTGTGCCATTTTCTCCCTGAGATATTAGAAGTTGTAACAGCCTGGGTACCTCTGTGAGCTCTAAGAAGCATGACTTTCCTACTGTGCAATCTCTGCCTTGTGGCACAAAAAGAGATGAGTTTCAAGAAAAGCAGAAACCTGTTTTCAAAGAAGACTGTAGAGGAGACTCCACAAGTGCTACTCACTCAAAAATAATAAATGAATCTCACAGTCTGAAACTGAAATAAGAAGGAGAGCCCTTGACAAGAAGGTTTTCACCAGAAAAGTGACAAAAAGCCATTTACCAAGGCACCATATGAACTGAGGGCTGCTGTACTGGCCTGGTGCACCTTAGTGTGAAAAATTCAGCCTTAGTCATCTATAACTGTATAAGATAACTAAATGAAGTTAAGAAATCCCCAGTGGGCCTTATCTACTTGAATTCTACAATGCAATGTTTACAATGCTCTTACTATCACAAGCCTTAAGAAGATGCAGAGTTCTATCTCCCTAAATCTGCCCTTGCCCTTGGTCTGAGGGAGTGAGATATGATATTTGTGGTGCATATACAGGCCAAGGAAATTGTGCTTAAAAAGCATAAGCTGCCAGGAGAATCCAAACAGACATGCTTGACAAGTCCACCTCCTTGCTGTTACTTCCTAAAACTTGGCTAGTGAAGCACTTGGCTTCATACACAAAAAATATCATATGCACCTTTTCGTGTATGTACATGTGTAGGTAGATGTAATCATACATGAACATAGAGAAACTCAATCAAGAAAATACTAGAGAATATAAAATTTCTTATAAGTTAAGTTATATAATATTGCTTGGTGGTGCATTATGTTTTGCAGCATGATGTTAATACACATTTAAGTATATTATCATGTGAAAATGCAGATACTGGAGCGAGGTCCAGTATATGGGGCAAGTTATCAAACCTAGGCACATTGAATTTTATTAATAAGCATGTTAAGTAATTCCAGACAAATTCTAAGCTGGGTAATTAACTTCTGACTGCTATATTTTCCTTGAGATTTGAAAAGGATACAGAATTCTTTATTTCCAAGGTTGAGCCTTTTGGGCTGTGAATTTAATATTCATGAAAGGTGCCAGATTAATGGCCTGGAGACCAAAATCTCCCTTTATGCACAGAACATAGTGTGTTACAGGCAGAAGCAGTGCAAGTTCCCTGCCCTCTTCCAGTAACACTGTTCCAATTTGAAATGCTCAAAATCTTTTTAAAGGTTATAGCATATTTCATGGAGTCAAACAGAATCATTTCAAGACAGACTGGAGTAGAAAATGAGGCAAAAAATCAGGCAAAAATCATGATGTTAAGTATAAATCAGTCTTGAGAAAGATGGCTAATGTAAATATTATGGCAACTTATGGTTAACCTAAGTGGACTGGAAGATTAAGTATGATCAGTTGACATCAGGTTA
Organism: Calyptomena viridis; assembly: GCA_013390005.1. Lineage (NCBI taxonomy): Eukaryota > Metazoa > Chordata > Aves > Passeriformes > Eurylaimidae > Calyptomena > Calyptomena viridis. The sequence goes on along the minus strand of WEIV01010857.1, from coordinate 35,098 downwards.
AGTGGCCTTTATCTATAGTAATGTGTATTTCTCCAAATCATCTTATTTTATGGGTGTTCTGTAGTGATATGATTTTCCTTTTTTCTTAAAGTTCTTAGTAACCTATTAAAACTATAGATTTGTCTGAAATATTGAACAGTGTGCTATTTCAGTGAATATACATTAGATGCACAGGAATGCAAATAATTGGTAGGGGAAGCAAAAAGTATTGGTGTGTTAATTGGTGTTAATTGCAAAAATAAAAACTTCCTGTCCCAACTAGTTTATAAATTAGGCATAACAGGAACACCAGTAATACATTAGGTCAGATTCTACTTGGAATTTTTATGTCAGCAATAATGAAACAAAAAGAGAAAATTTGCATGATAAACATTTCTGTTCCATATTTTTTTCTGTGAAAAAGAAAATGGGAGACTGCATGCATGTTTTATAATGGATTACTTTCAAGTTTAGCAATAACTGCAGATGTTTCCCATAATGTATTTGTGTTAACAAAACCCAGGTCGAATGCATTTTT
>WEIV01010857.1:5101-32109 GCA_013390005.1 Calyptomena viridis | reverse complement strand
AAACAAAATAAGTGAAGCTCTTTGTATTGTATTGTATTGAAAAGGAGTAACAAACTGGTGCTTCCTCTGTCAAACTACCCATTTTATAGGGTTTGGGTTTTTAAAAGAGGTTTTGAAGCAGGGACATGAAATCATAAAGGTTTGGGGAAAAATAAAAGAATGACTTGGGAGTTAGTAAAAAATTTGCAAAGTAAATTTTTAGTAAAAATTTCAAAAAATTAACCTTCCAAACAGAATGTTAAGATTGTAACTTTAATGATGGTTTCCAAGTCTCTACAGTAAGAGAAGGTATCATAGTAAAAACCTCTCTATCTAACAGACAAACACATGACAGCCTGTCTAACTCAAAGGGCTGCCTGTGTTTCCTTCCCTGGTGAAAGAATCACTTGCCCTAATGAAATAACCCTCCCTTACTGCCTAAATTTTTCTTTTCAACTGCACTCTTCTTGAAATAAAAAGGTATTTGTGATCTTAAAATGACTGAAATATGGAGTCAAAAGTGAAGGGTAGTCTGTCTCTTCCTCAGTCTTCAGCACTAGGTCAACAAACAAAAAGACATTGACTTCTTAGCAAATAACTAATTAAATATCCTTCAAAAAGTCAACAATGAAAAAAAAAGCCCTTGAAATTTAACTTGTCTTTTTTATATAGATAGATGTACAAGGAGACAAACATTTTATGTTATCCAAAACAAAAGCAGAGCAGCAAATGCATACCAGAATATACCAATGCTGAAGTCACATTCAGACTATGAGATAGCCTGCATCTGAAGCACTTTAATATATTATACTATGGAAGATGATGCTTTTACTATAATAAATACCACTAATGCTTTATATGGCAAGTGACTTCATCTTATATGGATCCCCTGGAATGTCCCAACTTCCAGTTAAAGATATTCTCTTTCATCTCTAAATAGATTACACCTTCAGCAGGTGTTTGAAATAGGCAGAGGCTTTAAACCTCATAAAGAGGAAAAAAAAGGGGATGATTGGTCAGGCATAGAAAGTGAAAGCTGGTAATTATTTTCCTGTGACACACAAGAGATGTTATAGCAAAGGTGACTAAAGCTGAGCATGAATTAGCCAGTCCTCTTCAACAATGATGTCACCCAGTTCTTGCTTTCTACAAAGTTATGATTAATAAAAGGGGAGGATTATTACAGTAACTTACTCTTAGTGGGCAAGGGGTGACATCAACAGCAGCTGAGCAAACTGACCAAATTTCGTTGTGTGTTGCTGATTTTTTTTTCTCTCTAGTAATGACTAACAAGGGGCTAACAGAATCTAATGGCACAAAGGGCCCTTGAAACTGGAAGGACACTTGTGGTGGAACTTCTAAATTGGAAGCACCATTTTAACTCTTTTGCTTCATTTTCTGGTTGCAAGATGTTTCTGCTGGCCAGTCTCTTCCTTTTCTCTGTTCATTCAATGCACACACACACTCAGACTCAAACTGGTCAAACACTACCCCAAAGGTCTTCCCAACGTAAAGCTGCATTAGCCCCATTTCCTGCTTCATCTACTGGTATTGTGACATCTTTATTCTTCATTGCCAATTCTAGAATATCTTCCCAAAATAAGCTTATGCATGTTTGGAGTGTGGATTTGAGCAGCAACAACACAGAACAGTCAGACATGCTATGTAGTATGCCAAGCCTCTGGTTTATCTTTGGAAGAATGCTGTGCTTAATTACATTTTCTTTTTCAAATTGATAGAGACTTACAACAATCCTGCTTGCTATTTAACCTCTGCAAATTTGCCTTCCCTAAAATTAGACTTGGCCACCTGGAAATATTTACTTACTGAACTGAAATGCTCTTGTGAAAGTACTGCCCATGTAAATCGAATTCTTACTCCTGTGGAGTAATAGCATTTACCTTGTGCAGCCTAGACCATAACTAGGGGGTGCTGTGAGAGGTCAGATACTTTAGGTTCTTTCCATAAAATTAACTTTTTTTGCAGGGTGTACAGCACTTGCACTGCTAATATAAAGGGAATATGACACCATTTTCAATTTTTTTGTCTCACAAGCACTAAGAAAATAGTTCTGAAGGAGAGCTGCAGAGGTTCGACATTAATTACCAAAATGTTTTCTGAGCTGGGACAATTCAAATCCCCTTTCTGAACATTAATTAAACAAAAGATAGAGTGTGCAAGCTAACCATTTACTTGTCCAAACACTAATAACATTGTACTTCTCATTTTCACAAAGGCTTCTTGTGAGGGAAACAAACAGAATTTTCTAAACTGAATCAGTGAATAATGGTCCCAATGGAAATATCTGGAAACTCAGCCAGAAGATGAGCTGAGGAATACTATAGATACTGAAATGGTCAGCCACAGAGCAGTTAACTGTATTCTAAACATTTTCTGTCAGAGGCTTTGTGCAGCTTGGTGTGGTTTTAAAGTTCATAATTAGGTAGCAATATGTTTTAGCAAATAGGAAGAAAAACTTAGGAATCATGATAGGTCCCCATTTCCATCCCATCCACAGACTTCTTTGGTATCCCTGAACAGCAAATTAAGTACTGTGAGCAAGCTCCCATCTCATATTTTTTAAGTTAAGAAAGACATATGCCTATTTCAAAGGATTTAGTGGTGATTAATCAGCTGATTCCTGAAGAAAATCTATATGCCAAGTATTCATGCTTCCAGAGATCACTCATTTTATGCCTTATCCTTAAAGTCACAGCTAGAACACATTTAAAAGATAAGTTTAGATTCTGGACTGTTCCTAATGTATTTTAGCCTATTGAATCTCAGAATGTGCTTGGGAACACCTAATTTTTTTTCTGGAGTGGCCAGATTTTCAGCAGATGCCTAAAAATGTCTTACATGTGTAACCGTAGCAATTCATGGCCAAATATGTCTATATTTGCACATCCAAATAGCAAATTGTATGTGTAGAGATCAAGTAATTAATTACCTAATTGTTCCTTAAGCAGCTATTTCATGTCTGTGAGCCAGAGCAGTCAAATGAATCTCCTGGTGTAGTTTTTACACCAGTAAATAAAAGACTCATGTCCTGACTTTCACCCTTCTTTCTGAGTCAGATGTCGTCCTGCAATTCCAGCCTCACAGCCTGTTTCTGTTTCCAGATGCTGACATGCAGCAGACTTCCCATAAATGTTGGGACATCCGGCCATACCTGGGCAATTCAGACCAGCTTTGCAGCTAGACAGCAGAGGCAGTCCTTCCCAGTGATTCAGCTTTGAGACTATGAGAAAGCAGCCTAATGTATACAAAAATTGTTTTCTTAACTTTTCATCTTAACCAGAGCTTGACGTACTGCCTCAACATCACTGGCTGAGGAAATGTTTCCAATTGCCGGTGATCAAAGTTCACTAATAATCTGATACAGTGTTTTTGCTCTTAAAAGCACACACCGAAATGACTGTGAGGTGTCTGGATTGAATTTTTGTATATGATACTTTTTTTCTGTTCTAGAGCAGCAGCTCAAACCGACCTGTGTCTGTTGTGATTAACGTGGTTATTCACAAGACTTCCTTTTGTCTAGGGTAGATTTCCTTTGAAATTGGTGGTGAGAAATGGGCTTTTCTGAGGGTGATTCAGAGCAGGAACAGTTAGGTCTTGCTCTGAATCACCTTCAGGATCTTTCTTCTTCTTTCCACAGTGTTGAGACAGGAGCGCCTCACAACCACATAAGGACACTCCCTGAGCCATCCTGCTGGTGGTCCATCTAACCCCCTTTTGTCATTCCAACAGTGGCAACAGGAGATGCTATTTAGAGAGAAAATGTGAGCCTGGCCGCTTTCTGCAGGCCTGTCCCTTCAAGCTCCCCAGCATCTGCAATTGTTGTATTAAGGATGTTAAAGGATATGTCCCTGCCTATTCCCTCTGGTAGTTTTTAATGGACCTTTTTGAGTCTTCTGATACTGTCTGCCTCCACAGCCTCCTGTGGCAACAAATCCCAGAAGCTCACTCTCCATTGTGTAAGCACTGTATCTGTTTTAAATCTTCTCCTACTAGTTTCAACGAGTTCCCCCTAGTACTGCAGGATTTGGTGGATAACAGTTCAGCATTCACCTTATCTGCCATCTTCGTGATTCTCTAAACCCCAAGGTTCTTCCAGCCTTCTCTTCTCCAAGCTGCCCTTCATTTTCTTCTTATTAAGCAGCTACTCCAAAACCTTAATAATTTTAATGTCTTTTCTCTAACTCTACTATGCCCTGCTTTGGATGCAGAGACCAGAACTGCAGACAACACCCACTTTGTTGGTGCACCATTAATAAAGAGGTGAAATGGTACTCTGTGTCTTGCTCTCACACTCTTCCTGAGGAGACCAAACATTTTGTTGGCTTTTTGAACTGTCGCTGCACGTCACACTTTTAAGTTTGGAGACCTCTAAATAATTCATCCAGGACTCCTCTCTCCCCAGCCTGCAGATACCCCTCATGAATACTTCCCTGAATGTCACTTCTAGATTGGCTATTTGCTGATTTGTATGGAAGGATTTACTTCTTTCAGCTCGGCTCCTGCTCAAAGCAAAGCACTACAGCAGGCAGCTCTGCTGAGCATCTCAAGAACTTGTGGAGCCAAGGGCATGAGCTACTCTCTGTGTACCCAACAATATGGGTGAGGAGGATTGTCCTGTGGCTGTCCCTGCTATTCTCTCCTGCAAGCAAGCAGATTAAATTATTGTTCAAAGCTGTCATTTTGACGGATCACGTGAGCTAAATTCAGTTTAAAGGGAAAAAAAAAGAATCAGAACTAACCCCCCCCTAAAAGAATCTGCTTTATGAGAAACATCTGAACACTTCTTTGTTGTTTTTATACTTCCTAGATGCTTGGTTACTGTCCCTGAATGGGCAGCTTCAAAGGAGCAATTAAAAAATGTGTGCATAGATGCACAGTTGAGCCCTGTTTGCACACAAAAACTTTATTCTGAGCTACCTTATGTCACCCCTTTTAGCAGGAGTCATCATGAGGGCATGACACCAATAAGCAGACAATGAATAAAGAAAATAACTGTTTATAAGTTCATAGTTGGCATACAAAAGTTATTGAAGAGGAACTGATATTCTAGGCAACTGGCCATCACTGCTGCCTATCAACTCTCTGTTCCCTCAACTGTTACTGGGTGTTATAAAGCTCATTTTAAAAGTGCTTCTCCAAGACCTCTGAGCTTGGCAGGTACTATTTCATGCTGACCAATAAACAGGCTTAAACCAAGTAGTTCATGCACATTGTAGTCTGTAAGCAGACACCAGGCAAGTAGTAATTTAACTGTCTATGTGTTACACATCCCACCTGCACTGAACTACAAGTATAAAATTTCAACCATAAAATGTGAAGTCACATGAGAAAAATTAACGGAAGTGGATTAGTGAATTAAATGCAGATTTGAGGATCCCATATCCACTCCAAAGGTTCAACTTCATGCTACCAAGTCAAATCTCTAGTGTTAAATCCCCACATTTGAGGAAAAATCTGAGATAAATTCTCAAAACTGGAGCAGGTTTGCATTTGAACCTTGCATCTCAGGATGGGAAGTTGTAGGGGAAGGGTTCTGTATAAGGAAGGGGGTCTGCTTCAATAAATGATGACCGTTCATTTTACTCCCCTCACCTCCCCACATGTGAAATGCTCTCAGTAATTTCCTGTGCTTCCCTGAAAATAATCACTGAAGTCCAACCTATCCTCCAGACTTAACCTGTGTCTGTACTGGACATGAGTCCAAACATTATTTTATGTAACCCTCATGAAAACCAGTGGCCATGTGCACCCAAACAGCAGCAAGGGCTTGTTTGATATTTTTGCCCCACAGATCTCAGAAAAGATGTTGATTCTTTCAGCTTTACAGATGGGGATGTGAGGTGCTTGTCCTCAGCAGCTGAGGGCAAAGCCATAGAATCCAGATTTCCTGGTCCCCATCAGAAACTCTATTCAGTAAACAGTTGTAAGCAGTCAGACTTTGTCTTATCATTTTTACTGCAGGATGTATTTACTTTATCCACAGTCATTTACTCCACAGAGGATTCACAATGACAAAGCAGCAACAATGAAGAAGATCTATATATCCTTTTTAAGTCACTTGTTGGTGTCCTTAATATTTCACTTATGGCAATTTTTGGCTGGCCACTCCTAAAGATGGGAATATCTGTGGATGTGTGACACTGCAACTTTTCCCAGTGGCCTGTGCATGACGAGTACCTTGGAAGATTTGCCAGTGTAATCTCTTGTTGAGATCAGCTCACTGAAAGGGGCAATCTTATGAGCTTCATTCAATTCCCTCCCACACATCAGCAGATTTAGAAGTAATCAAAACATAATAGGCAAAATGTATCCTCATCATCGAGGGAGCTAAACAAGATGAAATTGGACCTTTCATACAAGATGAAAACTGGGATCTGTTTCTAAAAGGAAAAGCCAAAACCCAGACATTAATATGTAGAAGTTAAATTAAACAAATAGACTTTACAACAGATCTTCTACTAACGTAACCCAATCTCTGAAGTCAGAAAAACTACCCCAGTTTACATTAATTAGGGGTCCAAAGCTTCTGTTGCAAAAGCAGTTGCAAATCTTTCTAAAATCCACAGGCAATATTACTTTGGGAAGTACATCAGTGAATAATCATCTGAACAGCTTTTATCTAAGATTTCTTGTTTCTCTTTCCATCCACCAATGGTTAATACTTACCCTCAGAGTCAAAGCTGGATTCAGCTGACTCGTGCTCCCACAGCCAGCACTAACTTCAGCTGCAGTGAGAGTTGGTCCTAGAAGCCAAAAGATAACAGGAATCAGTACTTACATTGTTGTGTTTGCTGTGATTTGACTAACTGTAGTAAAACGAACACAGAACAGAGAATTCAGGGTTTGTCAGAGAAATAAAACCATTTCCCATTATTTTGAAACTCATCCAAAGATATCCTTGATAAAACTCCACTGAATGAAGAACAATTACATAAGGAATTATTTTGATGTATGCTTTGTGCAACAGTTAAAATTTTCAACAGCATTCAAATTTACTTAGTGGACTTTCAATAATAGCTTTAATGCACCTATAAATGTTATATGCTGCTTCAACTTTAGCCATAAATTTTTCAACCTACTTGGGACCAAATAGGATCTGTCACCTGGCTGTCCCTCCCTGTGTCATTTGAATCATTGATGTGACTCTAATCATAACCTCAAAATATCTTTGAAGACAGCTTCACTCAAGACATTTCACACATTACAGAGCTGTTTCTCAAGAAAAAAAGATTACTTTTCCATTAATGTACTGAAAAATCGCCTGTCAAATGAACAAGCTGAGTGAACAACTTTAGTTCTTTGGACTACTCTCTCCAGTTACAACTTAACTCCATACTCTCTAAATTCAAGAAAATTGTCTTTGTAAATAGGCTTGCCCCCAAATGCAAAGATTACACATGTTTGTGTCATATTGCATCGCACTAATAACATCATCTGTGTCACCTGGCTTATGTATTAATATGCCTTGGTTTTCATTTTAAGTGTAAGAAGGCAACACATATGCTAAAACAGAATTGACATGAAATATTCGTGTTAAAGCTCACTGTTCCATGAGTTGGCAAGAAAAAAGATCAATGAATGTCGTGTCAGAAGACATAGATATAGTTTAGAAAGAAAATTAACATACTTGCTTTTGTTAGTCAGATTGACTTTACATAAGATTCTTGTAAAACATTTATACTTATCCTGCCCCCTTGCAAAAAGTGTCATCCATCAATGTTAAAAAAACCCAAAACATCAAGAACTTGAAAGCTATTATTTACCCTACCCTCTAGACCGAGTTCTTATCCTCAGATGAACTTTATTTTTTGACCAGCTCACTAATTATTATTGAAATCACTGACCCCTCTAAAGAGCACATAAGCATTTGAGTTAGTAGCAACAGCAAGACCAGCCTTAATTGGTCCACTTACATAAAAGTAGAAACATAAACCTTCTAAATATAAGTTTCTGGCATATCTTTTCTTGCTGTTACAGAAAAATAAGGTACAACAAAGTGAAATTCCAGCTGATTTGCATAGAAAACTGTACCCATGTGTTTTCTAATGGCTGTTCTTCAAAGCTGGAATAGAGTTGCATGCATAAGTTGTATGCAGTTTGGGGTTCCAAAATAGTCACTAAATCACACCATATCCACTGGGTGAATAATGAAATGGCATTGGGCCACTTTTTCTTTATGGTTTGTAAGATAAAATTCAGAATTAGGAAAATAGAGACTGGAATACTAGCCTTTCTTTCTCGGTTCCATTCCTTCAGTTATTTCTGATCCATCGGTGAACTAAAATATGCTTGTGAGCCAGACAGATAGGCTCACCATCACGCCAATGGTTTACATAGTCCCAATCAGTGGTATCAGAATTTAAATTAGAAATCCCAACTTCACTAAATGAACAATGATTATCTGGACTCTGAAGCCGACAGAAAAAAAAAAAAAACAGAAGGAAAAAAAAAAAAACCCCACACAACAAACCCAGCTACAGCAATTGCCCTTTCTGGCAGGAAGGGGTAAAAATAGAGGCAGCTCATTAATATGGCTTGGCAGTGCTTAATGGCAGCAGGTCTGAAGAGTTAGATCAGTGGGTCTTTCCAGCAGTACTCCCGGACCACTGCCAGCAGGTGTTGCTGTGTTCAACAAAATGAAAAGAAGTGCGGGGGGGATGGGGAGAAAAATATTTATAAAGAGAGAAATAGGTGTGAAAAAAAATTAGTCACTGAGTAAAGCTTTCATTAGGCCTTTGGTAAAGCTATACACAAACTCCCCGAGGCAATAAGGAGCATGCTCTGAAATGAATAATGCTTTTCACTTCTCCTAAACTCCTTTCAGAAGTTATCCTGCGCTATAAATCACAGTCGTGTTTGCTGTGCTTCACTCGGTAGCTTTCTCTTTTTGTCCCAGACCACAGGGTTTCTCCTCAGGAACTCTCCGAGTGGCGGCGGGAGAAGCTCCGGGCCGGCTGGTGCTGCCTCAGGAGGGGCGCCATGGTCAGCGCCCTCACACCCCTGCAAGGGCAGCACGGCACTCCTCGGAGGCCAACGAGAAGATAACTCTTAATTTCAGGCCAATTTTTCCATTCCCTGTCAAGCCAGTGCAATACAAGATCTCTTGCTGAGCATTTCTGCCGCCAAATTGCTGCACTGGCAGTATGTGACTGATTTCAAAGGGTTTTAGGATGTCGGTTAAAACCAAACTCAGCCTGGTCCTGAGAAAAACAGAATTGCAAGCTGGAAAAGTGCTTTGCCAAAACTCCATTAAAAATAACTGAGAATAACTAGGTATATGCATGCTCATTATCTGTTTCTTGAAGGAAGTCTCTCACTGTCCCTGAAAAAAAAAAAAATAAAAAAGCCCCCCCGAGAAAGCTGTTCTTGGTAACAACTGGAATCACCAAAGTCATATTGCAGGAAAGCTCCTGAAACCTGTTTCAAGAAGCTTCAATCCACAACCCGAAAACATATTATATGCATATTAAAAATGGGAAACAAAACAACCTATCTGGTCATATGTTTCCCATTATCTTCTGATTTTTTGCTCATTCTACCAAAGCTGTTGTGTGAATACAGCACACACACCAGTTGGGATCAACACTGCTATAAGGACTCTCTGGTATCACTGTAAACTGAAAGTTTTAAATCTTTCTTCTCTGATCCAGATCAGCCATATTCCAAGACAGCTTAAACTTACATTACCAGCAGGACATAAAAATACAATTATAAGTACGATTCAGGCCAAAAAAAAAATCTGAAGGATGGGGATTTTCTGGTAATCAGTGGGTGTTTTGAATGAGTAAAGACTGCATGATCATGCCATTTGTCATAAACGGTACCACATAAAGCCAGTTATTATGTGTGTTTAAGAAAGGAGATGGATTTTGGATTTACTTTTGCAATTATATATATTACTTCTGTTCTGCCTAATTGGCATAGTTATTTCTGATTTTCATTAATGTAAACTGAAATGAAAAATTGCTTTTTATTTTATTCCAGAAGTGTTAATATCACACTTGCAAAAAATGTGACCTGTCATTCATTGTAATTTATTTTTAGATGTCTAAACAGTTTTTAATAGTGTGATGCAATCTGCACGTCAAGAAGCCAGGAGACTTGGACAGGAGCAATATGATTCATTTTTTTTAAGAGCTTTAAAGGGATCCCTAATTTAAACAGAAGGAGATATTTGTTCTGAGATTGAATTAAAAAAAAAAAAATTCTCCACAGCAAAAGAATTCTTACTCAAATGCATTTTCCTGAATTTGAAAAGAGTCCAAATTTGCAGAAAGGTTATCTAGTATATCCTTAAGTATGAAAGAAGAAGAAGAAAACAATTTGCAAACTGGTAATTAAATATCTGGCTAATACTATATTTGAACTAAATCAGTGATATCTACATCTAATAATATCTATATCTAGCTATGTAATAAAACAAGTTGGAGTGTGTCTTCGTGACTCATAATGTTTGCTTTCAGTCTGATTTTAAGTTCTATTCTTTAAATGGATACAGAGATCACCACTACAAGTTGAATCCACGATATTTTGTCATGCTAGACAATTAGGAGTTTCCATTAGATAATTACCAGAAGTATGTCTCATACAGGAAAAACAGTCAATTGCTGATGTAACAGGATTAACCAATCCAGCACAGTGATCCGGCCCACTTACTTTTGACAGACGTTATATGTGAGTGTACACATGAGAAGTACAGTATAAAGCTTCGCATTATAAATACCACAAAGAGGAACTTCAGCAGTTCTTAATGCACAATACAGCAGTCTCCTCCTGAGAGGCAGGACTAGAGAGGTAAAACTTTAAATCAGATTTTTTTCTTTTAAAACTGAAACTTTTCATTCCTGTGCATGCTGTTGCATACTGTTATAGGGTTGTATTGAATGAATACATATACAGAGCATTGCAGCTCAGGTAATTTTACAGGAAGAGTCTGAACCACCATGTGTGTTTTCCAGCGCTGTGTATTTTTGTACATATGTGTAAATGCATGTAACTGCAAATGAACTTGAATCAGCGGTATTGACAGGCTCTCTTTTAGAAAATAGTGGTTTTTAGAAAGTTATGCTTTAATGTTAAATCTGTCATCATCATGGCATGCAAGTAAAATATGCTATACCTATATGTAATAGAGATTAGTATGAGATAAGTGTACCTCTAGTATATGGTGAGCAACTTATACCCCGCAGCAAGAACCCAAAACATACTTATCTGTATTTTATAAGGATTTATGCCTATCCTTTACTTTTCATCAGACACTGTTGGGATAGGTGCTATATTAGAACTATAAATAACTCCTTTAATTATGTCATCTGTTAGTACATCTAATCATGAATGCATATTTTCATCTGAAATTATTTTTTCGTCCAATTAAACTTTTAGTTCTATTTCAAGCTGACTTTCAGACTTCGCATAATTACAACAGACTTTGGGCTGTTCACAAGATCCAAGAAATTTCAATGTATTATAGTGAGGTTTGTGTTACAAAGATGTGTTTATAAGAATGGCTGCAGGGTTTATAATGCTGAGAGACCTGTAAGTGTAACAGTATATAACAGTATAGCAACTGAGGTCAGTAAAACACAGATGAGGGTGTACTGTGGATGCCTTAAAACTGTAAAAGACTTATAAAAGGGCTTAATTGAAAAGGACTTGCAATATATAACATTTGTAAAACTTTGGTTGATTGTTCAATTACTTCTGTGTGTTTCATTTACTTTACCTATAATTCCTTGTCTGTCTCTTTGCCCATGTGCCTGTAGTCACCTCATGGAAATTAGAGACCTTTCAATGCTTATGTTTATAAATTACTCCTTTCCACTGTGAAATACAATGGTTGATGGTAATGTACTGAAAGTGGGATATTTGCTGGGTAAGAGGTAAGCACACCTGAGAAGACAGAGGTGTGTGAGAGAGAGAACGAAAGGAAGGAAAAGAAAAAGGGTAAATACTGAAAAAGAAGAAGCTGTTCTAAGAAAATCTGTACAAGTTAGCATCCAGAGGGGAAGAATCTCAAAAAGTTACAGTTATAGCTGTAATTTTTCCATTTTCCGTTACCAAATTCAAACCTAAGCGAGTTAGTTTGCTAACTTCAGCTTTGCTGGGTAAGGACCAGAATGCAGAGGCTATGGAATGTAAAGGCAACATGAAGCCATGGCAGTGACACAGGGAATGCCTTTTCACTGCAGAGCAAAGCCCTCCAAGCATAAACTGGCAAGGGGCTCCAACACTGATTGAAACTCCCGCTCCTGGTAGTGCTTTAGATTTCTTTTAATTCCCATTGTCTTATTGTAATATTGCGATTGCTCTGTGTGATTTAAATGAATGAAGTAATAAGTGCCTTCTAATAACAATGGGCCAAATGTAGAAGATTTTACTCAGCCTTCACTCAGACAGAATTATTATTGGCATTGATGAGGGATTTGCCTGAGTCAGAAGCAAGTATGATTTGGCCAGATGACATGTAACACTTTCCACCTTCAAAGCATTTTTCAGGCATTGCTTGATTAACCCCAAACTTAAATATATCTGCCTGAGAACTTCTAGGCATGAAATAGCATAGAAGTAGGGACATTTCTGGTGAGAGGGCACTACCTGTACATGTCACAGATGTACTGTACCAACTTGTGTTTAGGCTTTCAGTGCCTGACTGCCTGTGGCAGTTGGGGAGTGTATCATGTATTATAGAGCCCTCTAAACAACAGTGTGATTTTGCACCCGTCAGATCTCTTGCCAGTGTTGATAACCTCCAGCATTAGAAAGTGAGCAGAAAAGATCTTTTCTTCTACTCAAGGCAGAATAATGTTCAGTCCAAAATATTCGGAGCCCCTCCCCTCATCCCCATCTCATTCACAAGCTGTTTAACATCTCCTGCTATCCCTAACAATACCAGGCAGGACCAAGAGGAAGGTGCTTGTTAAAGATTTCACTCTTTTCATTCATTCATGTTTTCTCTGCTTAGTTAAGCCAGTGATACTGTTGAAGTAATAAAACAAACAAAACAAAACAAAAAGAAAGGGGAAAAAAAGAAAAGAAAAAAAAAGGGGGCAAATGACAGCTGTGGGAGGAGGGTCAAACAGAGAGAGAGGAAAAAAAAGAGTAAATTTACAGGAATGAGACGAGATTTTAGAAAGGGGGGAGGGAAGAAACCACGAGTAGTGATATTTGAAGAGAGGTGTGTGTTAGGGGAGCAATAAGCATAAGGAAGCCAGCCTGCCTGTTCCTCCCCCTTCCTAATCATAGCCTTTACTCACAGACAAAACTCCCTCCCTCTCTCATTCACTCACTCACTTTAGGCCAATCCGTCCTCTCTCTCTCTCTCCCTCTCTCTGTGTCTCTCTCCTACTCTGAGACAGAGTCAGAACTCTTCTCCCTGACAGCCACAAACATCTACAGCACTTATTGCATTCAGAGAGGGAACCTGCAAACAAAACTTCACAGAAAACTTTTGGTTCTTGTTCCAGAGAATTTGCTGAAGAGAAGGAAAAACAAACAAACAAACAAACAAACTAAACCAGCCCCCCCAAAAAACTGTTCGTGAAGGGGAGGAAAAACAGGGCCTTTTAAAAAGGGAATCACAACAACTTTTGCTGCCAGGATGCCTTTGCTTTGGAAGAGAGGATTTCTGTTGGTGCTTTGCTGGATTATAGTGAGGAGTTCCCCAACCCCAGGATCCGAGGGGCACAGTTCAGTCACTGACTGTCCATCATGTGCCCTTGCCACGCTCTCAAAGGATGTGCCCAGCTCACAGCCTGAGATGGTGGAAGCAGTAAAGAAGCACATACTGAACATGTTGCACTTGAGGGACAGACCTAATATCACCCAGCCGGTGCCCAAGGCAGCACTTTTAAATGCCATCAAAAAACTCCATGTGGGAAAGGTGGGAGAGGATGGTTATGTGGAAATAGAGGATGATGTTGGAAGAAGAGCTGAAATGAATGAAGTTGTGGAGCAAACCTCAGAAATCATCACTTTTGCGGAATCAGGTGAGTGCTTGAAAAACAAAACTGTAAAATATCCTTTGTGCCAAAACTGCGATTAACTTATTTTCTTCTCCTCAGCAATACTGTTTTCTGCAAGGTTGTAGAATGAAACCTGGGGGAAGGGAGAAGGAGGAATGGGATTTGGTCGGGGGGGGGGCAGTGTGTAGGACTCTGAAGGAATTTGATTTTTCTGACTTAGTCTTGGCTACAGATTACACTTGCTAAGCACAGTCAGCCACACAGGGAGGAAGCTCTCTAACCAATCTTGAGCATAAAGTCAGGCTGCAGCAGAGTCCTCCAAACTGGGGCTGTGAAGCCAGAGTACTTGCAGTAAAGTATTGGATTGCAGAGTTGATGGTGAAAGAAAAAAGTCTGAAGCCTTTTGGGGAGTTTATCAAGACAGAAAGTGAGTCGCAAACTAGTTGAGAAACAACCCTTTCCTGTAAAAATTACAATGGAAGTTATAAAATCAGATGAAGCAGCTTTAACTTTTAAAAGTGAGAGGGCTTTTTTTTTTTGAATTTAACACAGCATCTTCGGCAATAAAGAGTTGCAGGGACTGTCAGATGACTTCAATAGAACCGGACAAGTTGCTGTAGCTGATCCAATTTGTAATGCAGACTTTTGCATACTGGAAAAAAGATTCTGTTCCTAAAACACTCCTGCCAAAAAATGCAACCTTGGTAGGGTGTATTTTGAACTCTTTCACAGTTCCTTTTCCCCTAACTCTTATGCAGTAAGAGCTCAGAATATATAGATATATATTTACTAAGTAATGTCTTAAGACTCACATCAGCTGCCTATAGGAAACAGCTCTAAAGTTGTATTTGTTGTTCCTACATAAATAGGACCAGAACTCATTTTAATTCAATATACATGTATCTGCATCTGCATATATATCTATTAGTATACGGGAATATGTTTATGCAATGCATCAATAGCAGTATCTTGCAATAACTATCATCTAACTAACAGCAACTTTTTATGATGCTGTCTAGCCAAAGCATTTTTCCTGTTGCCAAGACGGTTTTAAAAGAATGTCATTGTTTTGTTTGGTACAGCATATGGTAGGCAAAGTATGCAAAGGAACTCCAAGCATTTTTGTTTAAAAGTTTGCTGTAGCAGTATAAACAATTAAGACAACACTCAGAGTTTCCAGTCCTGAAAACCTGTTGACTCAGATGTTCTGATTGCAGGGAAGCCATGCACAAGAAGTGTGCATGCCTTTAAGAGCAGACATTCCTGCTGGCTGTCTGATTTCCAACTGTACAAGGAACCCTTGCCTTTGGAGTCCTTGTCAATATTCACATTATCAGTTCTTTCAGCACGAGAGCTCAGGCTTTTCAGATTTTCCATCCCCTCCACTTCAGAAAGCAGGCAGAAGGTGTCAATGCCAGAGGTCATTAGAAGCAGGGGCAGCTCAACATTAGTTTAGAAATGAATTTGTAAAAGCAAGGAAATCTCTAAGCTATCTATGAGTCGGATTCCCCACCTGGTTTTCAGCAGCTCGCTCTGAGCACAGTGGAACACATATGGCATGAACAGTGGTTTCTCTTCACTGTGTGAGTCCCAATCATTTGTAAACACATTATTGTCTCTCCTGAGCTCTGACACAAAGGAATTTGGAATTTGATATATGCCTACTCTGTACGACACCCTCCAACGGCGGGTCCCGAAGCCATTGGCTCTCGGGGTCACGTGAGCAGCCAAAATCATAGCATTGCCCACACGTTGGCCAATCCTCCTGCCACTGATCCCCCCACCACCCGCTACCCAACGCTGACACGTCACTCAGTTTGATTTACACAGCATTGTCCTACTGCTGCCAGCCAAATTCATTTAAGATGACTTATGCTATGGAGTTACAGAGCTGAAGGGCAGGGGCATCCACTGCGTTCTCATGCCTTTTCTTCCCTCTGCTGTCCTCCTTTGCACTACACCCATCCTGGAAGCCAAGGCAGGAGGGCTGCTCTGTCCCTTTTTCCCATACCTGCTAGGCTTTGATTTGCCACAAGGGAGGAGCAATTAGCAACCTAGAAACTGAGCTCTAGGGTTTGGGCTTATAATGGGAATGGTAAGTCCACTCTGTGCAGTAACTTGGAACTGCTGAAACATGCTCTTTATCTGTAGCCATTCATATCTTCTGTCTTGCTTATATCAGAGGATCTACCACATTTTACAGTTTTACAGTTGTTGCCAATGCTGCAACAACTTAATTAAACTCCACCTGGGATCTCTTTCCATCATGCACTGGCAGTTTTAGTGTCAAATATTAAAGCAGTATTTTTTAACTCTTAAGGAAAGCGAGGCAAAAACGAAGGCAAGTGACATGTCATATAGGAAGTATGAGTTAAAAAGACAGGAATAGAATATAGCTACATGGACAGTCCCCACTTTTCATTCTGTGAAGACTGAGAATAGTATGAAGAAATTTAAACATCAAGCAGGGGAATAAACTTGTTCTCTCACAGTCAGGTTAGTGTTCTTTCTGCTTTTCATGAGAAAATCGCTCTGCCTCAGTAGAGAGCTATGAGATATCAATGGAAATGAATGGAAACATCCCACGTATCAAATAGAGGTCTATGAAAAGAAAAACAAGACTTTAGGCTTCTTGTTCCTTTGGGTATGGCTTGACATAAACCAGCCATTCCCCATACTCCTCAGAAGCCACATTTACTACTTGCCTTCATTAAAAGTAGTATTTCCATCTTTCATCAGCCATATCCTCAAACATACAAAGACACAGAGTGAATGAACAAACAGTGCCCTGTGCATGTGGCTCTGGCTTGAGACTATTTTCTGAAATAGCAAAGTTCAAATGAGCACAGACTTCAGACAATTAGAGGGGAAATAAATGCAGTGAACTTGTCTGAAGCACAGGTGTAGTTATGTCCAGGAAATCAGCAAAACATTTGGCAGGTAGTTTTCACAGCTAACAAATCCAGACAGATCTCTGCAAAACTAATGACCATGAGTATTGGGCAAAAGTTTACAAATGCACCCTACTGTCCTTTGGCACTCTTACAAGTAAAACATGAAAATTATTTTCTACTTGCATATCAAACTAAGATTACTAACCTCGATTAGTTCTGCTATGGGGTTAGCTGTGCCAGAGTAATGTGGGTTACTTCAAGGTCTTAAAAATAGAGTTTTGAGGAGAGGGGTCATATAATTTTGTGACAAGCAAATCCAACAGGTTCTATAACAGAGATACTCAATACTTATAAAATGTGATTGGCTACTAGCCCATTCATTATTTTAAGTAGATAGCTTATTAGGTAGCTATGGGATTTTGCCAACTGAATTTGATCCTGGCAACTAAAATACCAATGAAATGGGTTGCTAACATTAGCCCCCGAGAAGGTGATAGAAATTACTGTATGGAAATGCTGAAATCCAAAGGTTTATTGTTAGGAGAACTGCTAAGGGAAAAGAAAAAAAAAAAAAAGAAAGAAGTCTGACACTTCTACTGTTTTGTACCACTTCAAACTGAATTCAAGGTGAATTAACTCTATTGTGTGATGCCTGCTTTCATGTACAGATGGACACGTGTGTATATATTAGTGCTTCTTCCTAGGAAGACACCTACCCCTACACAGCCACGCTGGCATTTCAGGAGGGAAAAAACCCGATGTATCCCTTATATCTCTTTGAATCATCTCATCGATTGTCTTTTGAAAAGAACTGCATTTAATAGTACAGGTATTGGTGCCGAGTAAGGAACAGCCACGAGAGGGCACACTCCAAAGGCTTTTTGCTTCAAATAAGGCAACCTTCCTGCAAACTCTTATTTTACCCAGTTGGATCCTGAATCCCAGAGATCTTTATGCTTATCTGGAGGTTCTCAGAGTGTAGCTCGTTACTTTCTTCTAGTTTATTTAAAAGGCAGAGATTCACTGGAGTGGAAAACTGCGAGGAAAATAATGC
Organism: Calyptomena viridis; assembly: GCA_013390005.1. Classification (NCBI taxonomy): domain Eukaryota; kingdom Metazoa; phylum Chordata; class Aves; order Passeriformes; family Eurylaimidae; genus Calyptomena; species Calyptomena viridis. Next base: position 14,200 of record WEIV01010857.1, on the reverse strand, counting down.
AGGAAGTAAACAGGCACAAGGGAAAAAAGATAAACTGATGGATGCTAGAAGTCTTGGAAATCTAGAGAGATCAGAAATTATCAATATTATTTTTTACAAGATACTGAGAAATGTGACCGTGAATCATCATCTGAGATGATTTGCTCACATCTTTTTTTAATGCAGTCTCCTTGGCTTTTAGAAAACAAGCCTTTTTTCCCTTGATTATTTTTTTCCCTTGGCATACTATATTAAAGATTTCAAGTTCAGCAAATGAAAGCAAGTTACTTTCCGAAGAGGAAAGCCATTCTACATTTATCTCTTTCATTGTATCAAAACCTGTGAGAATTCAGGGAGGTTGCTTGGTTTAAGTACAACCTGAGAAAGCACAGACCAGGAAGGTGTGAACCAGTTTAGAAAAAGATACCTGAGGGAGATTAAAAGTACTGTGTGTGTCCATGTCTGTGTGTAGTCATGCCCACAGTTTTGTATGGAAGTGCAACTGTGAATATCTGAATATGGATTTGCCTGTATGTGTGTATAAGCTTGTGTATGTCCTCACATACAGGTATGCCAAGGCAGACATGCCTATATGTGCTGCCTGTAGCTGTACCCACACCATTCCTGCAGGAATTCCTGTTTTCCTGGGTGCAGGCTATGTCTGCACTGCATCCCTGTAAACGATTCATGCTGAGGAGTTTTTATATCTTGATATGTCTGTGAAAAGGCAATGAAAGGCTATGAAAAGGCAATCTCATTTCAGGATTGAAGCTTAGTCTTCTGGAGGCAACGGGAAGTTCTGTTATTCATTTCAGTGGGCTTGGGAGTTGGGCCTTAGTGCACAGAAATTAAATATTTTAATGAAAAAAGACTGGAACCTTCTGATCCACTTAATTTTAGAATTTACAGCAAATCATTACAAGTATGCACAAAAAAATGCTCTCTTTTTGTAAAAGTCAAAGTATTGTTTTTACCTTGGAATATGTTATTGGTGCAAATGACCCTAAACTTTGGTTGAGCTATTTGAGATGTAAATGCCAAAATCAAGTTAAAAAAACTTTAACCAAACAAACACCTTTTTTGTTTCTAAATATTTAAAGCCCTGTGGGGGAAGGGCTTTCAATTTGGAAAGAACTCAAAGCTGTGGATGTAAAGTGCTTCCCTCCTAAGAAAATAGCAGAACAGAGTCAAGGTTCACCAGAACTGAATTATTCTGCATTCTGAATGACCTTGTCAATGCCTTTTTGGGTTAACTTTTCAAGAAAAGGTATTTAAAGAAAGTTGCTGCTGCTTCCCCCCCGAATGCTTGGGGAATAGTTCTTTTTCCTGATTTTCTTTTTTGGTTTATTTTTCTCTTACAACAAAATCTCTGTTTTCTGGCAGCAAGTGGTAGGTGAGCACAAAGATAAGGTATTTGTTAATTGTGCCTTAATTTCTCCTCGCATTGTAAGAGGCAACACTTAGGGAGCAGGACTGAAAATATTCAACCTGGATGACCGGTCACATACGATGGGTAATAAATAGAATAAATCATTTGCCAGTGATCCATAGGCTGAAAGGCATTCACAGAAATGGCCACTGTCTAATCGTGGTAATAGGACATTTGTAATAATCACTCTGCCCAGATGATAACAGTGCTAAATTCACTGAATAAATTCTACCCTGCAAACAATTCATCTAATTCTAGTGGTCACTCATTAGTAAACATTTTGAGCAATTATCTCTCAATAACCATGCTCTTCTCTTCACTCTCTTTAGAGGAACCTTTCTAGTAACCTATTTTTTTTCTGTCTCCTGGGGAACGGAAATGAGAAGTGAAGGGAAGGATGCTTTTGAATGTAATTACAGATTGGCACGCAGTACAAATTCCCCCAAATCTAAACATAGGCAGTAGTAAAGTTAGCAACTAAAAAAGGAAAAAAAGCTTGCTTTGTATGGAAAAACAGTTCACTTACAGTATAATGTAAAAACGGTTCAAAATTAAGCACCGGTGAAGCACAGAAATTTAAAGCGACAGCAGCTTCTTACACAGTGAACATTTTTTAAAGGAAAATGTAAATACTGTGTATTAAGAGAAATAAAGAGTGTTGCATTATCATGTCAGAAAGGATAATCACTTTCATTATGAAAAAACCCAACCTTAATAATTTAACAGCATATGGCTTAAAAAAACTCAATTCTTTTAAGTGCTTTAACATTTTAGTCAATAGAAGATCTTTCAGCTGTATAGTCTAGACTCTACCTAGTATACATATACAGCTAGAACTAACAGGGCTCGATCTTGAATCCTGCTGCAAATTGCAAATAAAGGAACTTGGACTGCATGGTTAAAGACAGCCATACTGAAGGAAGGATCCTTATCCTCAGAGGAAGAGCACACTGGAGCTGCAGATCCTTCCTGTGAGCCCAGCACAAGCTGCCCCTCCAGGGCTGTCCCTGCAGTCCCTCCTCCCCTGGGCTCTCAAGGGTTCTGTCAATCTCTCCACTTGGCTGTCACTGAGTGCTGCTTGGGAGCAGGTCCTGAGTGTCTGAGCCCTCAATAGCCTTTCCAGAGGTGGAGAGGAGGGTACCTGTGCAGGCTCCCCTCCGCTTGCGCGTTCAGGTTTCTCTCCTAAAAAGGTGTGCGAGACTAGTAAAGAGAAAAACAGATATGGGAAAACTCCCATGCTATATATACTGATGCTACACTTTCTTTCCATTCAGTAACTCCTTCCGTTAAACCTTTTACCATATATGCACTACTTCTTAGGGCTTGTGTTTTTAACCATTTCTCACAGCATTTGCTGGTGTCATTTGCACTGCTAGGCTGCTCCTTTGGCATCACAGCCCTCCTGGAAGAGATTTTGTTCAGCAACGAGGCAGAGAGGTGGCCTCTCCAAAGTTTTGGGAAAAGGAGATGAGGAAAAGCAATCAAAAGGGGCCCGGAGTAATCCCCTGTCTCCTTTTTCAGCTGCTTTCTGCTATGAAAACAATCCAGGCTGTTGACATCGCTGTTTATATGAGCATGGAAGTGCTGAAGGCATTACCACTGTTGGGCTGTGGGTCTTTCCACAGTAGTCAGGCAGGAGGAGCAGGATGATTAGAAATGGAAAAAGACCCTTGCAAATCAGCTGTGGCAGATATAAAGGCAGGACAAGAGGATAAACAAAATGTAATTATGGAAGTGATACCACCCGCAACTTCCAGGAATCTCCCTTTTGCCTTCAGTTAGATGAACAGTATAAGTATTCAAAGCTTTGATCCTGACCATTAACTCAGACCTGAAAGGCAAGACTGCTAAATCCCTAAGCAGTATCTGGAAAAAATGAAATGCAGCAATTTATTTTTTTTTTTGTCTCAGAACACTTGAAGAATTTATTTTATTGTAGCATTGAACCTTTTGGAAATAAAGATCCTGTTATAAAGTGAATGTGTAACCATAATAAGCCAGATCCAGAGGTCTCAATTCAGTTTTAGCACAGGCCAAACTCTGATTTCAAAATGAGTTTGTCTGAGCATAGTGACCTCTTAAAGACTGCAGGATTCATACCATTTGTGCTGTGTGATCGTAACAAACTAGTTGTGAATGTGAAGAGAATTCAGAAAAGCTTCGTTTTTTCCTAATGTGAAAGCATGCTTTTTATCCCCAACTTTGCACCATTCCCAGTCTCCTTCTAAAAAGACCTGTGAAAGGGAAAGTGTTTTTTGATCACTATAAAAACTGTGCAGGTTTGAGGACTCAGAATTTTCTTTCATTCAGAAATATTATGCTCAGATAAACTCCTGGCATTTTTTCTGTTTAGAATCTTAATCCACCATTCATTTGTGAAAATGTAGCTAACCACATCCAGAGAGGCTATTATTGTAACTAACAAGCTATAGAGAGGCTGTTATCCCTGTATAAGGACATGTCTTAGCCTACCTTGCTCAAGCTCACTTCCCTCAAGTAAAGAAAAAGCTAATACTCATGTGCTTTCACCCTACTGTTCAAATATTTTTAGTAATGAGGAAGAATTCAACTTTCACACATAGAGGAGCATTTGAAAAACTAATTAAGAGGGTTCTTGAGGCCTGTTCCTTTCATGTAATATTTGTCAAAAAGGATGTTTGCATCACTATGCTTCTGGCCAGTGCATAAGGTGATATGAATATTTGCAGATATGTCAATTCAAAACTATTTTCAACTCCCACTAGCAGGGAAGTAGCAGAATGTGAAATACCATGCATTAGCACTTAAAACATTAGGTTTTTCTGTAACACAGGGCTGCCTGGCTTTTCCATTTAGATGGGTCATGCAGCTTCTTCCCCTGTTGAGCCAGGTCTGCACACTCCACCTGCTTTCTCCAGAGCAAACGACTGGGCCAGTTTTTTGCGTCCATGTCCAGCACAGTTGATCTGCTCCTGCACAGGATCTGTACCCAGCTCGGTTTCTCACAAATACAGACTAATTTTGCAATTCCCACCAATATATGCTTATTCCACACACCAGTCTGTGAGCTCTGGGTGAAGAGAGCAGCTGCATGCCAGAACACCTTCTGCAGCTTGGTCTAAACCACCTTTTTTTCCACCCAGGTTTCCTTGTGTAGAGGCAGCAAGCAGAATGAGTTGGATGGAGAGTCATGGTGGGCAGCAAACCACCCCTAGCACTTCACCTGCCTTCAGGTTGCCTTGAAGCCCAGGTCCCCCTCAGAAAGGGTTTTTGAGGACTGTGCTAAGGAATGGGATAAGCTAAAGTTGGAAGCTTGCTTTAGAAGAGAAAGTTGGGGAGAACGAAGTCACAGGTTGGCTGGTCCTCACAGGCCTTAAAAATATCCATTCTCATACAGAACACTCTTTATAACATCTCTACTACAAGCCAACCAGCCTTTTGGACCAGACTTCCTTTGGACTGGAGGAATGTCATTGTACACCTCCTCATGCTCTGAAACTGAGTCAGGAGTGGGATAAGTGTCTATCACCTGACCTCTGCTCCAACACAGCTGGCAGTTTTGCCATAGTTTGTTTTCTGGAATGGGAAAAAAATGGTGTTAGTTGATAAGAACAGATTAAAAAACTTTCAGTCATTATTGAATGAATCTTAACTAAAAAAATAATAGAAAACCAGTAACTCCATCATGCCTCACAGTACCAGTCAGCTTGCTCTGTCTTTCTATAGGCTACTTGCTTTTCTAAGGCACAGTCCCACTGTTCCTGCAGCTCCCTGAGAAATTAATGTAACTCACTTTGGAGAATGGCATCAGCCATCTGTGAGAAGCAGTTAACACAAACCATGTGTTTCCCTATCTCAGTGACAGTTAAAGTCTACAATTTCACACTCTTACTTAGAGGAAAAACAAAAACATAACGCTGTGCCCTTTGGACACTGTAATTCAGAAACTTCTGTCTCTTTGACCTGGGAATGCCACAAGGGAAAGCTGAATGTGTCAGTGCCAGTACTTTATAGAGAAGAAAAGCAACAGGTAGCTCAAAGGTCACCACAGCCTGCCTACAAACTTCACAAATCAGCAACGTGAATTAGCACGCATACATGGGGCAGATGTCTCTTGTGATTTTGCTCCTCTTCTGCCTCACCTGAGAATGGGTGAGCAGAGTGATAGTCAGGAAGTTCATTGGCAATGAGAAGCAATGAGAAGAGCTTTGATACAGTGAGGGTAATTTTTCCTGTGTGTGTGTCCAACTACTTCTGTTTTGATCACAACTCGCTGTTTTTAGGGTGCAAAGTTCTGGTTCACTGACAAGCAGAACTACTGCACAGAAAGTTGGGTTAACAACTGTGGGCAGCTCAATTATAATATCAATGACAAATTGATAATTATGAATAATGTGTTGTATTGCTAAGGTCAGATATCTGTGCATTGCAAATCTGTGACCCTAGTCCATCCTGGCCTCCATGCTGAGAAAGAACAAAAGATGCCATCAGGGATTTTTCCTTTGTCAAGGAATAGAAAAGTACCTCTCTTAAAAAAAAAATATCACCACCATCCCCCAGCTAATTCATTCTCTCTTAACTTTTTCATGCTCTAGTGATCAAATCATTAAACAGCCCTTATTATTCATTCCAACTTCTGCCAGGGATATGAGCTCTGTATCAGAGAAACACCTCCTCACCGTCACAATCATCATCATGACATCTCAGCAAGTTGATACAATTATGCCAGAGAACCATCCTCATAATTATACAGTTCTTTAGCTCATTTCTCAATGTATTCACCATTACTATAATCACTGCAAGTACAGTGTGTTAAATTAAGAACAGGATCTACAGTTAACATCTCAAAGGATGAAGAGTCTGCCTCCTGCAATTCTGCAATTCTTTACAATATAACTCTGCAAATCTCTTAAAGCTGAGGCTCATATCTTAGCATCTGTTTGGTTTTGAAGCAATTGACATTTACAACTCATTTTAAGATGCATATGAAGAATGGCTTTTTTACGGAAGGAGAAAGGGCAAACCTCTTTCCCACATAATTTCCAAAGTATTGCTAAAGAATTGGCAGTACTGGACCTCATTCCCTAACCAGCTATTAGGTGCAGATTTTTATGAATATGGTATATAAGGACTGCCATCATAATGCCTTTCAGTTAACAGTGATCACAGAGACAGTTTAGGTAAATGAACTCTTAGCAGCAACTGATGCTTATTTGTGATGAGATGCTTTACATTACAATGACTATATTGTTGCTATAACAAAATGCTCTGGTTAAAATGTTGTGCTGGAAAACAACAGGCAAATAAATACTTTTCTAAACAGAATTTTCACAAAATTCAAACTGAGGAGGGGGTGAGGTGAAGGAAGGTTAGAACAGAAGAACCATAAACGTTTAAAAAGCCAAGTAGAAAACCTAGGGAACTTCATGCCTGTGGCAAAAGTAACAGAAGTCTCTTTAACAGAATGCAAGCAGACATACTAACAAGTTCTTCCTGTCTATTTCCATTTACCAAATCAGGCACAGCCAAGAAAATGTTGCACTTTGAAATTTCCAAGGAAGGCAGTGAATTATCAGTGGTGGAACATGCTGAAGTGTGGCTCTTCCTGAAGGTCTCCAAAGCCAACCGGAGCAGGACAAAAGTCACCATCCGCCTGTTTCAACAGCAGCGGCTGCCAAAAGGCAACTCTGAAGGAGCAGAAGATGTGGAGGATGGGGGGCTGAAAGGTGAAAAGAGTGAGATTTTGATTTCGGAAAAGGCAGTGGACACTCGTAAGAGCACCTGGCACATCTTCCCTGTCTCCAGCAGTGTCCAGAGAATCCTGGACCAAGGCAAGAGCTCTTTGGATGTGAGGATTGCCTGTGACCTGTGCCAAGAGACTGGAGCCAGCCTGGTGCTACTGGGCAAGAAGAAGAAAAAGGAGGATGATGGGGAAGGGAAAGAAAAGGAACCTGGAGAACTCACAGGAGAAGAGGAGAAGGAGCAATCACATCGACCCTTCCTGATGATGCTTGCGCGGCACTCAGAGGATCGCCAGCACAGACGGCGGAGACGAGGCCTGGAGTGTGATGGCAAAGTCAATATCTGCTGCAAGAAGCAGTTCTTTGTCAGCTTCAAGGACATAGGGTGGAGTGACTGGATCATTGCTCCTACAGGTTACCACGCCAACTACTGCGAAGGAGAGTGCCCCAGCCATATAGCAGGCACATCTGGTTCATCATTATCTTTCCACTCCACTGTCATCAACCATTACCGCATGCGGGGCCATAGCCCCTTTGCCAACCTCAAGTCATGTTGTGTGCCCACCAAGCTGCGGCCTATGTCCATGCTCTACTATGATGATGGCCAGAACATCATTAAGAAAGACATACAGAATATGATTGTGGAGGAGTGTGGCTGTTCGTAGACGCGTGTGTGCTCAAGACCCTTCTCATTGAGAATTAAATGTATCAAAAGCCCAAGAAGAGGAAAGATCAGACATGGTATAACCTTTTTTGAATAAAACAATCATCAGAAATGTAAGCAAAAAAAAAAAAGAGAGAGAGAAAAGAGAGAAAAAAAAAAGACTTATGGAGGAACAGAAAAGACTTCAGCTGTAAAAAAAGAAGAAAGCTTCATGAACCTGGGCTTGAATAAGACACGTCTGAATGGCGGTATGGGTTGGGGATTTCCCCCTCCTTTCAGTATGCTCCTTATCTTATTGCATAGTATACTTAACGTTAGTTATTACTAGGGGAGTTTTTTTCCCTCCCTTAGTTACCCATCAGTTCAAGCCATGGTAGCAGCTCATCTAACCTGCAGCAATTTGGATAAAGTCCAAAATGTCATTGAAAAGCCATGTGTATGATCACTACAGTCACTGATGCTTTCCTCCCCCCATATTTACAGAGCAACTGAGTAGGTGTGTAGTGTTTGTGTGTATATATATATGGCTATGTATTTATATACATATCTCTATACATACAGACACTATACACATACATATACTTAACATTGATCAAGGGACAATAATGTGCAGGTGTATACACCTTCGTCTTCTGCACTACATTTACAAAAAAAAAAAGGAAAAAAGAAAAATGAAGAATAAAAACAGAATAAAAAAATGAATGAAAGCATAAAAGTTACACTCTGTAAAGGTGCTTACAATGTTAGAACTATGCAACCTAGTTGGTTTGAAACTGTTTACCTGCAAGAGAAAGAAAAAAAATCAGAGAGACTTTTTTTAATGGAAGTAACTTGTTTAAAAAAAAAATTCTTCAGTGAGAGATACTTGAAAGGAATATGTTTGTCCAGTTACTGGAGTCAAACATTTCTATATTTTGTAAAAAAAATTTTTAATCGTTTACTATTTGCACTACAATGGTGTCTGACCTGTCTAATCCTTATTTAACAAATATTTGCAAGGGAGGGTGGTTGGGTGTGGGAGGGGTTGAGAGCTGCACTTATTGTGAGCTATACAAGAACTGCTACAGCACACAAAATAGCTATTTTTATTATTATAATAATTATTATTATTTTGTACCTTAAAATGAATAGACACATACACCAAAGACATTTGTGCGAGCCTCTGAAAAGTCTGTTTGTGGTTGGTACCATTCATCTGTAATAAGTTAGGGTTTGAATTAAGGGTCAGTAGGTTGAATATTTGTTAACCAGTTAAATTCAAATAGTGCCCTCAACAGAAAATTGCCATTTGAAGTAAGCTCAGAAAA
>WEIV01010856.1:0-76815 GCA_013390005.1 Calyptomena viridis | reverse complement strand
AATGATTACATTCAGAGAGACCAAAGTAATTTTATTTAGCAGGCTGCTAGTGATAGGGAACACATCAGTGCTTGAATATGCATCACATCATTGACAACAGTAATACCGACCCCCGAGTTAAGAGCTTACCATCTTTTGAACATCACCAGCATCTAACAAGGTGACTAGCTTTAAGTTACCTTCTTATCTGCAAATCNCCTTGTTGACCTAAGCTGGTCAATCATTTAACATTTAAAGACATTATTTGAAATGGTTCATCTGTTCTGCTGGCCTTCCAGCTGTTGCTTTTCCAACATTTAAACTTATAGGCTGTTATTCTAGTCCTTTCAATTGATACTTTCATGAACAATTCCATGCTGCCTGTTGCAATAGCAAGTATCCCTTTTTATTGATAGAGGAGATAACAAAACTTCGAATAAATTTTCAGGCTTCTTACTACACTTAGTTTACTTTGTTGCTGTGTTTCATATGATACCACTGCCCTATCATCTGTTAACTTTAGCCATTATGAATTTTCTCCTTTCTTGAATAACTTATTGCTAGCCTTCTGTATCTCCAAGCTCTGCTGTGTCCTGTGCCCTTTGAAGCACAAATGCAACTTCAAGTGACCAGAAATTTCTCACAAAGCAGCTGTTTGCCTGCCAATCTGTGTAAATCATTCCAATCAAATGAAGGACAAGGTTTAAAACTCTGCCTGAACCTGAGCAGCAATGTGTCCTGTTCAAGATGGTGCCTCTGGATATCGTGCACCCACTGCCAATAGAACGGTGTTCACTAGGATTTTTATTCTATACATATGGAGGAGTCACACCGTCCGGGGTAACCTGGCAGCACAGAGGTCTTTGGATGTCCCCAGATCTTTTGCTCTCTTTGAAAGTCAAGACAAGGAAGGCACCCTGCCTTGCTAGAGAGATTTCTGCTACCCAGACGGGGGAAGTGCTGCTTGTTATTAAGTCTCTTGAAACTGTGAGCAGTTGTGAAAGCATGTTTGAAAGCAGGATATGCTCTGCAGTGATATCCAGGGCTCATAAGAGATTTTAAAGGGGTTTAAAGAGGAAATCAGACCTGATCAAGAGAGCTTGAAGATGGTAATTTAACAGGGGGACTCTATATAGTCTGAGGGTGTTGCTTTCCTGTGCATTGATTTTTCTGTGATTCTGAACTAAAAAAAATGCATTAGGATATTAAAACCAGAACATATGGAGTATGGTTTGGATGAAATCATGAAGTGAGAGAATGTGGCAAATTTGCCCATGCAAAGCCCAGTGTAAGCTTTTCCTTAAAAAGTCACATCAAAGCCATAAACATTGCAAGATGTAAAGCATGACAAATGTTCAAGCAGAAATGCTTCTCACTGTTCTTTCCATCTGAGCCTACAGAGGAGAGTATAGCATAAGCTAGAACGGTAAACATTCTAGGATGCAAAAGAGAATAGCAAAGCAACCTAATTCAGAACCTAATGCAACATTAAATTACTCTTGCAGGCTTTGCTGCAAATTTACTGTCATATCCATCTATTTGAGAGCTGTCTTTAGCATGGAAGTGGGTGCAGACAGTACTCCTGATAACACCTCTCCTGTCAACAGAGATCCTCTGGATTCCTGCCACTGGCAGGGAGGTTGAAGGGCATTACAGGATTTGGCCTATCTGCACTGGAGGGAAGGAAGTTGCTTTACTTTTCAGGTTTTTTTCAGCTTTATTTCTGATTCAAATTGTCTCTGGTTTTGAAGCTCAGAGGAACAGGGTAGGATAGACAACTGATCACTCCTGTGACATCTGCATCCTCTTTGTAGTGAAACCTAGCAAGATCTGTTGGCTTTCTAGCTTTAATAATATTCTCTCTCAATAGCGATTTTTTATTTCTTTTTAATGCAAATAAAAATATTTACAGTTTAACACCGTAGATCACCCTTTCCACTAGCAGCAGGGATATGCTGTAAACCACAAGGAGTGTAGACTGAATATTCTTCTGATGTCTCCTAGTGGCCTTTGTAGGATTTTCTTCATATTATACTGATTAGGTGTAGTATTTTACAGTTTTCCACCAATAAATAGTATTAGCAGCTTGCATTTTGTTTTACATTGTAAAGTGGCATTCACCATTTCTATATTTGCAATCATATGGTATTAGAGAAAATACAGATGTTGAGCTTCTATTTATTTATTTAAATATTAAGAGGGTCAAAGCCTCACACAGAAAATGGGCTTTGAAATCCCCTTGAAGTCATCATCATTACCTAAAGACAAAGCCTTTTCCTTGTTCAATGTTTTAATATAAAAGCCTCTATGTTCAATTAACACAAAGACTAAAAGAGTTACTTCTTCATGAGATCCATGAGATGCCTGTAGCTTTATGTATCCTTGTGTGGAGTAAGGAATAGTCTTTGGTCCTAACTACATTCTTAGTTACTTTGATGAAAATCCAGGGAGATCCACCTACCTTCTATTCTTGATAGCATTGTAGCTATATGGAGTTTAAGGACCAAAGAGACCATTAGATTGTCTCATTAACTTTCCATTGATCACAGACTGCAACATCTTACTCAGTCAACTTTTAATTTGGCTAAAGAGGATCTTCTAGAGAAGCACATAGGCTTCATCTGAAAAGTTCATAAACCAGAGAATTCAGCACCACCTACAGCAGGAGATATCACCCCACTGCTAAGAACACGTGTCTTCCTTCCCTCAGAAAAGGGCTTCAGCTTCCTGCATTTGTTCTTGTCATATCTCCCTCCAGGAAATTAAACTTAAACTCTTATACTTCATGTTTTATACTGTAAGCATATTCCTGCATTGTGATAAACTCACCCTGTCTTCCTTTGGTGTATGTGAAGCAGGCAGAGTCCCTTGTATCTTCCTCTATAACATATGTTTCTCAAAACTAGTAGTAATTTTGCTGTTTCTTTTCTCTATCCCATTGAACATTTAAACATCCTTTAGAAAACATGTGCACAGGACCGTATCCAGTATTCCAGTAGTAGTAGTACCTTTACATTAAAAACTTTGAAAATCTAGATTAAAGCTATCTCAAATCCCACTCAATACTCTGTAGTTTAAACACAGTTGCTCGTTTTTTTTCCAGAGCATTACACTGGGAATTCATAGGGTGTTCTTGTCACTGTGACACCCCATCCCTTTTCAGGCACACCACTGTTCAGAACACAATCCTCAATTTGTACGTTTGGCTCCCATTCTTTGTTTCTAAATACACAACTTAGATTTGCCTGCTTTAGCATGCTCTGTTCAACAAGATTTATGTTCCATTGAAATATGTGATATAGTTTTATTTATGTCTTTGTTCTTTGGCTATTTTATGAATGGGATCCCTTCCCAGCTTTTGCATTTTCTTGCCCAGAAGAAATATCAGACTCGTCAGCAAAGCTCCTCTGTTCATCATATTCACTTAATACCAATACTATTCTAGTCTTTTAGTGTTCCCTTGCATTTCCAAGATACTTCAAGACCATCACAGAGGGCCAGAGATCTCTTTAGCCAAGTCTCTTAGAATTGTTATGCACAAGTGGTCTTGGCCTGCCAAGTTGAATATGCTTACTCCTAGGGGACTGGTCTGAATTTATGTAGCATCCTCCTCTGTTACTAATAAATATAAATCTTCTTCAGCATTCTCACATGGCGTTGTCTTACTTCTGAGACCTAGACATGAATAATTGTTATTTTGCATTTATATGAATGTATCTGAGTGCATTGATAGTATTAATTCAGCACTTTTAGTTTTATAGGCTACAAGCTAATATTTATTGCTGTTTTCTGATAAAGAATTTTATGCCTGTAAACTTCCTGATATATTTAGCACTTACTAATGCAAACTTTCTTGCTGGTTTTGACTTGACTCATTCAGATAATTTAAAGCTCTAGCCGAAATTGCCTCCTTTACCTGTTGCTTCCTGCAAGCCTTGTGTTCCTATGGTCCCCTGCTGTTTTCCTCCAAAATTATATTGCAACATTGAAATAAGTTGTTTCTAAGTACAAATACCCACGGACTTTCAGGTCAGGCTTGAGAACACAATTTAACCCTTAAACTGTTAACCACAGAAAGTGTTAATCTTTTGCCCTCGCCACCCTTCCCCAAAGAGAACTATTTTTATGAAAGCGATTATCTTAAAGGAAGCATTCACACCTGCTATCAGGAAGCCTTGGTGTGTGCTAATAGTCTGCTGTAATTCTAGAATTGCAGCTGCCTTGGGACTGTGTGCTCTTGATCCTGCTGTCATTTGTGCGGACACAGGACTTACACTGTTGGGTCCTGTGACCTGGGCTTGGTAGCTGCTAGGTCACCCTTGTGTGTCAGTGTGCTGCCTTCATCTTCAAGTCTTGGAGGAGATCTTGATGCTTGCTCAGTTCACAGAACAAAACATCATTTCCATATGTTTGAATTCTTCCTGAGCCTGTTCTTCCCATCTACAATTGGGAATGAGACTACTGCTACAATTGCATACATTTAAACATTTATGGAAGGGAATCATTTTTCTTCAGGTCAATGTTAGAAGAAAATGACAAGTGAAAGGAAGAAATAGGGGGAACATTCCCTTACAAGCAACAACCACCTGAGGGATGCATTTAATTTCTGGGGGAAAAAAAAAAAAAATTGGTCTACATAAATTAAATTTGGCATCCAAGCCTCCAGAGGCTGAGAGAGTGAAAAATTGCAACTGCTCAGTGTAGAGAGAAAAAAAAAATTCTGAAAAATGAATAGGAGACCAAAGATGAATTTTTGGTTCTAGCAATACAGAACCAGGGAGATAAATTTAAGAAAAAAATGTCTGGTGCATGTAGTAGAGATCACAACTGAACTGAGGGCTCCAGGTATATCTGTTGTAAAAAACACAGAACATGCATAAAACACAGAATAGAGTTTTTATCACATGAAATGGTTCAAAATGTTGGCATGTGACTGTGTGAAATACTGTATTATGTAAATAGTTAAGTAGCACTATTATCTCTCATTCTACAACAGAAATCTCCAGATCTCCCTCTTTGCTTGAAGGCCTGTAGGTTAGAACAAGAACTCGACATTTTGCTGAGGTGTTATTTCCTTTCCACTCAGATTTGGTACAAATAAACAACTGACTTGTGTTCATTTAAGGTTTCTCTAGGCTTGTCCCCTGAGAGCACTGTTTTGGTGGGCAGATTCCAGTCCTACAACTCCTTTACTGTGCCGTGGGAGGAGCTTGGGAAGCTGCAACAGTTATCTTCTTTTTCTTAGGAGAAGACAAGAACTGGAGAAGGAGTAAATGAGTGGTACCAGAGCTCCTCTTGAATTTTTTGGTTTGAACTGGGTGTGTGTCAGTGCATATCTATTCTTTAGAGATGAAGTAAACAAAATCAGGTCAAGGTCATCCTAATTCTCAGTAGGGATTTCCACTTAAGTAGTTTATAGCATTGTAGAAAACCCACTTTAAATTGCCAATTTAATTGGTTTAGTATAGTTTTCCTGAACAACTTTGTACAAATAGTGCCTTGAAGAATTCGTGTAAAGGTGGTGACTTTTAAATCAGCATGGAATTTTTTTTTCATTTTTCTTGAGATTGGCTGAAAAAATAAGATAACTTATGGGAAAGTTAATAAATTTACTCTTTACATAGCTTGGAGTGTTCGCTGTAAGGTTTAGTGCTGTCTTGCTTAGTAACATTGCTTAAATAATTCTTTCTATTAGCACCTTTCTGAAGCCCAAGGAGTTCTTCAAATACAGACAACACCCAGGCAAGCTTCTGGTTATAAAAGGGGAGCTAGTATAAGCAAGATGGAAACCTGTTAAGACTGCTTGAGCTGAAGGGAGGAGGTTAAATGAGGCCTTCTGCAGAAAAGAGAATGCATTTAGAAGTGCAGTTCACTGTTTTCATAAAGGAGGAGAGGCATGAAAACCCCTGTAATTTACATGTGCAGACATTTTCATGAACTAAAAATAGGTCATCAGGGAAAGAAAAATGATGTCATCACAAAAATAATGGAAAACTGGGTTTGGGAAGATTGAAGTGCAAAACTACTTCTGCACAAGGAAGCACCAGGAAGACATAGTTCAGGTCACAGTGACTCTGTAGAAAGGAATTACAGAGCTAAACTAAACCTCAACTGGAATGGGTTTCTGTACTAACTATACCAGCAATTGCTGATGGCCCTAAATTGGAAGTAATTTTTGGCTAATATGTTGCTAATTTTTTCCTCCTCTGTTAAAATGTTTTTCATTTTTTGGTGTGCTGAAAATATCTCTGAATAGGACCTTACAAATATATGAACTTCTACCACAAACCATGCAGGCAGTGGTATGAAGAATGTTGGAGAAAATTGCTTTTGGCCGGAGGGACACAGAAGACAATGAGAAGCTTCTTTAAAAAAACCTCATAAAACAATCTAGTTTGCATTTTGTTGTGGAGCAGACCATAGGACCTGGTTATGGGAATCATCCCACATGGCAACCTGGCCAGCATCTCTTGTTACAGATTTTCATTCTGCAGTGAAAAATGAATCAGTATTTTCTGTGGTATTGCTGGGGAACAAGAAATGTAAGTGAACAAACTATCACATCCTCTGCAAGAGGATGTTCTCTCCTTCAGCTTTTTGAGACAAAGTAAATGACCGGAATCCTTCTGTCCTCTAGAAGTGATAAAAATCAAGTGAAAGCCTGCCCATCACATTAGAGCTAGGGAAAAGAGTATCATTCTGGAAAAAATAGGAAAACATAAGTTTATAGCTAGGTCATGCAGTATATTGCTCACATATGATTTTCAGAACGGAATACTATTTTGTCAGTGTTCACAGAATATCTATTATTGGCCTTTAATAGGAGCAAACACTATTTGGAATAACTACTGTGTAGAAACTAAAAGTGCAGAGGCTTAGACAGCTCGTGGTCTGAGCAATTGGGCCAAGCTGTAGGCAGGGAAGCAGGCTGGGAGGAGTGGAGGAAAGGAAACCCTGGGAACTACTTTGCACCTTCCCCACAGAGTGCCCACAGCCAAACAGCAGCTGAGCAGGTCCTGTGGGCAGCAGTGTCTCTGTTTATCCTCCTCGCCACCTTTGCTTTTCCACAGGGCCCCAGAGCAGCTCTAGGTTGTGCAAGTCTACATTTGGGATACTTTGCACTGAGCGAGTGCAGTGATGATGCTGGAAGGGGATTTTTGCCTGTGACTCATGAAACATGACACTGACAATTCCTGAAGTCCTTTTGCAATTAGATTTTTCTTTCTGAATACCTCCTACGATATTGCTTCTTTTTGCTCATTTTCTGCTTTGATTCGCTCTTTCCATTTGGTAACATACCTTAACAAGTGTTTTGTCAGCCTACATAAGAGTTGCTTTCTCTGTCTTTTGTATGGCCAAGGATTTTATCCAATACTTTGTGTCTTTTGCTGCTTCTCATCCAGACATTCTCCAGCATTTTATGGAAGGTGCAGTTCCCACCTTGCATACACTAGCCATCATATATAGTCCCAAGGCTTCTCTTTGGAGGTTGAAAATTTTAAAATGAGAGAAAAAACCTCCTTAAAAACAACTTCCTCGGTAAATAAATCAAGGCACACATATTTCAAAACTGCCTGTGGGTGTTTTTGAAGGAAAAACATGAATTGCTCTGTGTGTGTATTTGGTTTGCATGGTGTTTTATAGATTTCTTGGTGTTTGCCTTAAAAAGCTGTTTTAATTGAATACAATCTCAAAAATTGTACAGGCAGAACACTGGTTAGACATTAAATCCTAATTTGTGTCTGAACTGCAGTTACAAATAATTGTATGGCCACACTGTGCAATGCTCAGAATCCAGACCACAGGGTTTACCTTTGAAATTCTCCCACTTTCAAAATGAAAGAAAAAAGAAAGATGCGAAGCTGTTGTTATGAATTAAACTGCTTGCTGTAAACTGTGCCATGCTTCTGTCTTCGAGTCCATAAGTGCAGCTTTTAATGACATTGCTCCAGCTGCAGGAATCTGCTCAGTGAAAGAGGAGGAGGAGGAGGAGAATGGCTGCTGGCCATTTTTGTTTTCTAACATGCATGGGTTGCAGAAAGAAGAATCCCTCGTGGGATTTGATTTAGAAGGTTTTGGCAGCTGTAAATTACTCACAGCATGCTGCAAAGTTTGTGCTACGAGATATTTTCAGTTCCGTTGAAATCTCATGCTAAAAAAAAAACCAGCCTTGCTAAACCCGAACGAAAATAAGGCAGTGGGGCAGAAGATTGCTGCAGATGACTTTCAGCTGGCTCATGCCTGCCTGCTCCATAGCAGGAGTTTTAAGAAGCTGGATTCAACACTTAGGGAATCTTGAAGAAACAACAAATATTTTCACCCTTAATTGCTAAGAAAGAGGGTTTTTTTAGACTTTGCACTAGGTTAGGGTACACTTACAGATGGTATTGTCTGTTTGTCTTAAGATAATGCTGCAGTATAGGTTTTTACAGGAATTGAGGTAATATTTTCTTAAAGATTATTTACTTCTGTAATTCTGATATTTAAGCGTGAATTTTAGTCAGAGAGCAAAACTGCTACTTATAAATTCTGCCTCCACAAATAAGCGAATTAGCAAAAATCCATGCTAAAAATAAAAATCTCTTGTAATCTTAGGAGCACGGTGTGCAAATACCTCTATTTTATGGAGGCCTGCTCTTAGAAGCAAGATTACTTTTCATTAAGAAAGTTGTTACTGGAACTGAAAGAATAACATCTGTTTCAGTGGAGGGGAACCTCTTGGAAGTAGCTCAGCTAGAGTCTCAAATCCCAGGCCAGCTTGCAAGGTTAGACTTCCCCTCAAAATCAAGAGAAATAATTGGGAATTGAATGGATTTGACCTAGAGATGACTGAAGAGTGGGGAACATGGTAGCTCAGCTAGGGTCTCAAATCCCAGGCCAGCTTGCAAGGTTAGACTTCCCCTCAAAATCAAGAGAAATAATTGGGAATTGAATGGATTTGACCTAGAGATGATTGAAGAGTGGGGAACATGGGTGTCCTCGGTGACACTTAATTTTTTTGGAGCAGTTGTTCTTTGGCAGGACATTTTACACTGTAACAGGGATGGGGCCATACAGTCTTCCCACACCAAATGGAGCCTGCAGTAGAGCAGGGCACCTGCAAAATGAAGTTATAGTGGAAAGAGGACAAGAACTGCTCACCTTCCATCAGCTGGGTCATTCCATCATCTGTTCCTACTCCACAGCTCTGCCCGGTATCTGCATTATTTTTCTGTTTCCTGTATCACTGTATATAGTAGAGAGTAAAATATTTTAGTAAGTGGGAATATGCCAGACATTTCAGAAAAACATATGAACATTTTAATATTGACATTTTTGCAATTGTTGATACAAAGAGGTATCGGTGGATGAGGAAATGGGAAAACCAACACATAGTGCAATAAATTCTGTAGTTAATATTAATTTTGTGTAAGGCGTCTTAACCTGCCCTCTCTCTATCAGGGGAATTTTGAAGGCTGTGTGTAATGTTTTCGCTCGTTCCTCTACTGAATTAACAGCTGCAAAAACTGGAGCAGCTCAATAGTTTTAATCCCTCAGTTTCTGTGTGTACTTTCTGATATTGGGGGCCTCTGTTGGTAGAGAAGAGAGAAGTCATACCTCTGGGGCCAAATGATATAACAGTGATTATATGATGTCATCTGTTGTCTTGCACATTATCTTTGCATTTTTTCCAAACCGATCCATAATTGCTTATATCTGGGCTTCCACAGGACAGTATGGAAAGTCCTGGCTTTGGCTGTCTGTGTAAGTCCATTCCAAGGTCCTCTGCAAGAGCATTCTAATTTGAGATGGCAATGTAAGAATATTTTCTTTTGTATATTACACTGCAGAGATCTTTCTCATTTGTTGCTGTCTGGGCTATACCTGTGCAGAAAGAGAGCACAATGGAGAAAAATTAAAATTTTCTAGCATCATTGTAAATGAAGGAAAATGCCACTGAAGTAGATAATGTAACTGTTGTGATTGAGGTGAGAATTGGAATTGCTTAGTAGTGAATTAAAAATGCACCGAGAAATGTAGTGGTAGGTTAAGATTCAGTATTAGAGAAGTTTCACAGATTTCCTCCATAATCCAGCATATGTGACTTTGTGTCCAGATGCGTGCGGTTGTCTGTTTCATGCAATGTGGGCATCTCACAGAAGTATAGAAGTTACATATTGAGAACACTAGAAAAGTGTTCAAATCATTTAGCATGTCAGAATAATTTCTGAATTTCAGCTTGACTGGCATTTTCCATAATCTATTTGCTCTTTACATTTTTCTTTCATGCTTTTAGGTCTTTCTAATGTTCTTTTAATGTTTCTATGTGTATTTAACTTTATTATTTGCTCTATGCTTTTTTTAAAAACTATGCTGTTATAGAACTTTACTGTCTTTTCTTCTCCTAATCTCGTCTCTGACCAATGTCTCTAGCTTTTTTACATACTCCTTCTCCTGTGCTTTCTCCCCTTTTTTACTACTGTAACCTACAGTGTTTCTACCTGTTTCCCCTGAAAACCTCTGGACTCAGAATGGTCTAAAGAGTTTTGGAGCCAATATAAGCCAACAGATCTTTTAGGGAATCTTATAGTCCAAGCCTCAGTTTTTATAAATAAAAAGTATTGTAGCCTCCTCTGTAACAGGAAAGGTGACTCCTGAATGTTTTCTTTACCTTTCAAGTCACATAATTCTTGAGAATGTTTTCAGTGATTTAATTTCTTAGTAAGTCACAAGTCACTAAATTATTTTGTGTATGTGTGGGCAGATTTCCTGTTTTAGCTTTGTTTTCCCCCTACTTCTTTATTTCATCAAGACTTTGGTGTTGTGTTTTTATTTTCTTTTCCTCTTCCTGAAATTAGTTCTCTCCCTCTAACCTCACCACCTCATCCATTTCCATCACTATATCCTTCTAGGTCCTTTTCGTCTTGCTTCTTCTGCTCTTTTTCTTCTTGTTTTCTTCTTGCTGTTATTGTTCCTAACAGACTTTATTTGCTCCATCTAAAACTACCAGGAGCAGAGAGCCCAATGCCCCTAAGAAACAGGTTCCATGATATTAAAAATTAAAATTTGGAGTGTTTGGCGTAGGAGGTCTGAAGGTTTACTTTCCCAAGACAGTAAGTGGTTTGAACCTAAAATTCACCTGTGTTTCTCCTGTGATGTTCACTGCTGGATGCTCTGACAATAGGAGCAGAGCAAGGAAACTGCTTATTGTGTCTGTTTTCTTTGCCAAGCTCTCAGGTAGTGTGCAGCCTCAGAGAGCATCTGTGGCTGCCACTTGCTATTGCCTATGGCAAGGAAATAGGGAAGAGTGCAAAGGGATACAGACTGGGAGAAGGGATTTGCTCACCAGGCTCCTCCTGTCATCTCTCTTTTCCTTTGGAGCCTGGCTTCATTGTTTTACATCCTTACATCGTTCTGCAGGACGTCCTTTCTCAGTGAAATACACGGATGCAAAAGCTATTGAACTAGTGCAAGCACTAACAAGGTGAAATTGTTTTAAGACTGTGTGGTGGATCTATCTGCTATAAAGCTCAGAGTGGTGCTGTAAGCAATAACTTGAGATAGCTTGTGCAATTCCTCAGGCATTGTCTGTGAGCCTGACTTCTGGGTGAGGGTTTTGTGTTTGTACAGGAATGCTTTTTGGCTGAAGGTGAATATTAATGAGTTTACTGCTGCTTTGAGGTAGCAACTGTGAATTAATCATGGCCTCTATGAGAGAACGGGTCAGGTCTGAGCAATTCTCATAAGTCTGATGCAGCTTGGCCTTCCCCAGGCTGCTTTTAGCACAACTGAGCATAGGCACAGGAAAATATTCCTGGCAGCAGCTCGAGGACATTGTATGTAAGTAGAGGTTTGTCTTTGCTCTTGCACATGTGTAAGCTGCCTAAAATCAACCTTGGTCTAAAATAAGTAAGAAATTGCTTGAACTCATAGAAGAAGGTGAAATATAATAGTTTTCTTACAAAAATTCTGCATAGAATTGCTTTAAATTGTATGTGGAAAATAAAGCAGTTATTGGGATATTTGGAACTGTACTAAAAGAGTCTGTGCTGCCACAGAGGTTTTTGTTCTCTGGTGGTTTGTACTATCAAGGCAATCATGCTGCCTTACAAAGTTTAAAAGCTCTGTTCATTCTTAGACATACTGTGCTGGCCTGTGTGACTGATTTCTGTGAACTGTAATATGCTTTTTACTCAAGAGCTGTGTGATTCTGGCAGATTCTTTTCAGTGCTTTTTAAACGTTTGAAATAAAAAGTTGAGGAGTATTTGAGTACATAAATAAATGGGAGGAAATCATGTGCAATAAATCACTGGGAGTGCGCACACAGTCCAAGGATTGTGAAAGAAATAAAGTGCGAAATAGAAATGATACTGTGAAAGAAATATAATAAAATCAGAAAAAAGAGTGGATCAGGTGCTAAGCAGCATGAAGGCTGCTTTGGTCCACTCCAGCAGCTCTGTACAGCAGTTAAACATTTTATAGCTGGAAGTACACGTACTCTAGTTCCTCTGAAACTGGGTGCTGTGCCACTCCTGCTCTGAGGGTGAAACAGTAACACACAGTCCTCACACCGAAAGCCTGTAGGTCTCATTTTGTGGGTCAGTGTGTGGGGATGGGACAAAAGCAGTATTCACTGCCTGTAGGTTTGCATATTTAGAGTTCCTGCTTAGTTCCCTGCAAGTTCCCAAGCTTCTCTGCTCAGTCCTGATTGCAGCAGGAGTGGGGGAAGCACGAAGTGATGCTGAAGGCTATGAAGCATCTCCTGACTTAACTGAGATGAAACTGGGAAGTTATTCTTATCTTTTAAATATGTTGCCTCCTGCAAGTAAATATTAGTTTTTAAGCATTAGAGGAATGTCATAGGAAATTAGGCATTAAAAGCAAAAAATACATGGAAAAATTTGTAAGGCCGATCTCCACTTTGTGCCCTGGTGCCTGTGCATTATAGTGTGACCCCAGTGCCACCATATTTCATTTGTCAACTAATGAGACAAAGTGACATACCTCTTGCACCTCATCTCCTTCACTCACAGATGCTGGTTTGCACGTGCGTTCATGGAAATTATGGTTAAACTAGATTGTTTGCATAGTCTAAATTGTTTAGCTAAACTCCTAGACCATAGGAGTTTAATTACAGGGATGTGGTTACGCAAGAGCATTTTCCCCATTAGATGGCATTGATTAGTGGGTGACCGTGATGAGCTCAGCTGTACAGTAACTGTTCCCGGGACTTTCAAGTGGGAATGGTGGGGCCAAGTCTGAAGGAAGGGTTGAAGAGAGAAGAATGATCTGCCTGTGTAAATGTTTCCTCCTGTGTGTGAGAGGTGCCACTGGAGGAGTCACAGACATGCTTGGTGAGATCTGTAGCATTCTGGAAACAGCTGTTGGTGCTGAGAGCCTTTCAATACCTTCAGTGGGTATGGGGGACACAGTAGAGGTTGATCAGGTTCTTGAAAGGAGATTTTAACTTTTTGTATAATGTGCTAGAAAAAGTCAAGAGAACAGAGGAATATGGTACAGCAGAGAGGTCAGGTGGGATGATTGAGACAAAATGAGAAGTTTATCATTGCAATGGTATTTTACACAAATGTAACTGTGTCAAGATTGTGTTAGATTCCAGAAAAAAAAAAAAAAGACTTTTCAGTGAACAACATGCCAGTACTGACAAATATTATTATTACTGGTGCTGATGAATCTTGCCGTATTGATGAATATGGCCAAGCCCATGAGTAGTGGCAGCAACACCTTTGTGATAACATATTTAAGAAAGGAAAAAATTATTGAGCAGAAGTAATTGTGTCCAGAGAAGAGCATAGTGAGACTATGTGAGAGAAACATCCCTGCAGACATGAAGGTCAGTGAAGAAGGAGGGGAGAAGGTGCTCCAGGTGCTAGAGCAGGTATTCCCCTGCAGCCTGTGGTGCAGACCATGGTGAGACAGGCTGTACCCCTGCAGCCTATGGAGGTCCACAGGGGAGCTGAGGTCCACAGTGGAGCCAAGATCTACCTACAGTCCAAGGAAGACCTCACACCAGAGCAGGTGGATCCCTGAAAGAAGTCTGTAACCACATGGGAAGCCCTGGCAAGACCTGTGGACCCACAAAGAGAGGAGCCCATGCTGGATCAGGTTTACAGACAGGACTTGTGACCCTGCAGGGGACCCATGCTAAGCAGTTTGTTCCTGAAATACCCCTGTGGAAAGGTACCCATGCTGGACCAATTAATGAAGAACTGCAGCCTGTGAGAAGGACTCATGTTGGAGAATTTCATGAAGGACTGTCTTCCTTGGGAAGGATCCTACACTAGAGAAGGGAAGGGACTCCTCTCCCTGAGGAGGAAGCAGTGGCAGAAATGTATGATGAACTGATCATAATCCCCATCCCTATCTCCCTGCACTCTGTATAGCTGAGAACACTTGCTGCTGCAGAATGTGTTATGTGCAGGGTAGCAAGGGAACAGCATGATGCCACCTTTGGAGGTGCAGCAAACCTAGCTGGTTGCAGGAGGCATGTGCTGGTGCACGTGCCCTGTGCTACATGCAGGAGGGAACCATAGTCTTTCCTAGGATGGGGGGACATTACCTTTTGTCACAGCCTTTCCAGAAGGAGGGGATTGCTGTGGCTCAGGTTTCAATGTGGGGGACAGCACATGCCTCCTATTTGTGCTGTGGAATGGGAAGCAGTCTGCCACCTGTCCCTCCAGTAAGGGCTCCATGACCTCTTGCTGCTTAAAACACAAGGAACCCAAGAAGTATAAGTTTTGGTGGTGTAAGACTGGATAAGTGGATGGAGTAGAGGTGCGTGGGGTGGAGGTAGGCTGGACACCATAAATTGCCCAAGGAATATCCTGCACAGGACACTTGCTCTGTGCTCTGACAGTTTCTTTCCACAGGAAATTCTTACTGAATATTAGTTTGGTTGCCAATCAGTGTAAGATATTCTTTATTTAAGAAAGAACACAAAGTCATGCTTGCTATCTGAGTAACCCTAAGTCCACGTGGAGATGCCTTCCTGGATTAGAAACACCAGTTACTACACGAAGCATGTCTCATGAATGTGACTTTCTGAGTTCCTCCCACTCAGCAGACTGTGGAATTGGTTACTCTCTAGCTGCGTCTTCCTTGCAAGAAAGGCACATTCTTTAGAGTAAAATACATAAAAGTGAGTTTGCTGTCTTTCTGTGAAATATTCAATATAATGAGCTTGTGAGGGGCTTGTCCTGGTTGCAGAGAAACTTATGGAGAGGCAGGGGATGTAATACATGCAATGCTGGATTTGCTTTGCTGCTTTCTGGGGAAAACTCATTGCTCCCATTTTCCAGCGAGGCTGACAAAGTTAGTTAGTTTACCTTTCTGTAAATATCCTGATTTCTTTTAGCAGCAGAAAGGTAACTATGGCTGCAAAACTGGCAGTTTGCAAAGACATCTTGAGATTCAGCCATAGAAATAGACATTTAATTTCAATCAGCCACTTTAATGTTAGTTTATTTGTTTTGTTTTACTTTCTTTTATTTTTCATCTCTATGCCTCAGTGGAACTGCCTGCAACTGTACTGTGCTGTTAGGAAGGAGTGTTGTGAGTCATGCTGTTTGCTCAAAGAAAGGCTTTTTGGTACTGGTTTCTTTACACCTGAACACCATAAAATTTAAGTAAAACAAACCAGAGTTTCAAGAGTAAACAAAGAGATTGCCAATCAGGATTCTGGGTGCTTTATACAATCAAGAGTGTCCTGTTGAAGTAACCGTACATTTCCCTATTAGATTAATGTTTTTCTCCATCATAAAAAGTAAGTTGGCAAGAAAGCTTCTAAGATGGGTTAATAGGTCCCTATTTACCTGATGTACTCAGGAGGAAGTGAGCTGATCAGCTCAAACAGATCATACCTGCAGCTGGCAGTAGAAAGCGAGACTGTCAGACACAAGCTGTGAAAAGGAAGGGAAGGAATTGTGTGGCACTGAGGACATTAGCCTGACTCACTGTCATTCTTTCTACTGGAATGTTTTGTGAGAAGGTACAAGATTGAAATGCTTCCCGGACTGTCCTCTCTTTACAGCATTTGGTGCCAAGAAGCCAATTCCAATAAAGTGTCCTAATCCCCAGCCTCTTCCTTCTCCTTTCTTATCCCATGTATTTGTTTAACTTCTGTTTTAGCCTTGTTCTTTTCCTCCCTCTCCTTCGTTTCCTTCCATAACACATCTCACTGAAGAGCAGCCAACTGCTTCTCAGACCCTGCTGGGCTCCAGGCTGGAAGGGGTGGGTCACAGCTTCACTTTGAAGCATTGCTGTAGGGCTTCAAAACTGTACTGGGAGAGGAAATTGCCGCCTCCTCCTGTAGCCACATGGTCAAGCTTAGCAGCATCAGAGACATGCCTGGACTGCTTTTCACACTAAATTTTACCACACAAGAAGAAGGTGATAGAAATATGATTGAAAGGAAAGTGGAGAGAAGGGGAGGAAAGCATGTTCTTTTGAAACTCTCTTTTTCTTCTCCTGTTTTCCCCCATGAGAACTGGTGGATCCCTTATTAGTTCAGTGCTTCTCTCCAACCACCTCATGCTATAGGATGGGACAGGCTGAAAGGAAGATTTTGAGCCACAGATGGCAGCATTTTAGCAGTAAGGAGGGCATGGGAGGATGCTCAAGAGCACCAGAGATAATAAATTAAGTGATGAAATGATATGTTTGGAGGCCCAATAAGGGATGTGCTATTTGGGTGCTTGTGCATTTATACCCCACTCGTAATGAAACCCCAATGACAGATTAAACTCTGCTTTTCCTCTATGTTCTTCTTGAGCTGAGCAGTAAGATAAATCTACAGCAGCCTCTGGGAAGGATGTGAGGAATCATCTGTTTATTAGAAAACTCATATGTTTTTTCATGAAGACCTTTCATGTGGAATATGCTAAATGGTAACAAGTACTAGTAGGCACTGTCAGGCACTGAATTTTTGGTGTGTTGGGGCCTACAGGGGTCTTTCCATCTCTGGGGTCTATTTTGAACGATTTTGATTTTCATTCTGTGCATTTTCCGCAGTAGCACAGGACCAGTTTTTCTGTGTTACAGTTGTTTGTGATAGAAACTCTTAAGTGTGGCAGGAGTGTCTCAGTGTGTAAGTTCTAATGTGGGGCATCAGAGTAACATTGAACGGGACTTTTTGGGAGACATAGGGAAACCGTAAATTCAATGTGCTATCTGCATATCTGCTGATGTTATTTAAAGTCACATCATGAAGGCTAAAATAGAAGTTGTGATCTAAATTCTTCTTTTCTATTTCAAAAATATGTGGAATATTTGCAGTCCTATTTGTAGTTGTGATTCAAAATTTCGAGAATTTTGCAGATTTCCTTTCCTCATGAAAATGTTTATCCTCATTTTCTAGCAAGAAGTTACAAAGTAATTCAGTAGAATGCATCATACTTCTTCCTTCTTGCAGTAAGATACAGCAAGCCATTCTTTCCACTGTCAAAAAGCCTAACTTTTTTAGAGAAAAGAGTGTTGGGAAAAAACCCTCAATAAACTCAGAATGTGCATATAATTTTCCAAGTGTAGTACATGCTTTTAAAGGTTTAAAAAGAATGGGTTATGAAATAGTTTAGTTCTGCATGGTTGAAAATGTGTGGGTATTCATACACAGAAAATTACTATCCCTGTTTTTGACATCCCTAAAGGGTGAAGTCACAGAAGCCAACTGGTTTCTGAGGTCACCACTGATGCATTGACATCACCAGTGGGAGAATCAGGCAAACCTGAGACCTTTGCAACCTTTGAAACCTCTTTGCTTCCAGACTGTGTAGTTTCCAGCATATTTTGTTGTAAGGTAGAGTTTGCTGAGAATATCACAGTGGGGCATCCCACTCTTTCCAGTGTGCTGAACTGACAGGCAGGCAGGCACAAGTATTCTGAATTATTTTTCATAATATACCAAACACAAACTATCAGAAGTTTTTGCCCACATTCTCCTTGCATATGTCTTTTAGATTAGATGTGGATGAGAGAAACAAAGAAAAAGAAACTGGCAATTTCCAACATATGGAAATGCTGAATTATGCAACTATCAATTTTAATGTTAAACAGTGGGATGTTTTTCAGTTACCAGGTGTCTCGATATCTGGATATGATTCTCCATTTCATTTTATCAGTTTTATTCTGGCATGACTTCTAACCAGAAAGTGGAAAACTGAGCCTCATAGCAGGTAAGGGCACATAGGTACATGTACAAGTATGACTGAGATATAGAGACATGTATATCTGTATGCATGTTGTGTGTTACACCTGTGAAGTGTTTATGTCAAGAACCCTGTTATTCAGAAGAATTGAATATGTGCTTTTAGAGTAAGTGAAAACGATCACTTGTATTTCCCCGTGTGTGACTGTAAATGCCACGTTAAAAGCACATATTTCTTTCAGTGAAATGAAAAAGGCTATGCACCTCTTCAGTGATTGCACAGATGAAGTGTTCATGAGTTCTGTAAAGATGAATGAAGTTCACAGAGTTATTACAGTTAGCTTGTGATCGCCAGATGCTGGAATATGTGTGTGAATACATGCTGGTGCATCTGTTGTTTGGATAATAGGATATACACATGTGGGACAACTGTGGAGTGTAGGTGTTATCACACTGGGGACCAGAGCTTCAGCAGGCGTAAATCAGGGTGGCTCAGTGGAAGGCAACAAAGTCCGGCAGCGTGTGCTTCCTGGAATCAGTGTGTGTGATTGCATGTAGGGACTTCGACGTGTGGGATTGCGGTTGGCAGAGTGTGTCAGGATGTGACTTTGGGAGCTTGAGCTGAAGACAGTTACTAAAGGAAAAGGGAAAAAGCCAAGCCACAAATACACATCTAAGGAGCATGGATGTTAAGGGAAAAGGGAAGAACATATGCACTGAGACTATTTCTTCCATCATGAGTTTTGTGCTGCTTTTCCTTTGCGGAAGTACATGGGAGCTGTGGGATTTTAGAATACATTCTGGGGGAAAATTCCATTTATAATTTGGCATGTGTGTGTGATATTTCAGATTTCAAATTAAATTGTGTTTATATGACACAGTTGCCTTTCATAGCGTAGGCTTGATTGAAGTTCTTAACATCTTTTCCTGCTCTATGCACCATATTCTTTTAATGCAGTGCTCTAACCTATTCAGTCTCTCATGCTTCTGTCCCCTGTGAACTCAGACCAACGCTATCCCCCATTTTGTTACTTTTAAAAATAACTTTTTACATTCCTCTCTGGGTCTTGAAACACTAGAAGCTAAAAAAAACTAGCACCGTGCTCAGGTGCTTCTGGAGAATCTTTTCTCTCAACCCTACTTGCATGGTTACATAATCAAAGGCAGGAAAATTGGCTGGTTTGGATGCAAGTCAGTTGTATGTGAAGCAAATAAAAGGGAGAATATATTTATCACTTGTGAAAAATACCCCAGGCTCATTGTTTAGTAAAAACATCTGGTCACTCTGTAGAGGTGATCAAAACAGCAAACAGAACATCAGGTGCAAGAAGTTTCCAATGGAAAGTGCCATTGAAAATATTACAGTTTCTGCCACTGACAGATCACTGATTTAAAACCCAAATATATCATCAAGAATTCAATCCCATACATATATTTATGTGTCTTTGTGTGTGTGTGTGTGTGTGTGTGTGCGCGCGCATGTATGTATGTAATGAAAATAGGTCAGATTCAGCAAGTAAACAAAGTGTTGAGAGTCAAGGAGAAGCTTTGTTACGAATAAAAGCTGAAAGGATTTGGATTGCAGTCAAGAAGTTTAGATAGAGGGCAATCAAAATTGTATGAGGACAGACAGTCTTCCAAAGTCTGGCTCAGAAAGGGGTGTGTGAGGTCTTAAAGACAGCTTGGCTAATGTAACATGTGGATGAAAAAAATATACTCTAATGATTTTTTGAACTATTACAAACCCAAACATCAGTTCAACAGGTCGAGCCTGATAATTACTGTTTTCCCAAAAGAAAATCGTAGATTCTGAATGAAACGAACAATTTAAACTTGAAACTTCAGCTTAATGGAGCTGCTTTTTTTCTTGTGAAACAATTCCCATGGAAATTTCCTAATGATTTCCTTTTGAAATAGTTTCACTTAGGAAAGAAATACATAGAGTGGTATTTGTCTTGTTATAACTCCACAGCAAATGGACAGTCATACTACAAAGACAATGCACTTAAAAGTGAAAAAGTACTCTTTCTCTTTTTGTGTGTGGAATTAAATGGTGGAACTTACTGCTGTGTGACAGCAGTGCCAAGAGTTCAGAAGGACAGGAAAGAGTTGGACTTTTCTTGTTATTAAGATGCCATCTAGCTCCCTGATACCACTTCCATGATAACTGCCACGGTATAGGGAAATACACTTAATGTCACTTTTCCTGTGTTTTGTAAACCAATCAGCTTGCAAATATTTAAAGTGTTAAGCTTCATTTGTTTGAGCTGTGTTTATGCCTACAAAAAGGTCAATATTTTCCGGACTTTGCAGTAATTTAAAATTTCTCAATGATTTCACACTGGTCTCAGATAGCATAGATATGTCTGCAGCATTAACTTTGTGTCCTGTGTTTCTTTTTTTAAAAATTATTTTTTTTTCCCCCTGTCTAGCAGAGAGCAGCTCAAGCTGCAGAATCCAGAAACAAATCTGTCCCAGAGTTGGTGCCTGCTTCCATCAGGAAAGGGCCTGCCACAAAGCTGGGATCTAGTTTCAAACTCCTGCACAATTTGTGGTTATTTAGAGCCAACATTTTGGTTTGGGTTGGTCTCTAAATATTTGTTGTATGGTTTTATTTATAAGAATAATGACTCCATGTTTACAGGCTACAGCATATAATGTATCTAATGCCCGGTCTCTTATTTTTTTTTTAGCTTTCCCTAACTTTCAAGTGCATTTCCACTCTTTAATTTTACACAAACTCTTGGACATTGGCCAGACAAATTCTTTGTAGTCTGTACAGTTCGAGATCTTGGCCAGATTAAAGTTGTCATCAATTTCACCTCCTTCTTATTTTAATAACATCCCACTTTCTCTTCTCATGTTTTTAAAGGTTGCTGTTCTCTACGTTCTTCTGCATTTTTTTCAATATTATGCTCTTTTATTTCTTCTTCTGATTTAACTGAATCTTATTTTTCTGCATGCTCTTTTTAAGTCCTGTACTATTTTAAGTATGGGCTTTCTAAATATTTGCTACTGAGCAGTCTTTTTTGTGAGGCCATGCTGGTGGTTCCTTGTCCTAAGTCAATTCTGACTGACAGCTGCAGAGAATCTCCTCAGGGAATTTCAGGAATCTCTTGATTTCTTCTATACTTAAATTCCAAATTGCATTTTCCTCAAGAGTAGTCTGAGGTACTGAAGAACCCAACCTATTTTTGCTTTCCAGAAGACAACAGTAAAACATCAGAGTCCAAGTTTTGCTAGTTCAGCGGATATTGTTCTCCTGAGATATAAATGACAGAAGCTTTTGCTGGGAAAAAATATGCTCATAAGATACTTTTAAACAAATAGATACCAGTATCAATAGATGGGAAATTTTATAGGACAAGTTTTTGGCTGACATCTATTTGATGGGATATTTTCAGTTATGATAAATAGTCTAAGCATGGATTAATGGGTTGCAGGCAGTTTTCCTGAGAGGGTACGGTGGGATTTAGTATGAACCCTACAAAGAAATCCTGTGCTGTGACACTACTCAGAACACTCTATGTCACCTAGCTTACACTTCTGCAACAAGAATTTGTATTTGCCAAGGATGAGTTCAGAGCCCAGCAGTCAGCATCTCCATTTTCAGCTGCAGTGGCTCAGAACTGGAGCTGGTCTCTTGAATGTCTGGTCCTAAACTGTATATTGGCATAATGTGTAAATTTTCTTTTTCTCAGCATTCTTAAAAAGTTACAATAGGTTGTGAGATAAAAACTTACTTTAAAGTTTAACTGTGGCTGATATTCTTTCTTCTGGCTGGAGCAAAAATTAACTTTTAAGAGCAAAGCCCCAGGGCTAAGTATACTACTATACTAAACGCCAGCTGCTTTGTACTTCTTTGCCAATACTGAGAAGCCATAAACTCAATTTAACTTTCTGGTTAAACCAGGTTTACAGCTGTTTTGCATTGCTGGAGTGGAGCAGAGCAGCTGGAGCTCTGTGAATCAGAGTGATTCACCAGTGAATCAGAGTGATTTTTTCTTTGCCGAGTCTTCTGTCTCTTTGTTGAGTCTTGTACAGAATAAGACAGTATAAGTCAGTTCTTGGCAGTGCACCGTCAACTTGATGCAAGACTTGCATTTAGCATCAGGGCCACCATGAGGTTTCTTTTTTTCTTTCAATTTGCTTTTATATTTTCCTACTAGTTGCATTTGTCATGGGGATATGGATGTGAAACACCTCTACTGACTTACTTTATACTCAACCTTAGTTTTGGTAAGGGCAGTCTTTTTTTACTGTATGTTACATGCTTTATTGGCTTTGTTGGTTTTACCAAAACACCTTATAATACTATAGTTCAAGAGGATGAAGAGGGCATTTTGAGGTTAAAGTGCCAGAGCAATTCTTCACTTCAGAATTAGCTTGTCTCCTATTAATTTCACTTGTGACTGTTGTCAGGTCTCTTCATTTGTCTATGTCACATTTCCCCATCTCTGCATCTAGTTTTGGTTTTTTAAGTGTTGCTGATGTCGATGTCATTTTTCATTGCTGTGGTTTCACAAAAGGATCTTAAGCTGGAAATGCTTCTTCTGACTGCCTGAGATTACAATACAGCAGAAGCATAGATGAAGTGCCTGGTTTGGACAATCTTGTACTGTCCCCATATCTGTAACTGCTGATACAGCTTGGAACTTGTAGTCACGAATGTAATAATAATAAACATTTTTGGGAGATAGATTAGATGACCTTTAAGAGGTCTCTTTGAAAGCAAATAATTTTATGACTCTATTATCAGTAGTAAACAGGTTATAAATTCTAGCTGTATGTAGCTGATAATGGGCCTAGTGCTGGAAGAAAGAACAATTAATGTAGTAGGGTATATGAGTAAATGGAAAAGTTCAGCGGGATAATATATAAGAACACCTGCAGAACTATCTTTGTGTTATTTGTTGTGTATAGTAGATCCATATGGTTACAATCATCAAGTGTTTAGAAACCTTTGCCTACAGCAACAGCAATTGCTGTATCAGCTGTGTGAAATATACCATGCTAATTTGAACAGCTCTGTTGAACTCTAGCCTGCTTCACCTCTGCCGCTCCTGCTGTCTTTGCCACAGCCAGACTTCTCATGTATCAGTAAAAGTTACTGAGCTTTTGTTTTAGCTTTTGCTTAAGTATTAGTTACCAGAGGAACACTGTTGTGTACCTCAAGTAGTTGCACCAGCAGACGCCACATGATAGTCAGCTGAATTTCCACTCTTCCAAACTGTTTGGACTTAATGAGTTTCTGTTCTTTCACTGTCATAGGGTTGTGACATTTTGTATGAAGATTCCAGTATTTGCTGTGTGCTATGTGCTTGGTTTTTAGGCTGCTGATTTTGTGGGGTGGCAGTAAGCCAGTTCAAAAATTAGAAATCTCAAAAGAACCATGAGATCTGTCTGCAACCAGCAGCAAAATCAAAGTGTCAGCTCTATTAATTTCAGCTGAGTTGATAAGAGAAAAAAACCCACAAAAAACCCCGAAAGACCTTCCAATTTTCTTAGCCCTTACATATCCAGGATTTTGTACCTTCTTTGTAGTCTGCAGGCCTAGTGGCCTGCAAATCTACTTCAGGGGAGAGGGAAGGACCACCTGTTGCACTAAATGTTCACAAACCTTGCAAACAAAAATAAACAGTAAAAACCTAAACCCTTAACAGCTTGTAACAGCTGTCACATTCCACCCAAGAGAAATCTTTATGCTAATGGAATCTGACAAGATCTACATTAGATATCTACATAAATTAAAAAAAAAAAAAAGTAGTGAGAGAAAGTGAATAAGCCTGCTGGGCTTCTCTGGGTAGCTGCCATTTAATGTGTATAAGGTTTTTGTCATTGTTTTCACTCCTGTAGTTTACATTCTTTGATAGTTTGCAGTTAGACATTTGTTGAGTGCATGAGCTGCATGATATGGCCAAGGACATAGACTGATTTAGCTCTTTTTCTTTTATTGGTTAAATAAGGGGAGCAATATCCCTGCTGTACTCCAGCTGCAGCAAAAATTCTGCTGAAGATTCATGTATGAAGTTGCTTAGAAAATTAATGTCTTTTAATATCTCACATACCAGTTTGCCTCTTGTACCAGACTGATGAAAACCCAAGGAAATTTAAATGAGGAATACTAGGCTGTTGAGTTCTGGAAAGAAGTCAGGCAATAGCACTGTACTTATTTGTGTAAGAGAGCTCTGATCCCAGGATACAGGAAACTGGTTGGGGTTATTGTCCATCATCTTGGGACACCCAGTGGGGATGCTGACCTCAGAGTCACCATGCTTGGGAGAATGGTGTTTTACTTCCTATCTGCCAACAAGAAGCCTGGGAATTTGTGGATCAAAAGAAATTATGAGATGAGGATTTCCAGAGCAATCTGGAGACAGTAGAAATGGGAAAGGGATTAATAAAGAAAAAATCTGAACTAGCTTGATGTTCCTCTTTAATCTCAGAAATGGCCAAAGGTATCCCTGGGGGCTCTGGAAGGGACCCTCTGATCTTGTTAGACTCAAAGGTTGCCAGAAGTGCTGAGAAATTTCCTCCTCTCCAGGTCCAACTGCAGTAGCTGAACACATGGTCAGCATGGAAGCAGGGATGGTAGGAAGTCATCCAACAGGTAATGGCCTTTTTGCACAGTGGCAGTGAAAGAGAGTTCTGCTTCAGGCCTCAGAGAGCTTTTTTGCACATTGAACCCGTAGGTCTTTCCCATGAACTTTTCAGTACTGTTCCATTAGATAGTTTCAAGCTCCTTGAAACAAAATGCTTGCAAGATCCTGTCTGGTTTTGAGAGATCAGGTGAAGTCCCATGGCCAAAAACATTTGATCAGCCTGTTCGTCCAGCAAGCTGCCTGTAACAAGGAACAGTGTTTTAGTATTTCCTCTGTAATGTCTGTGAGGAGAATGTAGTAGTCTGGAGGAGTTAAGCACTGGTATTTCCCTGTGGTCACCAGGTCCATCTCCACACAGATCAAAATATCTCTCTTTTCTTCTGCCTAGACATCACTCCACAAAACAGCAGAAATAATTGGTGGAAATAGCAGAAGAAAAAAAAAAGAATGTAAGGAATGAGCAAGAGTGGAAATGGCTGGTTTCAGAAGAGATTTGAAAGAATGAGGAAAGGAAAGAAGCAGAGTGATACTAACTGTGCAGTCAGCAGGAGCTTTGGAGATGTTCAATACTATGGTGCAGCAGAAAGGGCCCTTCTTCAGGCAGACAGGTGAAGGGAAGGACCTGGTAGAGAAAACCAAGTAAGATAGGAAAATGCAAGTACATGAGTTCCTGTAAAAGCAATAGGGAGCACTTTGACCTAAGACTGTTGCAGCTGAAAGTCCAGTGAAGTACTGTAGGTTTAGAAACCTCAGTTGCATCTACTCCCACTTCTGCTAGTTGTGGATGAGAGTGAACTAAGAGCAGCAACGCTAGTGACTCTCCATTTACAAAATTAGATGAAGGAGAGGTAGTTTCTGTTCTGTGCACTAATTTGGGTAGTTATAGATCATATCTCAGGGCACAAAATAATAATCCTTGGGGAAAAAAAGAGTTATTTTTTCCTTTCTGTCATACCACACATTTGGGTAGACACCGGCTAATCAGTAACTAGGGAATTCCTTTCGCAGTTTTTGATTTTTGCCAGCATGGCAAATTATATCCAAGGCTGTGGCTCTCCTTCCATTTCCATAATTAAAACCCCTTCAAACAAACAACTCCAGAAGTCTGTAAAGTAAGTGGGATGATATCAGCATAAAATCAGTGTGTGTGGGGGGGGCTTAAGCCTCTGCTATTTAATTTTCTGCAGCCTGCAATTCCAGTTAATTCCCAGGGATCCCCAAGGCTCCAGCTACATGCCCAATTTGAAAGGTTGTCCAGGAAACGCTGGAATGATGTGGGGGACACAGCATCTAGCCAAGTGCCATCTATTGGCCGTTTACCATACTGCTTCAGAGGACAGAGTGTTTCTGAGTGCCTGAACCAAGCAGATGATGCGACCCTAAACCGGTCTCTTTGGAGTCAAACCTCATTTTCTACCTCATTTCAGAAGGAGGACTCTATAATGGAAGCTTTTCCCTAGGTCCAGTCCCTTCGGACTCTCAGTGTAGTTTAGCTTTATTTTTAGGTTGAATTTTAGGAAGACTTTCTTCCCAGAAAGGGTGATAAGATATTGGAATGGACTGTTCAGGGAAGTGGTGGAGTCACTGTCCCTGGAGGTGTTTAAGGAAAGACTGGACTTGGCACTTAGTGCCATGGTCTAGTTGACATGGTGGTCTTTGGTCATAGGTTGGACTCAATGATTTCAGAGGTCTTTCCCAGCCCAATAGATTCTGTGATTCTATAACCTCAGAGAAGATGTAAGACTTCTGCTTAATGGTTCAGCACATGAGCATATATACTAAAAGATCTTACTGCAATTTGTGAAACATCCTCTTCCTTTTTGTTGAAGCACAAAGTGAACCACCCCTAGGAAGACCTAAGTATAGTGACCCCTACTCAGACTTACCTTCTCCAACCCTTTGTTGGGGAATAATTTGAACTAGAGGAAGCAGATAAGGATCACTTCACTCCTGCATCACTGAGGTAATGAAGCAGGGACCACAGCCCTCTGCACTGATGTGCAAGATTGCTCCAGGAGAAACCGTCTCTCAGAAA
The DNA here is from genome assembly GCA_013390005.1 of Calyptomena viridis. Classification (NCBI taxonomy): domain Eukaryota; kingdom Metazoa; phylum Chordata; class Aves; order Passeriformes; family Eurylaimidae; genus Calyptomena; species Calyptomena viridis. Next base: position 50,056 of record WEIV01010856.1, on the reverse strand, counting down.
CACTGTAAACCTAAGAGTCAGCCTCCATGACCTCAGGGTTGTTAAAGGTATTTGCTTGGTATGGAAGGAATTTTAGATGGTGTGATCTAATTACATTTTTAGCACACAATGTTACTTTTTTTCTTCTTAAGTTTCCCTTGCAGACAAGACATATCTCTTTCTTTCAAGTGAGGAGAATACAAGTAAATAGCTGCTTTATGCCTTCACTGGGATTGCTTGTAGTTATGTGATCAATGAGGACACTCTAAAATATTGTTTCTGTACCTTCTTTGAAAACCACAGAGCTCTTCTTGAGGCTTTTGATGGAGTGCTTCATCTCACTTTATCCCTCTTTTAATCACCTCTATAATACTAGTGCCAATTTGTTAAAAATCAGACTCAAAAAATAAACACATTGCTTTGCAGAATATGTTGTGATGTAGGTGTGCACTCTGTTATTATAACACTGTTATTTGCAAAATTCCATCTTAGCCCTACTGTATGAGAATGAGGGCTGTATGTAAACACAATACCTACCTAACACAACCGTAACATATTTTTGCAAAGAAATGGCTGCCTGACTCAGTATGTCAGCTTGGACTTTTAAACTAGTTGAACATCACATTTTTGGTTTGTTTGTTTGTTTTTTGAGCAGGCTTTTCCCTTCTTCTCCCCCATAGGGGTGGTTATGTCATGTGCTCTTTTCAGTAGTTTGCTTCAATTACTTTCCTTGATAACATATTCCACATGTTTACTATAACCTTTTTTTTGTCCTTCAGAAGCCTAAAGCATTTTCCTCACCAAAAGTTTCATGGTTATCTTCACAGGAAATATCATTCTTCAAAAAAAAGTTATAGGAGCAAATAAAACATATTTCCAAAATGGTGTTGTCAAACAGCAATTTAAAAAATTGCTCATTGTTTTTGATAACAAAGATATTAAAATGAAAAAAAATGTGTTGTTTAAAAATAGCTAACTCTTCAAAAGTAGTGTGGGAGAATATTCAATTAAATGGAATGTAGTTTTCCAGTGAGCCCATCTAATCTTAGATTGAAACTATGGATTGAATTTTTTTTTCATTTCTATTTTTAATCTGTATTTTGTGCTCCATCCCCTCCATTGCTTGCTACCATTTATATTTTATGCTGAGGGTCCTTTTTTCAGCTGTTTCTAAAACTTTACAAAAATGACAGATACCATGTTGGAAACCCAAAGCTCTGAATCAGGAACAAACCATAAATATATATGTGTCTATCTATCTATCTATCTATCTATCTATCTATCTATCTATCTATCTATCTATCTATCTTATAAAAGGCCATTTTACTGTTCTTTAGCACTCTCCATATTGACTTTTCTCTTCCCTTTTTAAAAACTCACAGTCAGTAGAATTGAAGTGTCTTACCTGAGTTCTTTACTTTGCAGACTCAGAGCAGAGCACTGGGTCAGACACAGAGGTGTTGGCAGAAAGGACATCCTGCTCATTTGGCTCCCATTCTGATCTTACATCTGGTGGCTCAGGCCCTCAACCTCCTCCACCTTCATCCATGGAAGAGATCCAGGTAGAGCTGCAGTGTGCTGACCTCTGGAAAAGATTTCATGACATTGGGACAGAGATGATCATCACGAAAGCAGGCAGGTAAGACATCTATGGCTTTCTGTCTAGTTAAAAAAGGAACCAAACAAATGAAAAAAAAATTGAAGAAAGAAATCTTTCTTCTTATTTCTTGATAAGCCAAAGGAATAAATACACAGTAAAAATTAAATGGCTGTCAGAGTTTCAGAGCTGAATCTCCTACTAGCTTTCTCAAGAAAAGTAAAGTTGTTTCGTATTACTGCTTGAATAAGTGGCTCCAAAGAAGAACTCACAGCTGCAGGAAACTGTTGAGGAAGGTCTCTTCTTTGTGCAAATAAATCAGGAAATGGTCATTGTATTGTTTGCTGTACTGAATTTAAGATGAGTTATGAATTTGGGGGTGAGCCATTTGAGTTTCCTTTCAAGTTTCCATAGCACTTCATGAGCCAGCTGATTTAATCTCAAATATAGTGAAATTCAAACTCATCTTTACACCAAATGAATGTCTTCCTGCAGTTCTAAATAGATAAAGTGTTAATGACTTCCTGTATAAAAAGTGCACAGGATTAACGTTTTCCTCGGCTATTGCAGCTGACACCATGTCAGCTGAGGTTAGGAAGAGCCACTAATAAGTCAGATTCTTTTAAAAAGAAAAACCCACTCTGTCATGCTGTTAGCCAAGAGGAAGATCTTTGTTGCTGTCTGCTATTAAAAAATAGCCAGAAGTCTGTTTGCCAAAACAAAGCCTGAAGCTAGTTGTACATTTTTAGATCTCCTAAACTAGAATCTTTAGTGAAGCTTGCATTGCCAGTCTGTTCCTTATCTCCTCATAATGAGAGTTTAAATTCCGATTGACGCAGCAAAGGAGGATGTCAGCACCACGGACAGAGCGCGCCGCGGTGAGCAAATCCCGTGATTGCCCTGGGAGCTGTCCCGACCCTGCCTCAGGGACGCAGGGGGATTTTTCCCCAAGTTTTGGGGGAAATTCAAGGTGCTCTATTTTTTTATAGCCTTGCTTCATATCTGTGCTCTCAGAATTTTCCGGAACAGCTAGACTTGCTGTTTTCTGTTCTTGCGAAGTGAGCGCTATTTCTCTATAGCCCTAAGAAGACCAGAAAATTTGAGGGAAGTTGTATTGGACTCAGATGATCCCCCCAAAAGATCAGAGCCAGATTAGCTCCTAGTTTTATATATATGATCTCAGAGGAAGAACCTTGCATCAGTACAGAATGGGTTGCTGGTTTTGCCCTCCTGCCTCTAATGGAAGAGGCAAAGTAACAGAAATTATATCCCTTGCAATTGCACAACATCTTTTCTCTGGAGATGTCAAAGCAAACACAGAGAAAATTATTGTTATCCCCTTTTCATAGGGGTTGAAATTGAGACCTAAACAGATTAAGCTATCTGTCCAGCATAATTAAATAAATATAGCAATGGGAGAACCAATTTCCTAACTTCGGATTTTATTGTCCTGGTGCTTGGACCATGCCACCTCAGAAACAAAATAACAGTAACTTTAATTAATTTTCTTATGATACCTGAAGTAGAAGGACTAAAGAGCAGCATAAACATCTCAAAGTCTACCTACACCAGTTCAAACTAAAATGCCCAGAACTTAGTGGCATGAAGATGATCTCATCAGCTCACACATTTCTGAATTAAGTAGCTGACCTTTCTGATATCTTAAAAAGCCATACCCTGAACATAGCATTTTGGGGGTTTGGGTTTTTATTTTTAAAGTCACCAAAAAATTGCAGCATCAGTGCCACCGGAATTTTGCAAATAGTTGAACACAACTTCTTACAGAAGCCTTGACATCATCAGCAGGTATCCTGGAGAGAGAAGGGTTTTGGAAAAAAACCACAGTGAAATGTTTTGTGAAGATATAGCATAATGAATTAAATACTTTGGAACAGTTAAAAAAAAAAAAAACGGAAGAAAAAAGAAAAAATTCTGTTTGGTCAGACTGATGCACATGTTAAAAAAAAAAAAGATTCTGTATTTCCTTAAAAGTTTTTATGAAAAATTTTGGCTCCAAGATTTTTGGTTTCATGTTTTGGAGGAGCATTCTCTATTCTCTGGCCAAAACCTTGGTCTGCATTTTCTGATGAAATATCTCTTTCCTTATTCATGCAGCTGTCAGAGAAGTCTAATAGTGCATGTTAAGAAAGACAGACACACTAACTTTATTTTAAGGAGTCCAAAGCAATATGTACTTTTATAATTTTTAGTAGGGAGTAGACATATGAAAACCTATATGGACTCTAAATAATATTTCTCTTTCCAAGATTTTTTTTTTCTATAACACCATTAATAACATTCTCAAGTGCCTTTGTAAGCTCCAGTCTGGATAATTTTTCCACTTATAGAAGACCATGTATCCCAATAGAGTCATAACTTTCTGTGCAAATCATAAATTCTTTATGATTATAAATAATATTCTTTCTCCTTGAAAGGAGATGTTTGAGTCTTGATGGCCAACTGTTTTATCATTGGCTGCCCACAGAACATCTATGTAGCTACTAAACATATGGGTTTTTTCTGCTTGATGGTATTCTTCTCCAGGTGTGATATTAACAATAACGAAGGGGTTTGGTTTTTGTTTTTGTTTTTGTTTTTTCCTGTTGATTACATTTGTAAGTTAAAGATTGCAAAGCATAATGAAGATTTGGGCAGTTTCTTTAGGTGATACACTTGTTTATTGAGTATGGTCATTACAGATATTATAAAATTCACAAATTAGATGTCATTGTTCCTTCAGAGAAGATGTGTCAGTGACAAGTGAGAGCTGATTCAGGTAGTCTTGTCTCAACATGTGGGATGCATGGTATATGATGCATCCCATAGATTAGGTTGTATTATTTCTGGAAAAAATAGCAGAACTGAAGATTTCCTATTACTTATTTAAATCATGAGAGACGCACAGTGTAATTTGCATCTGCTTCCTTCCCCACGGAAGACTTTGCTCTTTTTGCCTTCTCTTTGGAAACCCTGTTTCTGTCCTGTAAGACCTTTTTGTTTTGAAAGCCATTATAATTACAGAGTCAGTTGCCTAAAACTGTAGCTGCTCCTTAATTTTCTGTGACTTGTAAGGCACTGCTTGGTTCCTGCCTGACCCCACAATGGCTTTCTGCTCTTGCCATGTAATGCTAGTTTCTAACATACACTCTCATTTCAAACATATTTCTGGAGTTATATCCTGACTACGTCACGCTGACTACACTTTTTGACTTTCAGACTCCCACTCTCACTCATATTTTATTCTGCTTTGTTTTTTCTTTTCTTTTCTTGATGCTATATTTGTAGATGTCTTTTTTTTGTCTGTTTCCATAAACTTACTCCAGTCCTCTTTTAACATTTGCTTTCTTCCTTTCCATCAAAACATGGTTATTCAGATTTTAATTGGATGCTTATAACAAGACTCCTTTGTTCCTTCTGCAAAAGATGCAAATGGCTGTCAGCTGTAGTGCATTCATATCAGCAATCACCTTTATCTCCTTTTTGTTTGAAAGGCAACCTTACACCCTGTACAAAATAAAATAAATTCGTCTTAAGCACCAAGTCATACTGATTTGAGCAACTAGTCCTAAAACCGTCTTTAACTCTTTTTCTCTACCCTCCTTTACTAACAGTGATCATGTTTGTATCCTGGCCACATCAGCAGAGGAATTTGAATCCTTCCCCACATACTTACAATTCCTATCTAAAGTCCATGGTCATCTCAGCTGTGGGGGTAGCTGTTAGCTGATGCATAGAAGTGCTGCCCAAAGTGGGAAACAATGTCCATTTATTCCTGGAGGAATATACTATAAAGAGTGTTTGGAGTCCTCTGGAAGGGAATGATTGCCTGCTGTTTATGGAGGTGGCTCTGTAAGTGTGACCAGCACATCCGGGAGGTATTGCTCTGGGAACCCAGGCCTTGCCTGTCACAGAGCCAGGATCTCATCTCAACAATGAGGGAAATTATCTCATCTGTCATATCACAGTTATCATATCTATGCTGCAGGATGGCTCAAACTGAAGGCTTGATAATAAGAGTGGAAAAACCAGCAGTGAGTGGAACAGGTGACCTTGTTCTCTCCTGACTCCTCCTGATAGATTAAATGGTATTTTGCATGAAGTTTTGTTGCCTCCCTGAAATCATGAGTCTGAGTTGTTTGAAACATGTACTTAGGGCTGTTTACATTACCAAGTGTTATTTTTTTATTTCCAGTGCTCTTCAGTTAGTGACAGCAGCAGGGATTTTGTAACAAAGATCTATTGATGCTGAAGTGGCTCATGGAGAGGACTTCTCAGAGCAAGGGCTGGCAGGCTACAGCTACCAAGCTACTTAGACATCCTGGCCCAGTGGGCCAGATAAGCCTTTTCCAGCTTCCAGAAAAATGTCCCCTTTGGCAGCAACTGAGAGGATCTGCTGACCTCCCTCTCCCTCATAAGCAATAAATTTTTTTTCTCCCAAGCCCTGCCCTCAGCCTTTCCTCTCAAAACAAACACCTCCTCTACATGATCCCATGCTGGAGAGGGAAGCAGAAGGGCATTCCTCATTTGCCTTGCCTTTCTTTCCCTCACTTTCACGCATCGCAAGTTTGGTTTTTATAAAGAAATATACATTTGGCATAAGTCTTAAATGCAAGGATGTATGAGATATGAAACACCAATGATAACTTCAGACTGCCCTGTCGACTCACCCACACTGTAAACACTGTGCACGCTTAATCTACAAATCTGTATCAGATTATTTTTTTGAGTTTCTCAGGGTTTTTTATGACTGTCAATAGACAAATTGTCCTTCATTAAAATTGAAGACAATTTTATTTTAGTAGACCCTTTATTTTAGGGTTTGCATTTAACAGATGTCACTCTTATGAGAATCTAATCTTATTTAGAAACTGACACTTTATTCTATTGGGAAAAAATCCACTTTGGGGATACACCTGTGATCCTTCTTCTTTGAACAGTTTTCCTGAAGGAATATTGAACTTTATTTTTTGTGTTAAATGAAGATTTTAAAGAACATGAACAAAAAAACAATGCTAGCTGCCACAGTCCAACTATTTCTTTATTTCACTGAAAGTTCTCAAGCATGGTTCTTAATATGAGTATACTTCAATAGTATTTTAAATATATTTTAATATACTATAATATAATATAATTTTAATATACTATTTTAGTACTATTTTAATCAAGTTTTAGAGAAATTTATGTATGATTAATTTTCTTCATATTTGATGTTCATAAACCTCACTCTCATTATGGAAGGAAACAGAAATTGAGTAGAGGCACATGGTAGTTAATAAAATGCTTTTTTAATCACTTCTAAGTGTTTCTAAAGTAATTTAATAACTTATTTCATATCACATCATATTTCCCCTAAAAGAGCAGTGTGTGTAAGTTCACAGTCTAAGTTTAGGAAGACTTGTTTTCCTGCTGAGTGGTCAAGCTCACATATAAATAACTTGATCATCCCAAACTACTGCTGATATAAAACCTCCTCCTAAAGTATATCAGATTTCATCACATGTTCCCTATGAAAACAGACAGCCTTCGTGTCTGTAGCTGTTGACTCTAAATCTAGCTGATACATTTTAGATGAAAGATTCTTGACTTATTAATACCATATTCATAAGCCATATTCAAATAGTCTGAATTCCTTCCAAAATTTTGAGCCCCTGGTTTTCTATAAGGTGGGTGCCTCTGGGGGACCAAGAGGAAATGCAGAGAACAGGAACTTTACCAGGATTACACACGAGTACATCCCTGAGCCACCACTGTTTGCCTTTGCCTTTTCTATTTTCCCCTTTCCACGCAGCAATGCTGCTGGGGACCTGCTGTGACAGTTCCAGGCCACGTCCTCATGGCAAAGAAACCTAAGTTACTTTTACACCCACAGAAAAAGAAAAACAGTAGTAATTTACAAAAGTTTAAAAGTACACTTAAACCTTAGAGAAAGCAGTGGGATCAGCCGAGCTCTCTCTGATCATTTTAGAGATTAGCCTCTAAGCCTGCTGAATGGTCTGTGGTAATCTTTTACAAGGTATTTCATGAGCAAACAACCCCACAGGCTATACTGCAACTTTACACGGGGCTGCAAATTTGGAAAGAGCTTCTTGGGACACACAACACATTCATTTTTCCCAGTACAGTGCATATACTTAGACCCAAAGAGACTCAGATTTAATCCTGGGTTTCTCATCAATCCTCTGAAACATGACCTACCTCTTTAGCTGCTCCCAAGCCACCTCTCTCTAATTAAGGAGAGCTGGACTGTAAAATGCCACATCCTGTACCCATTTGGCTTGGCAGATTTAATGACCCATTGTGGTAGAAACAAGGTAGTGCCCTCAAGCCACCAGACTAATCCATTACTCCTTTTCACCCCCCTCCCCTAGTCATTCCACTAGTAAACTCACACAATCAGTTGCACTAATCTGCTTTCTTCTTGAAGGGTTTCTGGAGACGATTTTTCTGATGGTTTTATGTCTCTCATAACTCAGGTTAGCTGTACTGTGGCACCTATGGAGTGGTGCTCTCCCCACACCCCATGACAAATGCCCTTTTCCAAAGCAGATGCAGTTACTGATAAGTCAGAACTTATCTTCTCAGCATTGTCTTAAATGAAAGAGCTGTAAGGTGATGGCTGAGCATCAACCTTCTCCTTCCCACCATCTTATGCAAGTGGCTATATGTGGCTTGGATGGGAAAGAATAGAATAGCTTCCCACGGTCACACCCCTGCAGTGCAAAGTTTGGGGGACATGTTTGGAGACGTTTACACAAAATTTCCTCTTTTCTTCCTTCTCCAGGCTGTGTCCACTAGTAATACTTTGAGAAATAGAAATGTTGTGAGGAGAACTATATCTTCTTCTCTGACATTTCACTGCTTCTCACTAAATAGAAAGGACAGTGTCATGATGGTTTCTAGGGATGGCTCCTAGATACAGTGAACAACATTTCTCATAAACTTTTCCACTGTTTTGACATTGTGATTTTAAATTCCCCTTTAATATCGCCTTCCATCCAAATACCTTCATTCCATAAGGAAATGTCTACTTGTCAGAGAAGGAGAATGTAATTTTGTATGAGCATGCAGTACTCTTGGAGTATCTCCTACCAAAGCTCTGTATTTTCTAGGTAGAAGTCAGGCAATTGAGTAACACCATCCTATAGGACCTCAGCTCAAGTTTTTTTCAGATAAGGGCTAAGAAGCTACTCAAGTAGAGCTCAGGTTTGAGTTAACAGTCAGTGAACCAACATGGGATTTCTTTCAGTGCTCTGCTCTCCTTCTCAATTCCTTCTGTACTTCACCTAGTTCTGCTTCTCGGATTTTATGAAGATGCAAAAATATCACGTTGCTTGCAAATATAATATGGCATAAGCAATTCCCTTAGCATGCTGTTTGAGGGAGGTATAGAATGGAAATTGATCCATTGGACACCATAAAATTTTTAAGAAAAAGAAATTGTGCCATAGCCACACTAACACTGACAGCTTTGAGGTTAAAATTGTTCTGATCTGTTCTCTTCTGAGATAATTACCATGCTACAAACACTTCCAGAAGAGTGACTAGTGCACAGCAGAGCTAAACTTGTGTACAGATGAGAGGAGCTAGACTTGAACTCAGACAAAACACAATTCCCATCAATTCAATGGGAGTTGATTTCTCTTGATGTAGAGTTTCATAATTTGCCTACAAGAAGAACATGCTTAGGACAGATCTTGATCATATGGCATAGAAAAGACAATGCTTATCAAAAAGATTGCTCAAAATAATACCAGGACTTCAATACTATGCCAATAGTGCAAATACTTTCTGTTAAATGTGAAATATATTCCTAATAAAAAAATTAATCTGAGGCATGTTTTTTCTTAAATAACTATTAATGTAAGAGTGAGAGGATCTTTCAAGATCAGCTTCCTTCTTCACCATTTTCTTTTTAATTTCTACTCTTATTTTCCTAGGAGAATGTTTCCAGCAATGAGGGTGAAAATTACTGGCTTGGATCCCCACCAGCAGTATTATATTGCCATGGACATTGTCCCTGTGGATAACAAGAGATACAGGTAAGCTTTTTAGGTGCAAAGGTAGGAACCTTGCAATAAATTACTGTCAATGACAGTCTAGCAAAGACACCTGCCATTATACACGATTGCAAAAGTATGCTGGAGGAGACCAAGTTGATTTACACCAACATGGTTAACTTGAGCAGAATCATGAGACAAAACCCCAGAGGTTTAATATACTCTCTTTCACTTTTTGATTGCAATCTTTCTTTTTTCACTAGCAGTTTTCAATTGAGGAGATCCCTATCATGCATTTCCCAATTGACATGATTAGCAATGGCTGTCTGAGGGAACTGATAACTGGAGTTATCAATGGCGAGTCTGCAGCCTCTAAAACTACTGCAGCAAGAAAGGAATGGGCAAATAGCAGCTGAACTAAGACAGGAACCTCAGGTCTGGCCTGAACTGAATTGTGTGATTTCCGTTTAAAAAGCTTTCACTGTCCAGTGCAGCAGCAACAGTGAATATTAGTTCCTGACCTACAGTGTGGAGTCATTGAGAAACCCTCCACTGCTGAGCTGAAGGACAGGAAGAAGAGATTTCTCTGATATTAATGGGCTTCTGACCCTAAAGAGTACTCTGGAAAACTCATGGTCCCCCTGCATCCCAGAAAAATATCCAGACAGAGGTGATTTATGTATTCTTATTAAAAGGCCCCTGAGAGCAAGTCTTTTCCCCAAATAGTCTTGACTGAACCACACTTCAAGGATTTGGAATCGAACCTCTGCTTCAAATGCTAAATACTACATTTTCAAACGGTGCAGAGATTTTTCTCAGGGAAATGCTTTTTCCTGGGAAAGCATCAAGATAATGTTTGATACTGAGCTGGATGTTTTTCCTCTTTCTTTGAGTGTGGTTCTGACAACATTAACATTGAAAATAGATATATTGTCTTACCCTTTGTTTCTGTCCTTGTTAGCTTGTGCAGCCACAGAGAGCAAACTAGCACTGAAAGGAACAGCTTTTTTTTTTTCATTTCTTGTGAAAATACAGGAAATGAGTCACTGTTTGTAGGTAAAGACTGAAACAGCTTAGCAGAGCTCGGTAGAGACCTGATGAGGGGCAGCACAGGACAGAACTCAGAGGTGTTAGCAGGACTGTGAAATGCCTTAGATGGAAGCATTTGCAGGACAGGAAAACAAGTGTCCAGGCAGAGCTGTGGTAGAGAAATTTATGGCATTTATAGGATGGCTAGATCAGGAAAACAAAAGACAACAAAAGACCAGGAACGCAAAAATAATTTTTCCCTTTAATCCCAACATATGTAATACTATATGGAATTTCCTGTTTTGCAACATTTCAAACCAGAAATTCTGTTTTACCCATTGTTCTAGTGGTATGTATTGGCTTTTGCCCTTTCTTGGTGAAGCCACATGTGTTTTGCAAAGTCTGATATGGGATCCAGTGTAGATTTCCAGAAATTACAGGGCATTTATTAATATTTTAAGGAAGGACTTTGTTTATCTGTATTTTTCAGCCTCTTACTCTGGCTCAGAGAGGGTTAAGGAGTTGAGAAAGCACATGTGGCAGAGTTTTACAGGGAAAATAACTGCAAGGTGGTTTTAATAAGGAATCAAGTCTGAACAAGTGGCTTAGGGGTAATCTGGCTTTCATTTAGAAGGTAGGAGGTTGCAATAAAGCACATTCTGCCCTGACTGCAAATGAGAGCTTGGGGTGCATGCGGTAGGGTGGCAGGGGAGGGAAAGCCCTGGGCACGTTCTCACAGTGAGTAAGCGACAACTTCCCTTAGGTCTATGCTTCCTTTTTCAGGTATGTGTATCACAGCTCCAAGTGGATGGTGGCTGGGAATGCTGACTCTCCAGTGCCCCCAAGGGTTTACATCCACCCTGACTCACTGGCTTCTGGAGACACCTGGATGAGGCAGGTGGTCAGTTTTGACAAGCTCAAGCTGACCAACAACGAGCTCGATGATCAAGGCCATGTAAGTTAAAAGTTAAAGCAATGTTAAACCTGGTGCCTGGTGTCTTGCTCCTCTCAGTCTTGAAAGGGTGCTGCTGCCACTGCTTTGATGCTCCTATATCTTGTTGGGCACGTCTGTAGCTGCTCTCTGAAGTTAGAGCTATTTCAGTGCTTTTCCTTGAAATGTTGCCTGACCCTGTAGGACAATAAAGCACCTTTCTCTCTGCACATAGCACAAACTGTGCTTGTAATACATGCTTGTAAGAATAGGGTAAAACTATATCCCTGCTTCCTTGTACATCTGGATGTGGAGTAGAACATTTGGGGGAAAAGAAGTCCTTTTACTTTTGTTTTCTCTTCTCTTCAGATAATCCTACATTCAATGCATAAGTATCAGCCCCGTGTTCATGTCATACGCAAGGATTTCAGCAGTGATCTTTCTCCTACAAAGCCAGTTCCTTCAGGAGATGGGGTGAAAACCTTCAACTTCCCTGAGACAGTTTTCACCACAGTGACAGCCTACCAAAATCAACAGGTAAAGCTGTGGGCCTTCAGGTTCCTATTAAGTTGGGTGTTCATAAAAATAGCAGCATGCTCTTCGTGATTGAGACATCAACTCTTCTAAAAAACAAAGGTAAAGCAGAGCATACACTACAGGCTAAGAAAGAAAATGCTTGCTATGGAGTAGTGTGTAGATATGAAGTATTCAACCAGAAAACCACCTTGGAGATGAGATGGCTGTAGCTTTTTTTTACTGTAAAATAAGTGAGATCAACCATAAAGAGAGGTATCATATTCAGATTTCCTTGCTGTCTCATAATGTGAACTACAGTGTTGTGTCCCTGATGTAATTTTAAGGTGGTATAACTAGTCTAAATTGGTTATCTCAGAGAGAAAACACATACTTGTGTTTTTCTGGCAGAGAAGGAAAAACTTTTAAAGAAGTGCAGTCTCATCAGTTTCTTGACAAATCAAGTCTTTGAATGCATGTATTGCACGTGAACTGAAATTCTCTTGCATAAATGTCCTGAGGGATATGGATCAGGTAAGGAATCAAGTTAGGCTCTTGAGATTTAGGAGAGCAAACTTCCAGCTCTTCTAGGAGTTAGTCAATAGGATCCACTTGGAGACTCCTGGATCATCCATCACACTGTCCTCAGAAACAAGGGATGGAACAGAGCTAGCATATCTTTAAGGAAGTCTTCTATACTGTCCAAGAGTTAGCAATCCTCTGGAGCTAGAAATCAGGCAAGGAAGTCAACAGACTGGGATGGTTGAGTAGGGATCTGTTGGTCAAACTAAAAGGAAAGAACGAAATGCACAGGCAGTGGAAACAAGGACAGGTAACCTGGGAAGAGTATAGAGATTAAGTATAGTTTTGTAGGGAATGGGTAAGGAATGCCAAGGCAAAGCTGAAACTGAAACTGACAAGGGACACAAAGAAAAACAAGAAGGGCTTCTACAGATATGTTAATCAGCAAAGGAAGGGTAAAGAAGGCGTACCCCTCCAACAAAGAGTGCTGGAGAACTGCTAACAACAGAGTAGGAGAAGGCTGAGGTATTTAACAACTTTTTGCATCAGTCTTCAATGGCAACCTCTCTTCCAACACCTCCTGAGTGGGTGGACAGCAGGATGGGGACTGGGGAAGTAAAATGCTTCCCACTATAAGCAAAAATCAGAAGAAAATGCTTTGGGGTCACCAAATTGTGGTCTGCCAGTACCTGAAGGGAACCTGCAAGATAGACGTAGAGAGACTTTTTACAAAGGCATGTGGTGACAGAACAAGGGGGAATAGATTCAAACTAAAAGAGAGGAGGTTTAGATTAGGTATTAGGAAAAAAATTTTTCTGTGAGAGTGGTGAGGCACTGGAACAGATCACCCAGAGAAGCTGTAGATTCCTCATCCCTGGAGGTGTTCAAGGCCAGGTTAGGTGGGGTTCTGATTACACACATTTGCTCTTTTCCTCCGATGGCCAGTGAAAGGTTGTATCTTACTCTTTGATGAGGTGTCCTGCTTCATTGCTTCTCCAGGCCTGTTTGTTGCACACATTGACAGCTACTTATATCCACTCATTCTTTTTGTAGCCTCCTTATGTATTGCTCATCTGCCAGCTACCTGTGCCTCAGGGATTCTCATTAGCCTTCACATCACCTCTATCATGCTTTGAGTTCAGGGAGCTCCTTTTCTCTTTTTTGTCTACACATACTTCCTATTTTATCCTCAAGTGAGCAGCACATCCATTTCCCTTTCCTGCCGTTCTCCTTCTTACTGGGTTGTGATGGCATTAAAAGGGTTGCATAAGGTAATTTTTTTCCCAGCCATGTGAAACAGAATCTCAATTCTTGAAGCTTTTTGCAGCATTAATAGTGTGTCCACTCAGAGAGTGCAAGATACTGTTGCAAAACTAGAATGAGGGTACAAACCCACTTAGAATAAAAATAATGTATTATCAAGCCTGTTAGGGCAATAGATTATACAATTTTCTGTTATGAATTGCAGAAGAGTCTGGAATGGAAAAGCTGGAGAAGAAAAACGATGACGTTAATATTTTTTCTATGGCAATATCCGTTCTTCTGGAGTATGATTTCGTTAACTCAGTGGATTTCATTATATTTAGTATTTTTGTACTGAGACACTGAACCATATTAGATCAGATTAAGGCAGATTGTAATATTTAAGCAATTTCTAACAATTGTGAATTGTAAAAATTTAGTGAAATGTCACAGAATTTTTTATTTGGCAACATATAAGAGAGCACACAGGCTGATAATGCTCCCATGACTGCTTCTTTTTCTTCCCGTGGCTACTAACTTTTATTCTCAGTCTGGTCTTCTTGAACTGACTTGCGTCAGGATCCAAAATGGATCAAAAATATTGCAACACAATGATAGGTTTGCTGTTGTTGCAGTATGGGAAATTCCCTGCTCCCCTCACCCAAAAGCACACACTATACAAAATTTAGCTGTAACCCAGACATGGAAAGAGGCTAGAGAAAGGAGAAGAAATTACAGGAAATAATCCTGTCATTCTTCCTTAATGACCAGACCTGTAGGACATAATTACATGGGTAAGGGGGGTGCTAAGATAGGGATCTCTGTCAAGGACTGGCACCATAAGCTGCCTCACTGTAAAGAAGCACTGAAATTTCTGTCTCTCTGAATTCCAAACGTTTCGGGTGTTTGTCAAAAAAAATGTGGGGGGCGCAATCACATTTTTATAATACCAGTAAGGAGATTCTGGTGGGTTGGACAAATCTTTTCATTAAAACCAAATTTAAATCCTCTGAATCTGCCTGCATGCCCTCCGGTGGCTGTAAAACTTTGTCTTACTGGGAGAAGTGTCTCTGGAAACAATTGTAAAATGTTAGCAAATCCACCACAGGGATTCCCTCTGCTGTAATTTCATCCTCCACAGAACATATCTGTCTCTGTACACACAAGTCCCAGGACAGCTGCAAAGTCAGGCTAGCGGAAATTAAGTTCACAAATTAAGCTTCTGTAAAAATAGGAGCTGCATTCCAGATCTGAGGTTAATATTCACAGTAAGGGTTTGGTTCTGACAGAAGCAAAACACCTGCAAATCCACTTCAGATCAGAGTGTATTAAACTAGTCCCTTCTGAGTAGTTTCAGCAAAAACACCTCAAATTTGATACGATCTGGAGATCTCACTCTCCTTTCACTCCAGAGACAGAGTCTATGGGAAAAGGTGAGGCAGGCAGAGGAAAGCTCTTGTGCTACACCAAGTTATGGAATAGCCAACAGGGAGTAGAATACCACAGGGTGCAAGGTAAAAAATCCTGGTATTATTTTTCATATTTACCAACATGGAATTCATGCTTAAAAATAAAGCAGGAAGGAAGATTCCCCCAAAGCACTTAGTCTGGCAGCTACTTCCTCTATTTAAAGGAGGAAAAAAAGAAAAAGAAGATTTCCAGACCAGAAAACCCTTGAGGGGCCACCCAGATGCCAACCAGAACAACAGCAACTTGTACATGCAACTGGGTGGCCAGCTGCCATCTTTGGGGCCTGTAGCCCCTGCTTTGCTCGACCTTTTCCCCTTCTTGTTTGAAGGTCCATGAGTGCATCCAGCTGCTGGATATCAAGAGTGTTGAGGCTGGGATAACTCGGATACCAGCCAAAACTGAGCAGTATGCCTGCTTCCCAAACCACATAGCCACTGATAAATTACAGATCCTGGGTCCAAGGTGTGCTTCCCCTTCAGGAACAACTTCTCAGCCTTAGCACTATGCCAGGTTTCCTAATGCTGCCATGGTTTCTGTCTCTGGTGCCATTCCTTGTTAAGCAGATAGTCTGTTCATGGGTAATGTAATGGCAACTTTAATAGAAGCCAGGGGAAATAAGTATGGAAGATCATTGTACAGGTGGCTTGGGCAAGAGTGATATTCATTCATAATTTTCATTTGTTTAAAGAGAAAAATTTGGTGGCATCAACTAATTATGTTTTTCTTCCTTTTAGATAACCAGATTAAAAATTGACAGAAACCCCTTTGCTAAAGGTTTCAGAGATTCTGGGAGAAACAGGTAAGAGGAGCTTTTTTTGTCTTTTCTCACTAATCTCTTCCCATCCTTTCCCTGATGAGTGCATGGAGCATGTGTCTAAGGTTGAGGAAGGCATTTTGTGGTCCTAATTACTTTTTATGGGAGAAATTTGCTGTAGACTAGTTCTTAGAGGAATTAGAAGGACTGTTTTATCTTGCACAATCAGATCTAATAATGATGTATAATGATGACTTCTTTAGGAAATATTTTACAGGTTAGTCAGCTAGACTGATCCCATTTTTTTCAGTCTCCTCCAGTGGTGCTCCTACCTCTGTCTGGATCCTGCAGTCCCGAACTCTGACAAAGGGGTTTAGATATTCTTAGACAATGTATCTGTAAAGATAGCTTATCACTTTCCTGCTTGATAGCATTTTTTCTGACTGTGTATTTAATTTAATATTTTTGCTGCTGTGTATTTAATTTTCTCTTTGATTATACCTTAGTATCCCTTCTGTTACTGCTACTTTATTTCGTATATATGTTTTATATATGTTGGGTGTTTTTGTTTTCTGCAATGGGTAATAATTTTATTATGCTCATTTCTATAATTTTCATGTTTTAAAATATTCTTTAGCATCTCTGATAAGTTATCAGTAAACTCTTCAGGTACTGCTGATGTGGTGCCATGATATCTAAAGAAGTTGTCAAAACTAATGAACTTGTAAAGATATTGTAGATTTTCTTAAATTTTTTTTTATTGTTAAAATGAAGAACAGAGAGAGAAAAATTTCTTTTTTTCTGCAGTGATGTCAGATTGTTTCACTTTGACTGTGTTGCTTGACTTTAGTCAGCGTTTTTATGAAAAGATTAAACGAAAGACTTTGAGCATTATTTACAAAATTCTTTTAACAGCACTATAGTTAAACAAGAATTTTAATCAAAAATCTTTATTGTAATACTAGAAGACATTACAGAGTTATCACAAAAGAAAAAGAAAATCTAAACAAAATTTCAACTTTTTCTGCCGTTCATGAATCGTGCAGAATGTGTAGCAGATCTAAGTTATTCAGATCTAAATGATGTGGGTGTCCTTTAAATCAGTGTGACAAGGCTTTAAACATTAAATTCATTATAAAATTAGACATATATGACTACATTACAAGAAGCCTAAGGTTATAGAGCAAGGCTCCGAGTGTGTAGACCAGAATGAAAGTCACGTGCATAACCCTCATTTGCTGTCCCCATGGGCACTGTAATTCATGTTTTACTTGCATGCTCCTATTATATGTGTTCCTGAGGACTGCTACCACCTTCATAGTTTAGTAAGGACAGCGTTCAGTGGATGGACAACTGCTCTGTGGTTTCCACCACACATTTTATTGCTACACCCTCCATGCTCACAGATATCTAACTGACCTGGAGACTTCCTAGCTCAGCTCCTCTGTTGTCATCTTACAGAAACTGTGCAAAAAGATGTTACCACTCGCATTTAATCCCCACTGTGAACATCAGTTCTCTTGGAGGCGTATGTGACTTTTACTCTTCTCTCCTGTGTGTGGGAAGTAGTATGTATCCTGGGTACAAGATCTTCCCTGTGTGCAGATATGCAGCTGCACTGGGGGCTGGGTTTGGAAGAGGGATTGATGCAGTTCCAGGTACATGGTGGGCTATACTAACATGGAAGGCATTAATAAGGTCCTAGCTCAGTGAATTTGGATAGTTTCCTGAAAAGGTTGGGAATTACTGATCTTTGTAGCTCATTGATTTAAGAAAGGGCAGGAAATTGCTACACGGCTGCAGCTGTGTGGAGGGCTCAGTAAGGCTCTCTGCTGATGTAAAGAGGAATTAAAATCTTTAAGGTATTACACATCAAAGAGACCAGCCTGAGGCTTCAGGAAGAAAAAAACAGGCAAAGGTATTTGCAAGCATATATAGCAGTCAGGCGCCTGCCTCACAAGCAGTGGTCTGGCTAAGGTTGCACCACTGTTGTCAGCTAGTGGAGGACACTAATGCTCAGCTGCTTGCTTTCAAGAGGACATATACATACAGGAAGAAGAAAAGCATTCAGGTCCAAGGTGTGTGGGGAAAGGACTCTCCAAATGGGACTTTTCTTCACTTTGCTGGTTTGTTCTTCTTGTGAATTTGTCATCTCGTCATGATCACTGGTCAACTGAATTAGCAATCGTGGTACTCTGCAAATTCCCACACTCTCAAACGTTCCCACATCCTTCCCACAGCTTTGGCCAACTACAGTGCATCAGTCTGTGGCTGGATAATGTCCCACTGAAAATGTGGACCTCCTCTGAAAAAAGAAATAGGGTAATTTCAAGAAGGGGCCATTTGTGAAGCAGGAAGCTCAGTAGTATATGTCCAAGAGTTTTTTTGTGGAAGACTTTAAAAGAAAAATAAAGGGTGTGGCAGCAGCAGGAGACACAGAATTCTGAGGCAGCTCCAGGACGTGGTATCCCAGCGACATCAGGATACTGGACCCAGAGCCATGGTTAGAGTTTACCAGTAAATGATGGAGGAAAGAACCTCCTTGAAAAGAACCAGAGCATGTTGGGGAAAAAAGGAACTCTTAGGCCACTTCTTTGCTAGGACATTTCCTTTCTGCTTTGTGTAGAGACTCTTCAATTAAATGGAGGTTCATGTTTTCCTCCACTTATTTATTTGACTTCTGTTTCACTGTTGCCTGCTGCAGAAATTACAGGAGTTGACTGCTGATTTTAGAACTAGTTTCCCTTTCAAATCTTTCGCTTCCACCAGCTCATAGCCTTACCCTATGTTTCCTTATGATTGTGGTCTCACTTCATTAGTACAAGGGACTGCTAAAACGCTGCTGCTCTGGGGACACTCCATCATGATATAACTGCCTGTACCCATATGGGGGAACAGTCCTTTCCTGGTTCTTTTCTCAAATCTCTTTCAGTCATTCGCAAGAGTGTCTCCCTTCGTAGCTTACTGCTGCAGTCTTTGAGCTGGGAGAAGGAGCAATGAGATGTTTCAGAAGGAGGGATGGAAACAGTCACCAGCTGGATGATGTTTTGGAGTCTTTGAGTACTCAAACCATATTAAGTAATGGTGTTCATCCGACTAGCCATTAGCTTTGTTGGATTAGGGATTTAGTCTGTGTTTAAAAGGCTGAGTTTTACTTCCTGCTTATTAGAAATTCCCTCTACTTTGTCCCTCTTTGCTTTTTGCAAAAGCACATGAAGCATCTGTGAAAATGCAACAAGAGAAGTTTCTGGTGGTGAAAGGACACCTACATGATGTATGTATGAGACAGGTTATTACTTGGTTGCTTTCCTGAACTTCAAGGGATTGAGAAACTAGAGTTTTTGACATATGGAGCTCAGCTAGCCAAATGCTTGGGTAGTGAGGGCGCAGGTTTAATGCCACAGAGCCTATTTTTAGAGAGTAAAGTTCATTTGACAGTGGGGTGCTTGCAAGGCCTCCTTATCCAGGAGGAAGCCAGAAGGGACAACAGTCAGGAAACTCAGCAGGGTGATGGAAGAAAAAAAACCTAGGCTGAAGGCAAACAACAGCACTTTCCTTTCAGATGTGGGCAGCTGAAGTGAATAAATGTTGCTTGTGCTGGAAATGCTCTTTGAGCTTTTGTCTAGGATAAGAGAGCCAGGAGGGCACTTGGAGCCAATAGTTTTGCTTCCCCAGCAAACAATGAAATGATGACCTGAATCCTGCATGGAGTGGGAATGGCAAGATCGGCCATATGGGATGGATTATAGAGGTGCACAGATAGCTCGTTTCATTTTTCAGACAATGGAATTGTTTCATTTATTGCCTATTATTAAAACTTTATAGCACTAAAAATAAAAGAATGAATGAAAAAGAGAGGAAATTTTGGATATCTTTTAAAGGACTGACCTTATTAAAAACAAAAAAAAAAAAAGCTGGCAGAGATTCCTCTTCTGATACTTTTTTTTTTTTACTTCCTTCATAAAGTTGGTGTGAGAGGGGAGGGTTTATGGACTGATAGATGGTTTAAAGTTAATTTTTCAGTGCAGCTCTTTGGACGAGAAAGTAGATGACACATGGATTATGTTCAGCACACTTGGTACCAGCAGCTCTCACAAAAACTCCCTCAAAATTGCTGAGATTTCAGGAATGTTGCAAACAATTATTTTTTGTCAGCATTTACTGTTGACCAAGAAGTTCTCTTCATTGGCCAAATGGGGTTTCTTTTCCCTGTTAGGGAGTGAAACACACAGAATAGCACTCCAGTAGTTCTCCTGACAGGAGAGCACACATAACATACACTGTTATAGGAGAGACAGTTACTAGAGTTGACAGGGATTAAATTTCTTGATTCCCATCTCACCACCTCAACATTTCCTCTCAAAAATAGGAATATATCACAGACAGAGGAAAGGCTGGGGATAGGGTTGTAAAATCAGTCACACAAAGATGGTGTGCCTTCTCACTAAAAGCTGGGTTTTAGTATGGTTTCATATTCTTCTTCTGCAAGACTCCATACATGGGATGGTAAGTGCCTAGCAGGTCAGCATGTGAAGCTGCTGTCTCATGGATCTTGTGTGATGCATGGAAGGATGTGAAAATGCAGTAAGGATGTAAAGGTTTCAAAGAACATCTACAATATTTTTTCTGCAAAAATGAAAAAAGCCCTGAGAAACACAAACCAAAGAAAAAAAACCCAAACCACACAACAATGGGGAAAAAAGGTCAATCTAGTATAAAGGAACTTAAATCCATGCATAGGAGAACTGGCCATAACTTTGAGCTCTGTCACCCACATATTCTGAGAGGATGTTTTATAATGTATGTTCAACATGTATTCCGGGGATAGCAAAGGACTCACATTTGGGGCAGAAAGAGATGGCTATGGAGTTTGGCATCCATTCTTCTAGTGTCTGTGACTACCATGCTGCCCTCAGCATTGCAGGCCAATCTGTGAGTCCAGCAAAGCCACAATGTTCCTGACAGCAGTTGCAGTGTGGAAAGGTAAGGGTGACAGGAGCTGTGTCCACAGCTGTTGTAGGCGCTGTTGTAGAACTGTTCCCCTGGAGCAGGAGGAGGTGGGTCCCCAGTGGCATCTTCCCTTTCACTGACATACAGGGCAGAAACAGAGCAGCTTTACAACATGTTCTGGTACTCTCAGTGCTGCCAATTACCCTCTATCAGCTCGCAGTCACAGTGGAGTCCAACCCTTGAAAGCAGTATATTATTCCTGATTTACTGTTTTATTTCTTCTTTTTGTCATCTCCTGACTATTCTCTTTTTTCCTTTTCTTTTAGAAGTACAAATACCATGTGAAAACTGTATTGATGTGGGGGAAAGTTGTAGATGGAGAGCTAGAAACTTTGAATTTTGAGTCAACTGCTGAGCAGATAATTAGGTAGGGTCTAGGGAGAGGCAGAGGTAATAGCTTTAATCTGCTTTTACTCTCTCCCTGAGCCACCTCCCATTAGGGATTGGATTTTACTGCAAGGGAGTTGTAAGAGCAGAGCTAGAAGTGTGATGCTGGTGCAGAGTAGGGTTATGTAGATGAGGATCTAATGACTGAGCCAGACCGTGTGTCCACTGCTTTTAGTGTGCTGGCCTCTCTGCTTCCCCACTTGATCCTGTGGCAGACACTAGAGCAGCTGGATTAACACAGCTGGAACTTTCAGTCTGCGTTTCTGGATATATCGCATGGTTTTAATTACCAAGGAAGGTCCTTTCAACAGTAGTATAGTTGCATTGCAACTTGCTTAGAGCATTTTATGCCCCCTGCATAAATGGTACCAGAAAGTCCTCCCTTGGTCATTGGGCAGGGGGTCTTTTCATGAGGCTACAAAAAAGATACTGTTCTGCCCCCGGCTGTGTGTGTCAAGAAGCAGGTGGAGTCTGAATGTGACACTTCTGCACACAGGGAGCAGAGGAAGTCCTAGGGGTGATAACAGTAGTTGAAGGGCAGCTTTTGCACACAGAGCCCAGCTTAGCAGATGGGTTCAAATTCTGCACTGCCTTGTTGTCTCTGAGCTCCATGAGCTGGCAGAGACCACTGTATTAACCAAATAGTTTTGTTGTAATGTGTTCAGCGCTAGTGTGAGACTGCTATGCAGAGATGTCTTCTGTTTCTACTTCTAACAGCTTAGCAGCTAATAAACACCATGCAACAACCTCTCTTCTAAACCTCCTCTTAAAATACAGAGTTTGGTTTGCCAACTCCTATGTATTTAAAGCATTCAGGCTTCCGGGGAGACTTTGGAAAGTTAACTGGGTGAGTGGAGGCACGTGCAGAAAGACATTTTCAGAAGCAAAAGGCAGCTCCAGTGTCAGCTCAACATCTGATGAGAGGCTCTGGGGATGTTAGTGCCTTTTACATTGAAAGGGGATATGTTCCCACATTTGATAAAGAATCTCTAGTAGTGTTCTGTCAGTGCAAAGGCTATAACCTACTGCTGGAGAAGAGGCAGGGGAAGGCAAGGAATGAGGAACAGAGCAGTGTGCAGCTTCCACAAAGGAGAGCCTTTCCGGAGAAGAAACTCCAGAAGTTTGTTTCATAAGGAGCATGAGGTCTTTTCCTGATAATGCACTTATATCCTCACTGAACCTGTGGAGTTAAGAGAATTCCAAGAGACCTGGCATTCTGTGGTGAAAGTAAGAACAAATCTGAGACCCCAGATCCTTAAGAAGAAAAATTATCGCTAAATTTTTTTGCTTTTTTTCCTCTTTTTTATGTCTTTGTGACTATTTATGGACCCAAAGCAGAGATGATACCATCTTTCTTAAAGAGCATCTTATGCATTTATAGTTGAAGTTCAAAACCAAGGAGATCACCTTTTTGATGGCTTCTCATAACACTTCAGAACACTGTCCAGAAGTAGGAAGTGGCAAGGAAAATCAATTCACAAAATCTCTCTGATTCTGTAGACTGAATCCTTTGTTTGCATGACAGCTTGCATCCACAAACTGTGGAAGCCCATTCAGTCATAAAGTATGCTTTAGGAACTGACGATCATGTGTCCTCTGCAAAGAAGACAGGAGGCTTGAGACTCCTGTTACAAAGGAAAAAGACATTGAGAGATTGTTAGGAGCTTTTGAAATCCTGGGTTGGGAAAATTTCATTTTACTCAGCAGTGCAGGAAGGCTTGAGGAATTCACAGATGCCAAGGTGACTTTTTGGTGACTGCTGGCAGCCTGTCAAGAAAGCTTAGAGCCTTCTTTCCTCAGTGCCTATGCCCTCAGCAGACTGACATTCTTATTCTCTCCTTGTTTTATTTCCTTTGCACAGGACGGGGCTGGAGGCCATTATGGAGACCTATGCCTTCTGGAGGCCCCCTGTGCGTACTCTCACCTTTGAAGACTTCACTACCATGCAGAAGCAGCAAGGTAAGCTTACAAAAGGAATGCAAAGAGCTGTAGAAAGAGCAGGAGAAGAGGATGTAAGAGCAGCAGCATATTTTGCTGTATGTCCAGTAACTGGAATGAGGATGTCACACACATTTTTGAGCCCTTGACTGCAGTGAAAGGACACAGAGCTGTGAGGGTGAATGGAAATGGTGGACATGCCAGGCTTTATCAAGTGCAATGGAACCACCTTGATCTCCTGGTCTCCACAGTGCTGGACCTACAGTTCTCAGAGACAGAAGGAGGAGCAGGAAGGAGTGTAGGGTTAGGCAAACTAGCTTAACTACATAGTAGGAATTAAGTGTGAAGAGAGCAGAGAGAGACTGAGGAAGTGCTCAAGCATGTCAGACTCTTGTTCTCCATTTACAGTTAACGTTTGTTATTTGTGTAGAAACACAAGGGGAATGGGAGTATGTCCTCTGGAAACTTTAGGAGATCAAGAATGTGCCTCCCTCGAGGATGACACTATCTTGATTTCAAACCCTGGTGGCCTTGCTGGAAAGACTTTCTGGTAGTAACAATCTGGGAAGAATTATTGGATAGGTCAAGTGTTATCCACTTGTTCATGCTGTGTCCTTTCATAGCTTTTGCCCTTTACATCTCTCACTTGTTAAGTAGGACTTTCATCTCTAGTTTCAGGCTGTGTTGCTATTTTGTTTTTTGCAGGGACAGGTCTTTCTTGTTCACTTTATTGCAGCTATTTCTAGCTAAAAACACAGTAGTCACTGAGAATAAAGATATCGAGGCAGCCTGGTACTTTTTTAATTCCCATATATATGCAAGAAAAGAAACAATTCAAAAGGTTGTTCAAATGTGATACCAGTGAGGTTAAACAATCAAAACCAAATGCCTGCAATGTGTAGCAGATTCTCCAGCCTCTCACATTTGAGCTTGACATCACTCCCAAAACTTCCCTCCAGATCTTGAATTCATCTAGGGGATGGTGTGTTCTCCTCCAGAGTAAAGAAGAAGTGGTGGTTTTTGGGGCTGCCCATCACCAGGGCAGAACCAGACAGATATCCAGGAATCTCTTCTTCCTGATTGTCCCTCACCCCATCCCACATGCAACACCCCAGAGCCTAGGTAACCTGCTAAATGATTTTTCTGATGGCACAGCATCAGAGGAGAGCAGAGCACACTCCAGTCACACTCCATGTGTTAGACTCCCCATGCATGGTCTTTACATGACCACCCACCTCTTCTTAAATGGCACATCATGGGGCAGGAGAGATTTTGCACAAGCTCAGGGTCTTGTGTTGAGGAGCACTTGTGGTGAGTCATGCGGGTTAAAGAAGAAATTCAGGAATGTTTTCATCACTCTTCTAAATAGAAACATAACAGTCTCTCCTCCTGGTCACAGTCACTGAAGCAGCCTCTCTCCAATGTCTCATGCCCCGTTCGAGCTCACCCGCCTCCCCTCCCCTCGGTTATCAGATAACATCCTAGTGGCAAGTCCAGCTACTGCTTACGTGGTAAGGTAATACTAGGAAAGGAAAATATTTAATGTATTTTTAGCTTGTTATAATATAGTTTGGCAGCTGAAAAACCAGGAAGAAAGCCAGTACCCTGTGACCAGCTGGCTCTGAGTAGACCACCACCACTGTACCACAGACCACTAGGCTGAGGGCAAACCTTAAGTGAAGTTGTGTTCACAGGTCGATCTCAAAACTGAATAACTCATTAAAAAAAGTGCTTTGAACTCTGCATTTAGCCATGTGAAATGAGCTCAAGACAGTGAATCAGAAATATTCCAATCATCATAGTGCTCACCTCTCCAATGGTTGCTGTAACAAGCTGACCCCTGGTCTCAAAAATAGGTGCAAAGCCAAGGAACAAACACACTCTATTTTAATTTCTGGCTGCTGGGACAGCCTCCAAAGGCCAGCACAAACACGCTGGTCTGGAGGCCTTGGAATTGCTGGCAGAAAGAGCAAGAAATGCTGCATTCCCCTCAAGCCACATATGATTCTGCCCTCCAGACGTAAGGAAACCAGGATATACCATGCCCATACCTCTTCATCTCCTTGCTATCAAGCAAAGAAACTGGGTGACAGGTGAGTAAATCAATGGTGTTTAACCGCTGACATCAGCAGAAGCTATTGCACCTCAGATCCTCCGAGTCTTAGCCAGTCTTTACATGTGAGTGACTTGTCCTAGACTTTCATCCTCTCCCCCACCTGAAGCTTCAGTACTCTGAGCTGCATGTCGTTATCTCATACCCTTGTATATTTATGAATTAGAAGTTTTCAGGGTACTATTTTAATAAACACATACTTTAATTCTAAATCACATTGTTGTCTCCAAAGCTGGGTGATCATGTGACATTTCTGAATAAACATTTGAGGAGTTGCAAGCCTTCCTTTTATCCCTTGAACTGTTAGTTGAGAAATTCCACTGGGGCTACAGGATGCTTTTGGGACACTGCAGCTAAAAAGGAATGCATGCTTACTGCAGAGAGACAAGGTGAGAGCAGCAAAAGTGCCTAGGAGAAACTTTATTGATGAGGAGCAAGTTTGGCTGTGAGAAGGGAGAGAATACATAACAGTACTAACATAAGATGCTGTCCATGATGGATAGCAAAAAGGAAATAGGTTCCAGTTATATGAAATCTAGGAAAGCATTAGACCAGTTCCCCTGTAGGAACTGTGGAATTCAGCTTTGATTTTCTAGAGATGAGTCCCTCTTACTGTTTTCTGCAACAAAGCCTTCCGACGTCAGCAGCATAGATATAGTGCCCTTGCTGCTTTTCAACTAAATTTCTCTCTGCTGTGGATTGTTACAGATTCTTAGCTTTTCTTTTGTCACTTGGTAATTTTTTCACAAATGAAGGTGTTATCTGCCTTTTCCAAAACCGTTTTGTCAAACAAATCCAACTGAATTATTTGGCAAGGTTAGAGATTTGACTGATAGAAATAATTGTGTAGGCATGAAGATTTTTGGAAAGTGCTAAATTCATTGTTGCATGTGCCAGTTTGGAAATGTTAGTGTTACTGTGTATTATCAAATGAGTAACTGACTGATCTCAAAGCTGACCTGGTAACTACAAATACACCGTCCAATGAGGACAATCCTAGTTTTACTCTGGAGAGACTGGTTCCAACACTAACCTGTCCAGAACTAAATGAAACAGTGGGATATAACTACACACTGAGTTTGCTGGAATGTGTTGGCACTGACAAGAATTTGGAGATCACAGTGGATAAGCCACTGCGCTGATCATGGACAATGTATGTAATACTGTGATAAAAACATGCATCCTTTGGTGTAGAAAAAAATAGTGGTAAGTTTCGGGGAGGCAGTTTTCAAGCTGCAAACTGACATTACAATATGATCTTCTACTATAGGTATTTTTAAGGGGTGGAAAGAGATTGAAGAGGATTTGGAGAAAAAAATGTAGAGTGATTTGTTGGATGGAGAAGACGCCTATGAAGGAAAACCTCAGATTGTATAGTTACTCAAAAAGAAGCTCACATACCAAATCATCATGGCCTCTACTATCTTGTGGAGGGAACATGTGTTAGCTTTCTGTCACCCACCCTCAATACTCTTGTGACTGTAATTTTCATGTTTTTATGAAACTACTCTATGGAACATGCTTCATTCAAGTGTCTCTAATTTTTCTATTCCAACTAAATGTCCATCCCTTTTTGTGGAGTGTTAAGAGATAAGGAGAAGTTCCCCATCATCCACCTTCTTTATATATTTAATTGTTTTACGTGTTTTTGTGTCCCTCTTCTGTGCCTCTCAAAGTGAATAGCATCAGTCATTTAATTTCTCTTCTAGTGGGAAGCTTTCCATGTTCTTAATAGTTTCTTTAAAAACAAGTCTGCACAGAGTACTTCAGATGCGTCCACATGATACAATTATCTAAAAATATTATAATTCTTTCCACATTATCCTTTCTGCCATTCAACATATACGTCTTAGTGCTTTGCTCACATGTTTGGCCCAAGCTGTACGTTGAGCAAGGGCCACAGTGACACACCAAAATTGATGCTCAGTGTGCTGGATGCAGCTGTTTCATACAGGGATTAAATAACTCTAATCTGCACAATGATAGGTTTCAGCAGCCACACAAACTGGTAAGCTTGATATCACAACCAGTCACACAGATGTCTGGTGTGGCTGAATGTAGAGGTCCATGAGCTTCATTTGCATGTGTTGCCACTGAGGTAAAGCATATTGGTTAGTCTCTGCAGGTCTGTGACCCAAATGGTCACCATATTGTCCTGCCAGGGGAAGAACATGCTCTTTCTGTAAGTGAAACCCTCTGGCTTAAAAAGAAAACCTCTATTTTGGAGCACACAATCCAAAAGTCATTGCAGCTTCACAAGAGCAAACACCATGTTTGGCAGTCAGAGAAGGTGTGCAGCCAGTTTAGAAAAAATAAGTCCCCCCTGAATAAAATCTTTGCAAGAAATGCTCAGAAAATGGAAGCCCAGGGGAGGCTGACCTTCTGGAGAGTGATGTCACTTTTAGAGAAAAAGGGGGCTTGGGATTATTGAATGCACATGGCAATGAGATGTAGGGAAAGCCAAGAATCTATTAAAGTCTTTAATTGGAATATATTTGCAAAATTTAGATTGAACCTCATCCAGATTCTCATTATTAAAAATATGTGGCTCAGTTTCTTGATTATAAAAGGGAACATAAAAAAAGAAGAGATGGGGGAAAAAAAGAAAAAAGAATTCCAGTAACTCTGGATTATGTTGCTTTCTAAGAGTAAAAAGAGCTATTGCTGGCTCCTATGTGATATCCAGTTTCCCGCAGGATATTGAGATGAGCAGATCACTATCAGTGACTAAGTTTTTCCAGAACAGAGACTAGAAAGGCACTAGGACAATAGTAGAATAGTGATCAGCATAGTGATCCTTCCTACAAATGCTGATGACTTACATAAGAAGTAAAATCAAAGGAGTGAAATCAACGGTACCCATTGGCAGCTGGTAAAAAGAACTGGTTCCTAAGCAGAATTTCAGGACCAATATTTGGGTCACATGATGTTGTATATCAGCAGCCTTGAAGCAAATACATATTTACTTCACCGTTAAATTGCTGTTTTCATACATGCATGCCAAATCTGCAAGAGTCAAACATCTTAGCCTTGACTGGTGAGTTCTCAAGGTAGCTTTCCTTTCAGTGGGATCTCTTTGCATGAATAAGTGCCTTTGCTGAGGACTCCACCAAAGAGTAGATTCAGTCAGTTCAACCCTGTCTCCATCAGCTTGAGCATCTGCATTGATCTTGGACTGGAGACCTGAGGTAGAAAGTCCACCTTTTAGGGAGTCTGCAAAATTGGCATTAATGCTTCTTGAGATTAGAATTAAGAACTTGAAAACTGTCCAAAAGGGTACTGGAGGCTAATAGGATTGTGTTCCTCACTGGTAAGACAGCTGTTGCCATCTCTGGCGGCAGCAGGTATGGTGTGATCCCTAGAGCAGCATGCACATACAGACTAAAGATCGAGTACATGTCCTACTGCCTTATTCTGAGAGGGGAACATGTTAATCCTGCAGTCTTGTGTCAACACTGATATGCATAAAAGGATATGCACCCTCTCCTTGGTGTGGAACATATTCAAAGCTCTCATTCACTGCTGGAAAGGGACAATGTTTTCTTGTAGTTACAATGTTTCCAGACAGACCCTAAGTCTGCGTAGTATGTCAGCAGATGGGAGACAGACACCCTGAGCTGAGGTGGTGCTGCTTTTCCAGCTTCTCTGTCTGTAAACATTACCCTTTTTGGGCAGGCATCATCTCTGTCTTGCCAAAGTTTGGCTATACTGCTTGTTACTTATTTGGTATCATACACTTCACTCTTGGAGGTGGTGCTCAGACAGTTGCCCTGATTGCACCCATATGAAAACAAAATCCTGAGTGCACAGTTGTGTACTGGCATCAAGTGAAAGGAAGACTGAGCCCTCTAGAACTTCATCTGAGGGCAACACAGGCAGAAAGAAGTAAATAACTACTAAGATCCTTTTGGCTTTATCCGAGATACTAGATCCCAAAAGTAGTGTCTCCCAAAAGAGTGGAGCTCCTTAAACCAAAGGAAGTTCAACAACCTACAAATTCATCTGCCTGGCCCCTTGCCTCCCAACAGCAGCCATTGGTTCTCTCAGCAATGCCACCAGGATAATCTGGATGCTGCTTCCCTTTTGAAATCAATTGTGAACAGTCTAGGCTATTGCCAAAGGTCAGATATCTGGATGTGGTCTCAATTATTTTCTTGATTCTTTTGACCTTAAAGGGGAGATTGGAAATAGAGCAGTTGTTGCCAGAGTTATTGGGATCGAGTGCTGGTTTCTGCTATGTACTTCAAATGGCTCATTGAAACAAAGCAACAGGAAACGAACTGCTCCAACTTCTTTGTCAAGCTGCAGACAGTTTTCTTTAGAAAAGGGACATTTTTGGTGCTTCAAGGTCTCATCTTTCACACTGAAAATTAAAATATCCTCCCAGATGTGAACACAAGAGGTTCCAAGTCAAAGTCTGTGCCACTCCCTGATGACCTGAAAGGAGCCTAAAGTACTTTGTTGCTCCAGAGAGGTGTTTATCCTGAATTCCAATGACTGAACCTACATCTCAGTTATCTGGTGGATGGTGACCAGATTTCACATGAGCGACTGGAGGTGGGCAATGGTACTTTGAAGAATTGCCCAATTTCCTCAGACTAGCACATTATTTTGTTACAAATAGAAAATTACTTGCTCTTTGAGCTTGTCACAGTACTTTTTTCCTCAATTGCAACATTTTTCCTCAATTCAGAAATTCCGAACCACAGTGCCTCTGAGTTTTATTGCATTGTTTATTGTTTAATGTGCAGGAGCTTCCAAGGGCAGTGGTGGCACAAAGCAGACTCCATCAAGATTGGCAGGAGAAGTTTGTAATTCAGGTTATTTCTGTGGCAGAAGTAAAGAAAAAAATAACCACAATTTCACTTAATCTCAGCTACAAAGCTGCAGAAACTTCTGTTGTGACTTTCCGAAGGATTTGTCCCACAGCGAGTCCTTTTCTGCATCCTGTTTTTATTCTCTTAGATGTCCTCTCTCAGAGTTAGCTTTTGCTACATGACCCCCTTGTCAATGTCTGTGCCCAGTTAATGGTTGTAAATGTGAAGGACCATGCATGACTACCACTCATCATCCTCTAAACCTGAGTTGATTTGAGGAGCTGATATAAAGCTCATGGAACTGTTGTGTATGCCAAATTACAACTGTCTGCACATAAAACAGAAGGTATTGCCCAAAAGGCCTTCTCTTGAGACAGCGTGAAACTGGCCCAGGAGTACCATGTGTTTGTGTGAGGTCCTGGATGGGGGGGCGGGATTTCTCTTGTTTTTGGGAAAGCTCTCTTGGTGCTCTGGATATATATATGGGAGTTGAAATCAGATGTCCTGAATTCTGCTTTTTGTCCACATTATAATAAAAGGGTTGTTTTTTACCATTAGATATTGAAAATATTTTATCTTGGAGGTTGACAAGTTTTATCTCTAACTTTCTGACTGTTCAGTTTGCATTGCAGAAATCTGTAAGAGCTAAAGGGAAGTAAAGTATTATTCTGAGTTGTTCTAGATCTACCATTAATTCCAGTGATTTTTGTAATTTGAGGCAAACTTGTAAAAAGAGTCCTTCTCTATAATTTTTTAACCTTAACCAAAATTTCCTTTCATTCCTTACCTTTGTGCCCTACAGTACATACTTCCCCCTTAAATTTATTGCTGGTTTTTTTTTTTTTTTTTTTTTTTGGTACTCTGTGAGCTGTATCCCAAAGAACTACAAAGCACTCTTTATGTTTCCTCTACAGCCCAGCAGCTTGGCATGCAGTAGATTTTGAGTCTCGTTTGGGCCTTTTAAAAATTTTACCAGTGGATTCATAATTCGATAATTGGCCAAGGGCTCTAGAGAGAAAAAAAGGCAGCTATACTCTGCAAAGACAGAAATGGCTCTCCTTCCCAGGAAAGTAGAAAGTTTTCATTCCCAGAGATGGGAAAAGAATGAAGAGAATCCAGCATGTCACAGACTAGGTGGCCCTGCCCTTGCTTGGTTAGAAGAGAAGGAAGAGCCATCAAAGCTGTTTAGTTTTCTAGGATGGTGAAGAGGGAACTCGAATAATCATGGTACAAGAAGGATGTGATGAAGAATCTTTCAGTCCCTCTGAAGGTTTTAGACTTGAGTTTTGGAAAGCTGGAAACAGGAGGAGAGGCTGCCAGTTATACTTGTACGGCAAAACTTTTCATGATAGATGACTGCAGGCATGACACCCAATTTTGTGGCATTTAAATGCCTGGAAGCATCAAGCAGGACTGAGGCATGTGCTGCCTGTAGCAGAAATGGATCCAGGTTTGTCCTAGGCCTGGCTGTTAAAGGACATGAGATCAGATGATTACCATGGTACACTCTGGCCTAATAAGCTATCAGTTAGACCACTCAGTAGTCTGCACAAACTCTCCCTCCTTACCTTATTACTCTCTCGGATTTCCATCTTTGTACAATTGACAAATCTAATTTTTGTACTGTGACCAAAGGTGTAGTAACTTGGAAGACAGAAAATAAGTTTCATAAGCCATGTTTAGTGTGCATGCATGTACAAGTGCACAGAAAGAGAATGGTACTTTACCTTTTTCTCAAATCTGTTTTCCTGCATGCACACTATCGCATTTATTTGCTGTTGTGTGCAAGGCTAGAACACTGCAAATACTGGAAAAAGTTGCTCTTTCCTGTGCTTTAGAAAGACCCTTTACATATGTGTACATGTCTGTAGAGTCCTCACAAAAACCAGACCTTTCAGGAATGACTTTGAATACATCTGCATGGACAGACTCCTCTGTGCTCCATGCTGGCCAGACACACACCAGCTTCTGGCCAGCTCCATGTGGAAAACTGGAGAGTTGCATTAGCATGGCTTTGTGCCCAAGTGAATATAAACTGCTTCTCAGGAGGGCTTATTCACTCAAGCTAAGTGCCAGGAGGAAAGCTGTGAGCCGTATGAATGACTGGTGGCCACAGCCCCTTCCTCCTACACCCTCAGGTGCTTGGACACATGTCTATCTCACAATGAAGGGCAACAGCTTGGGCACGTGTCAGAAAAGTGGCTGCGGCTCCCCCAGGAGATGGATGAGCCAAGTCGTACACCTATCAATCCACGCATCTGGCTTTTGGGTTAGGTCCTGCTCACATCTTCCTGAAGGTGGAAGATGGTTTGGCTGAGGCTGTGGGCCAGACGCTGTCCTCTTGTGCTGAGCCCAACAGCCTCCAGGCTGTAGGCTGGCCATGATGAACCTGTAGTTCATATCTGGCCATAAGCTAAACTAGCTTGTAGGTGGAAGTGGGCTAAGCTGTTTAAGAAGCATTTGCACTCATAGAATAACTTTGTGTTGCCTGACCCATCAAAACACAAAATCTTAAGATAAATCACCTTGCCATTCCCATTCTTATTGGAAAGTCAAGACACAAGCTCTGAGGACCCTCAGCCACATCTGTTCGTAATGTGATAGTGAATGCCACGTCATCAGTGTCTGAGACCAGACATGCCAAGAGCTGCAGGCTCCAACCAAGTTGCCTAAAGTGCTCTAAAGCTCTTGCCTGTCTGATGAGACTCTGCTGTTTCACAGGGCATGGCATTTAGGTTCAGATATCTTGTACTGACTGCAACTTCATCTTGCACTTGCTCTTCTCCTTTGCACTAAGGAAGGACTTAAGAAATGGAGGCACTTGTTTGTATGGAGGCACTGCAGGTTATGATAGCAACCAATGCCTGGAAACATTAGCAAGGAAAATATTCTGAAGTGGAGTCCAAAGTTTGATTTATGTGCACCTTTCAGATAAAGGAGTTTGGGATAAGTTCTGGGTCAACTAAATAGTATGGTGTCATTTGTAAAAGTGATCCCAGAAAATTTTCCATGCACAATTGCTTCAGACTCCCTTGGCACTGATGCTCTCCCCATTACCTTGCTGTTGCCAGAAAGCTCCTTTGGCTAATGCTGGCTGCTGGCAGATAGATTTTCCATCTACACTGCAGTGTTAGAAGTTCTCTACGTGACCTGCACTGTGTGGAAGAGGTCCCTGTTGCCTTTCAGACACCCTGGCATGCTTAATGCTTCAAGAATACTCTGACCCCTCATTTTAAGGCACATCACTCTCATGGACTGGGTATACCTGGGCTTGCAATTTATCCCGAAATTTTCCTTAACTCAAACTTGGTTTAGGTAAAAGCAAGGGTCTATGGGAACATATGGGGAGGCAACACTGTTACTAAGGCTTAGATGGACACAAGTGACAGGAAGAAAGGACCAGTCATAATCTACTTGAGAAGATATTTTAATGGCAGCTCTTGTTGACACCCAGATGAAAAGCTGTAATTTCTTCCCTAACCCTTGTGAGC
Source organism: Calyptomena viridis (assembly GCA_013390005.1). Taxonomy (NCBI): domain Eukaryota; kingdom Metazoa; phylum Chordata; class Aves; order Passeriformes; family Eurylaimidae; genus Calyptomena; species Calyptomena viridis. Next base: position 16,266 of record WEIV01010856.1, on the reverse strand, counting down.
ACATATCTGGCACTGGAACATAGCCAGCATTTCTATATGGTGTCACGAGAGGAAATGCTGGCATGAGGAAGAAGGTTTGCCTTTACATCCCACCCTCTTGACAGGATATCTCTGTCTTCCATCATGACTTCATTCTTCTTTTTGCCGTCTCTCCTCCTTACCAATGGATTTTTATTTCTCAGTACAGTTTGCAAATCTTGATTTCTCTTACTAGATCATTCTCGTCTCTCTCTCTTTGAAAACAGTCCTGTTCTTTTGATAAAGTCAGCTTAGTTATCACTTGTATGTCCAGACAGAGAGCAGGCTTCCTTCTGGGTGACTCCTTGCTTGGCTAAGCCCTGGACATAACAGCAGGACACTGTGAGGACAGACACTTTCGTCTGCCATGCAGTGCAGGGCTCAGATACAAAGCAGAAGGCTTTGAAGTTCTGAACCTGATGTTTTATATAAATTTGACATATGTGGGATTGATGTTTGCAGAGCCAAAAAATTATCTTCTGGAGACTGGGCATAGTAGTAATTAATCACTTTGGAATCATCCTAACAGTGGAGGTGATACTGCGACATTACTGGTAAATGCTTTTGGTATTGACAACTATTTCCAGGAGAAACAGTGGGTAGAGAAAAGAAACACAGGAGAATTATTGCAGGATTCATTTTGTTCTTGCTTAAATGCTGTTTCAGTTGAATTAAGCCAGACCTAAACATAGTCGTGTGTATCAGTTTAACTAGATTGTTTTTTATCCATGCCTTCCATTAAAATGACATACACATCTGTGTATCCAAGGCTGTAGTATAATGTGGATATACTTGCTGGGCTTGCTGCCATCTCTAGGGGTATTTGGCTGACTTTTTAACAGCTACAGACCGAGTTAAAACTTCACAAAAGTCCAGGTTGCATTTGGCCCACACTTAGTGCTGTCAGCAAAGATGGATAAGAAATATCATTCAGAGCAGAGTGGAGCTGTTTGCCCTCTGAAAAGAATGAGATGAGAAGTGTCTTGCTTTGTATTGTTTCTCATTCCACTTAAAGGTGTAAAAATTATTCTGCAAATTATCAGGAACTCCATGCTTCTGCATTATGCTCTGTTGTAGCAGAAGCAAGATGTGTCCTGTGCTTATAGTTGGCATCAGTAGCAAGGCATTCTTAAAAGAGAGTTGTCGGGTTTGGCATTTACTCCTGTTGATGGATCCCTTACCTCCTCATCATTTTGAAGTTACAGAGAAAAAGAAAAATAATTTTTACTTTGTTTCCTAACTGCTGTGTTGTGACTTAAGGGTTTTTTTGTTTGACCTACAAATAGGGATAATTCAAAGCAGAATCACTTTAGTCTTTCTTTAGGGGTGACCTGAACTGCACAATTCTCAGGCTTGGAGCCACTAAGCAATCCTTGCAATTGCTGATTAGCAATCTCTACTCACTCTTACTCTGTGAAGACAAAGTCTCACTTTTGGATAGGACTCCATCATAACTCCTTAGCAGATGAACGAAGTCTAATGCTTAAGGTAACTGGTGCGTGCACTCTTCTCCTATGTAGTTTTTAAATGTTAATTATGGAGTAAAGGAAAACTGAAATGAAGACATTGCATTTAATAATTTATTCGACATATTTTATTTCAAACACATCGTTAAATACTCATATATATACACACATATGCATTTTTACTTATTCTCCAGATGCTGTCAGCAACTAAGTCACTATTTGCAGTTCCTGAAATATGTGGTGTAAAGAGTCAAGTACAGGATTAAATACATCTCACTTTGTGCTGTGTTTGTTTTGTGATCATGTGACAAGTCCAAGATTGTCTGTCAGAGACTTTAAAAGAACCAGGGAAGTGTACCCTTTAAAATAAAGACTAAATTAGAAATTCAGCTTTTGAAGTCTGGACCTAAAATACAAGACCAAGTATGAGCATTTCAGTATTGTCAAGAAGCAAATACAGAGTGTCCATGATGTTATTTGAAACTCCAGATTTTCTCATTAACTTTAGAGGAGATTTGATGCAATGCTTCTCTTTTATGCTTCTGAATGAATGACAAAAGGAGTCAGTGGCTTAGCAATAAGCAATAACCAATAAGCCTTTTTCTCCGTGACTGGTAATGGGAATGACTTAGCAACACAGAAACATGCATTTTCTTAATGCTGCCTGGCTCAACAGCAATCTCTCCACACTGTGCTTACCCAAGACTGTTTTTCTTCCTTTTTCTGAATCTGGCTTCAGAAAAATTTTTAAATTAAAAAAAAATCACGAATACTATTAATGTCTCGAGAGTACATTTTCACTTCCCATTCTTTTCCATCTTGGTTGTGTTATAAAGAGTCAGCTATAATCTCACTTACATTCTCACCATCATATGCTGACACAGAATCTCTCTCTCTAGCACATTTCTTAACCATCAGTGTCACCTATTCTCTTTTCATCAAGAAGCACTGGATTCAGTTCCTCCTCTGTTTCACAGCAGACCTAGACTGGTTTCAAAATCCTGCTGTTTTGTTTTTTTTTTTTTTTTTCCAGAAGGTGACACAAGAAAAAGCTGTCCCATATTTTCGATCTTCAGTGTGCAGTCTCTGCCTCGGTTAAATTTCATCTGCCCACCCTAACACTCTCTTTTCCAGTCCCTTTGCCTCTCATCTGTCATCCTCTAGCTTGTTGAAAATGCCGCCTCACCAGTTTTCTTCACAGTTCCTCTGGTTCTACTTATTTTCTGGTCAAAGCTCTTCACCAGCACCTCTTTTTTCATTTTACAAGAGTATTCAGTGTTAGTTGCCCTAATGCAGAAAAGGGATCTCCCACAAAGAGAATAATTCCAATGAAAATAAAAGGTTTCACATCAGAAAATTAGTTCCCTTAAGCACATAACTCATTTTCCTGGTTGCTCAAGGAAGTTTCCTCTAATTCAGAACGTTGCCTATAAATAACCTCTTCTCAAGCTCAAAATTGTGCCACCAACTTCTTCATATCAATTTCAGTTTGTTACCATTCTTGGTAGTATTACACAGTATTATTTTTCCAGGTCAGAATCTGTGAGCATCCCTGCTGTGCAAAATGGTCAATTCCATCATTCATAGCATAAATATTGCATAATGCGTTGATACTACCAACATGCCTATATATCAATATTTTGTTAACAGCAGTTGTACAACATATGGAATCCCTTTTAAAGTTTAAGCACATGATTGAAAATCCTGACAGATCCCCTTTCTCTTCTCTGTGGAACAGGCTATAGCTTGAAACTGTGTCCCTTTGTTTTAGTGTAACTTACGGCTTAAATCAGTCCTGCTGCACCATGAGCCATCTGAAAAAAATGTTGAATGGTGCAGAAGTCCAACATGCTTTCAGCCACTTCCTGCCACAAGCCCCTGAGCAGATGATAAAGCGTTTTCAGTGGGACCATACAGCTCAGTGACTGGTGGTTCCTGCAGACCAGGAGAGAGGAGCGACTTCTTTTTCCCGAAAAAAAGAACTAGATACACATGCCTGAAAATGGCATGTTTGTTGACCGATGAAGCAGTGCTCTCTCACAACTTTTCCCAGTGCCTTGGGTTGCTCTGTGGTAGGCTTGCTTCCCTCTCTCATTTTAAAAGTGAATAAAACCTCAATTGAAAAACAAAGTCATAACAAAAAAAGCATAAGGAAAGACCAAGGGATGCTATTAATAAAGTGAGGGCCCTAGCCAAGAAAGGCTGAGCTTTCCAGCAGCCATTTTACCACCCTTGTTCCTTCATTAAACTAAGCTGTTTTTTAATGAGACCATCTCATTTTGCAGATGTGATTCTGGGCTCTGAACATCCTCCCATGTGTTTTGTTTTGCAGGAGGCAGCACAGGAACCTCCCCAACCACCTCCAGCACGGGGACCCCATCACCATCTGCTTCCTCTCACCTTCTCTCTCCATCCTGCTCTCCTCCAGCCTTTCATCTGGCCCCCAACACTTTTAATGTTGGCTGCCGGGAGAGTCAGCTTTGCAACCTCAACTTGTCTGATTATCCCCCATGTGCCAGAAGCAACATGGCTGCATTGCAGAGCTACCCAGGGCTGAGTGATAGCGGCTACAATAGGCTGCAGAGCAGCACTGCTTCTGCCTCACAGCCCTCTGAAACCTTCATGCCTCAGAGGACTCCATCCTTGATCTCAGGAATGCCGGCTCCTTCCTCCCTGCCCAGCAACAGCAAGATGGAGGCGTACAGTGGCCAGCTAGGATCTTTCCCCAGCTCTCAGTTTCAATATGTCATGCAAGCAGGCAACCCTGCCTCCACCTCCTCCTCTTCACACATGTTTGGTGGTGGACACATGCAGCAGAGCTCCTACAATGCCTTCTCCCTGCACAATCCCTACAATCTCTATGGATACAATTTCCCTGCTTCCCCCAGGCTGGCAGCAAGCCCGGAGAAACTCACCACCTCCCAAAGCACTTTACTCTGCTCTTCCCCATCTAGCGGGGCCTTTGGAGAGAGGCAATACCTTTCCACAGGGATGGATCACGGGATGCACATGATCAGCCCTCCCTCCAGCAACCAGCAGACAGCCAATGCCTGTGACAACAGACAGTATGGTGCAGTTCAGGGCTCCTCTTCACAGATGTCTGTGCACATGGTCTAACAAGCCGTGCCTCTCCTTGGCATCGAAGGCAGCCAGACCTTCGTTGTTTCCAGGGGTGAACCCATCCCAGTGCCTTTTTGCCTTCAAACTTATAGTGGAACTAGTATTGTAATGATAAATAAGAACACAAGCCATCTAGGTATGTGCCACAGAGCCTTGTGGAAAGCCTTGACTGACATCCATCGCAGCTTGTTGTAGCCCAGGGCCTCCAAATCTGCCATGGAGCTTCTGCTTTTTCTGGACGTTGCAGAAAGAAGGGCATAACTTTAATGAGAAGCTGGAGAGAAGCGGCTGAATATACCATTTATGCATTAACTTTCAGCTAGTGTGAGCTTTCAGTGTGGAGGGGCTCATACCCCTGTGCTGTCTCCTCTGGGTACTGAAGAAGGGCAGTCTCCCGGGGCTTCATCCTCTGAAGTTTCACTGCCCATGGTTTTGAAGACCTCCCCCTTTCCAAACAGATCATCACTGCTGGAGTGGCTCAGCTCATTTCTGAAGCAAACAGTGGCCTGTGGGTCCTTCTTCCACTATATCACAGGAAGAGCGCTGCTGGGCTGGAGCTTCTTCCAAAGAGGTTTCTGTGTTTTCACCATGGCTCTGCTCAACCGACAGTTTCTTTATGAGGGTGAAGGTCACCAGCACCCAGACTGCAGATGGAGATGGGAGAGAGAGGAGAGTAAAAAGTTTTAGCCCACAAATGAGCCTCAGACACAAGAACGGACTGAACTTTGAAAAGATGCTTGGGGGAGAGAGAGGCTCAGCTCCTGGTGGAAGTAATGCAGCCAAACCAAATGGATGACAGGCTTTGTGGGGAACGTGTGTCCAATAGCACTCATCCCAATGGGGGGAAATTGTCCAGACTGAGCTCACAGGGAAGAGCAATGCAAAAAGAAAGTTTCGCTCTACAGGAGTGCAGCTGACCTTGCATGCAAGAGTTGCCATAGAAAACCATTAGCATTTCAGAAACAGTGAGGTTGACTATTTGCCAGCCTTCCAACTGCCACATGATCTCTGTTTAACCAAATAGATCATTGCCTTTTGACATCTTTCCTTTCTGTTTTTTTCCTTCTTTTTTTTCTCTTCAAATCCTTTAAAAATAAGAAAACAATTGTAGCTTGGTGCAAGCTATGCATTTAAATCGTGTGAAAATGCAAATATGAAGTAACAGAATACAGATATTATTGAGATTTGTTGTGAGGTGTTGTAGATAAATGTATTTATATGCCTAGTGGGGTATTCATTATTATGAATATAAAAGAGGGCAATAAAAATGGTATGTAAAATATGTATGAAGAAAAAGGTGTATAAAGATTTGCCCTACGCACGGAACTCTGTTTCTAAGTGCCAAGCACAGAATGCGCTAAATAAATCTTTGCAATTGTTCCCTCTGTGTTTTTCTCTCTCTGTGAGGCTTCTCAGGGGTCTTGTAGAGACAGACATTTTTGACATACTGTCATGCGTGTTTGCACAACAGGGGAAGTGAAGGCACAGTGCTAGATTGTGAAGTCCAGGCAAAATTACAATAAAGCTGAAATTTCTGTCTTCTCAAGATTTAAAAAATTGAGTGCTTGGAATTTGTAAGGTGCCTTCTTTGTAGCAAGTGTGTCTTAAAGACAGTTGGAGTTGTTATTTTGATTATTGAAGGCTAATAAAAAGCTCTTTAGAGTAACTTTTCACAGTCAGTATAGTCAATAATGCTTAAAAATAACAGTATAATTTATTTCTCATTTTTAAATGCAATTTTGGGGTATGTGGCAGTTTTTCGTTTGCACTATATTTCTAGTAAGAGATTGAAATATTGACACTGGAAGCTGCGGGAAAGCTGAAGCACCCTCAAAACTGGCTGGAAGTTATGACCGCAGAGTTTACAGCTTTCCTTGTGTCAATAAACTTTTTTTTTTCAGGAATTGAAAAAGCACCAGGAAGGTAGAAAGACCTTTAAAGATAAATTCTGCAAGCATTTCTTAATTTTTGTTTTAACAAGGGAAGATAAATATACCAATGGCATTCTCGGTTCTATGCCTAGTCGGATTGTATTCTGCCTTTTACTGGGTCTAGTCATGTATGCTGCTAAAAAGGGTAAGGGAGACTACAGATGGGAGACATTCTGTCCTTCACCTTGTTGTCTTTTGTTTACCCCTAATAATGAATTATTGACTGAATCTTGGAACAGGGAGGTTTAGAGCCTTTCTAAAATCCTTTCAGAATCTTTCTGAAATATCCTTCAGTCTGGGCTTTGACATTTGTTGTGCTTTTGTGTTTAATTCTATCTTATCTAACAATTTCTACAGATTAATAGTATGTTGTGTGAACCAGTATTTCCTTCTGCTGGCTCTTTGCATTAGATGCCTCTTTCTTATTTATTCCATTTAATTCTTTGTGAATGGGTCTGTATTTCAGCCAAGAAGAGACTCAACAAAATCAGAATCACTCTGTGTGTCAAAATACATGTTTCTAATCTTGATTAAACAAAAAAAATTATTTAATCAAAAAATATCACTGGAAACAATTGCCAAAAAGAGCAAAAGATATATGTAAAGTACAATCTTCAGTATTAGTGTGAAGAACTAGTATCTAAGTTCCCACACATTTTAGTAGGAATCCTTGGTTAAGTGCTTTGAAATTTTCCCCCACACTCTTCAGCAATGTGATCCTTCAAGTTATTGAGCACTCTGTCAATATCCAATCAATCAATGGATCCAATCCAGTCAAGCTCTTCAGCAAACTGAGGTCTTGTTACTGCATCAGTATGAATTGAAGTTGCTTTCAATATGAAACTTATTGACTTCAGGGTGAGCATTAATTGACCATACTCTTAGACACATTTATTTAGCTCTTATGGGGTATTTATATAAATTGACAGAGCTTAGTTAGCTAGATAGTTATTTCTTAGTGTTTTGTTGCTAGGTCAGAATATACAGGAGAAAAAGAAACCTGAGAGAGGCTTCCCTGTGCCAAGGTGAAAAGTCTTAATTACACATTTCTGCATGGAAGTTACACTGTACAAGCTAACACTGAAGTGGGCAAAAAATATTACACTATTTCCACAGCTGTCACTGTGCAAAGCAAAAGCAGAGCTGTGTTTGGGGGGCAGTATTAAAAATAACAGGCCAAAACTTGTTAAAATTATTTACTTGGTTTAGGTGAAATCCTCACAGGGGAGCAGTCCCCTGAGCAGACAACCTGTTTAAGGGCTTGACATCACCCTACAAAACTGAGGTGAGAATGGAATTTGAAGCAGACCTGGGTGTTACAGTTATCTCATGTACAGCAGTGGCTCTACTTCCTTTGCCACCCTCATCTGGACACAAGACTCTGAGCCATTTGATGCTTTTTATTGAGACTCCCCAGAGAGAGATAATGGCAATGGACAATAGGAGAGAGGCACTGGGGTCAGTCTGGGATTTCCACCTGGGACCAGCTGGCCTGGTGGGCGGCCTGGGTTGCAGTACACACAGCAGCCGCTCCAGGAAGACTTCCTTTCCTTGAGTGACTGCCCTAACCACAGGGCTTGAGAGCCCTCCTGGCATAGTCACGCTCTCATTGAGGAGCCCTTTGATTGTTCGTTTTCAAAGCATGTGTGTGTGGGTGGCAGAAACAGCAGTGGTGTGGTTCCTTTCCCCTTCCTTCCTTCCCTACTTCACCATGAACATTTGAACCCTTTGGCCAGCTTTGAGCAGCTCTGAGATGTAATTTCTCACATGTTTCTTTAGAAGAGACAGTGGAAGAATATAGGGACCTTATTAATTTTCATAGTGCAGGGAAGGCCACTGTGTAATATCTCATTCAAAGAAGCAACACGAGAAACAGGTGTCCTGCATACAAGTCCCCAACCACAAGTTTCATTTGGCATATGGATGTTATTAGACACCAGAGAATCTATTCAGAGCCGCAGAAACCAGGGGGTCTAAACTCCACCACTGGACTGATCCATTTGGTTTTAGACCATGCAGGCTTCTGGCTTCCAGTCCAGGAGAAAAAAGGGCTCAATTATCTCCCAGTTCAATTCTGCAAATTTAAAAGGTGAAACACCATCTACCTCTTTGAAGAACTACCCTTTTTTAAAAGCCAAATCCAAATCACAGGAAGTGTAGTGGAAATCCTAATGACAGGAGACCCTCCATCTTGCAGCAAGGCTGTTCTGAGTGAAAACCTGGCAACTTGTTACACAAGTGAAAAGGATGGGACAAAAATAATCAGAGCGGGTTTTCCAGCTTTGAAAAGTTTATTTAGCTTCGTTCCTTAAAACACTGACAGGAACAGGACAGAAATATTACCGTGACCACAGTCAGTGCAGCTCAGCAATACAAGGACATTGCATTCCAATGCAATCCACTGTTCTTGGAGGTAATGTAAGCACTATGTGCTAAAGGAAAATGCTCAGGGCACAGACACAAATACAAATTAAGGTACACAGCCTGTGACATTATCTGAAATAGACCACAGTGTAAATTACAGTAGATGATTTGCTAGAGTGGCTCATTTATCAGATAGTGCATGAAGCTTTACGGATGTGAGACCTGACTGTTAGCATTTGCCATTGAAAAAATTTAGGAAGTGTTCAGATTATTTTTTCCGCAACTCAACCAGGCACATTGACTCAGAGCACATGACCCGTGTGAGATCAGCACTAGCAGATGAGTTTTGCTGGATGCTGCTTGTTGGGCATCATTCTGAATGGAATAAGATGAAGATGCATCCAAGGACTGGGCAGAAGAACACCTGAGCATGCCCATGCTACACATGTAATAGAAATGCAGCTACATAATATATAATACAGTTATAAAAGCAGTGACAGAACTTTCTAGCGAGGGTGCTGGTGTGGCCAAGGGATAATTTGCTATAAAAAAACCAGTTCCTGTTGAGGGAATATCTGACTCCTCCAGCACTTTTTCTTCTATAAAGAAGTAGCCTGCAAAACCAGGCATTTTGGCCAGGTCTGTAGCCCAACATTTGGAGTCCACAGATGGGACCATTTCTGACAGTTTGTCTGTCAATCAGCTGGGAGGGGTGTCTGTGTCCTGCTACTGGCCCATAAAACTTCTGCTGGAAAAGTGGCTCACTCGGTTTTCTAACTGCTTCTTCTAATTTGTCTGCATTTGCTATCTAGGAAACTGCATAGAATCACTGCATAGAACAGCTAAAATCCCTGGAACTCTTTTCAAAGGTTGCTTTTCCATGTCACTAAATGTTGCTTATCACCTCAGAAGAGCATCATGGCCACAAATTACAAGAACAGTGTACAGAGCACATCTCCACAAATATTAGCTCCTTTCTACTATAAAAATCCCCAACAATTCTAGTCTGTCTGAACAGAGAACTGGTCAGGAAAAGAGCAGTTCACATGGCTGCACACTATTGTGTTCCAACAGCACAGTGATGATCATGGCTTCTGTGCTGGATAGTGGTTGGTACCGGTTGATTCAGGAAGGAGTAACAAACCTCCACTGTAGGGACAGTTGTACAAGAGTCTATCTCTGGAGCACTGAGCTCATCTATTTTTCTGACTCAATATGGAACTCATTGCATGCTGTAGGGGAGAAGGATTAGGAGCATGTAATTTTACACTGCTTGAAGTTCCTAGAGATGCTGTTCTTATTCCAGTAATGTTCTGTATTTGTTGAGCATTTTGGAAGCTCTGCATTCAGCTGGATAAAGCCATTCTCTACTGAGACAGGGTGACTTCTGAGGGATACCCCGGGATGATTCCAAAAGCAGTCCTAGGCTCTGTTTGGCCACATCTGCCCTTGAGCATCCAGCACTGTACACACCTCAGGGCACTATTTTCCAGCTGACTGGGTGTAGCAGTTCTGCAGAGACACAGAGCTGGCCTGAGTGGGACTGTGAGTAGAGAACATCAGCCCTTCTCCTTGGATGGTGGGGTGGGTGGTGCTGCTTCAGCCAAGAAGGTGATTCAGCTGTTGAACTGGAGGTATACCCCCATAGTCATTCTCAATGGAGGTATCTGTGGCTGGAAAGAATTTTTCTCTCCAGACTTCTCTGATCATAGCCCTGGAGACATGCTGTAGTGCCCACAGTCTCCCCAGTGTTTCCTTTGTGAGAATCAGGGGTGCCCAGGGAATTGCAGGAGTGGTGTCATGGCCTCAAGTTCCTGTTCTACCTGAGCTGAGTTATAGCATGTCTCTTAATGTACAGTCATTAATTCATGTATAATTGCATATGAATAGAGTAGTACCAAGTTAGTGTAATCGGCCTAGGAGCCAGTGCAAAGGAAAACTGCGGTCAGTGTGCTATATGAAATAGATAATGTGGTCTAGTGATTGGAGACATGATGTAATTATCTTCATTTTACTCTCTCAGTAAAGCTGGAACAAGTTGCCACACAATTAATCCTGAATAAACTTAAGTGCAATCTGCCAACCAACCAAACCAGGGCCAGCACTGTACTCTGTGGTGTATATTATGTTGCTACACAAGAGTCTGTATACAGAAATACTAAGATTAGTTAGCAAGCATATGAATGTAGATGTGTGTGTAAAAGCACTAGAGAAACACAAGAACAAGGATGCAAAGAACGGTCTGTACTGATAGCCAGGGACACCATCAATGGCAGTGAAACTGGTCAACACTGAGGAGCGTGTTGCTTCCACCAAAATCACAGCACAGGTGACTCATCAGCAGAAAAACAGCAATACAAGAATGTGAGAATGGCAGCAAGACTACAGCACACTGTGTGTATCATTTCTCTTAATGTAACCACAACAAGAAGTCTAGATTTACTAACAAGCTACCCAAAGTGAGGAAGAAGATGAGTGCAACAATGTCACCCAAGATTTACAATGGAAAATTAGTGAAGGTTCCAAGGTTAAAGCTCAATACCTGTGACTCCTGAAACATATAAAAGATCTCTCCAAACACCAATGTGTTATCACTAATGAAAAGAAAGTCAGAAGATGAAGTGAAGGTTCAATGTTGATCACTCTAGAATACCTGGAGACATAAATTTTGGAGCTTGTGAGTCCCATGTGTGCATTGACAATATTATGTTTTTAGAAAACTAAATAAAAATCACTTCCATTTCTATACACTATGGCACTTTTTTTACATAAGTTCCTGCAGTTTTAGTATTACCCATAAAATACTCCAACTCCTAACTCTGTGAACATTACAAAGTCAAGTTTTACAGAAGACCAGAGGAAATGAACACAAAAATTTTGTGAGCTGAAGAAAGAAAAGTAAAAAAAAAACAAATTCTGTAAAAGAAGATTGAGCTAACATGAAAAAACTATATTAAAAAAAGAGAAGAAAAGAAAAATAAAGTGCACACATCCAAACTAAAAAAGAACTCACCATGGACATATAGCCAAAGAAACTACATAGAGTCTGTAAAAATGTTCTGTGAATAGCTCGGTTACTTTTGGGTAATGAATAATAAGCTGCTCTCCTTCTTGAACAGAGAATTTGAACTCATCCAAAGGAGTCTGAGATGTTCAAGCATCTGACCACATAGGTAAAAATCATAACAACAAAAGAAGTGTCTTCAAAAGGAAACACGTTCACTTTTTCAACATAAAATCTCCTGTATTGAATTCGTTGTTTGCACTGTATACACTAGTGTATGCACTATTTATAGCTACTAAATATATCCAGCAATTAATCATTAAAGACCTGTAATTAAAAGCACATGAAATTGGTTACATTGTCTATACACCAACATAAATGGTTTTACGCAATGTTTAGTGGTTCTTTCTTTATTTAGGATGACACAAACACCATGAAATGTTAGGAGTTATCTCAGCTGTCTGCACATGTAACTTGGGAAGCTTTTTCCATCACTGCCATGCCCTGGGAAGGAAACAATCTGATCCAAAGAACTTGTGGAGTTAAAAATCTATTTAATAGTCATTCTTGATTTATCATAATTGGTTTCTGTTGAAAAAATGAAGACCCTGGTCCCTGTCTTAGGTCTACTCATGGAAAAATCCAAACTGGGGAACTAAATAATTCTGTAATTTGTGTTTTCCACCACAGAGGACATGGTGTGGAGGTTCTGTAATGTCATAGGAGAAATGCAAGGCTGGAAATATCTGCCTAACGTGACCATGGTTCACGCTGTCAACTCTTATAAATAGTATGAAGTGAAAGAGGCAGAGACAGGGAGCAAGGCTTAGCTGTCACATGGCCTTACTTTTTTGCCTTCTCCTTTCTAATATCTAGATTGTATTCACCTTGCGAGTGTATGAGCATGCCATGATACTGGATATGATGGGATTTCTTGAGGTTCACCACTTTCAGGTCCAAGAGAACAGACTATTCCATGTTCATTGTATTGGCATCAATGAACAACATGTAAGAAAAGTAGCTTTAGCCAAATATGCATACAAATCAATGTGACCTGAGTTCAGGGAATTTTGACACCCTTTGATACTGAGTTTTGTCAGTGATATACAATTTGTGAAGAGAAGATAGAAAAAGAAAAGGGAAATTCAAAGGTAATACCAAATAAAGTAGCTTGTCAAGGTGAATTTAGCTGTGAAACAGAGTTGCAGCTCTAAAGCTTGGAAAAGTCCTGCAGGGTCAGTTGTTGGTGGGCTGTGAACTAGATGCCCAGTGCTAATGCTATTTTCCATTTCTGAGACCAACAGTTCTATAACAGAAGGAGTAACATACTGCATCTCTGAGTTGCCCCTACAAGGCAAGCAGGCAATCTTAATTTCAATTGAGCTTGAATCCAAACCTGAAAAATTGTCTAGGTTCATTCATCCATAATATCTATGTTTTTTTAATCCCTTCATTTGCTGCCACAGTTGTGCCACCAGGGTGTTCTTTAAATCAGTTATCCACTGCTTTTATCCATATTTCTCAGAATGGTAACAGCTGCAATATAATGACATTATTTATGATTTCTAAGTATCATCTTCTAATGTATCTCCCAGGCCAGCAAAGCAGCAGCCCAGCAAATCTCAATGAACTAGAGTTGCCTGTAGCAAAGTCTAAGTGGCCAGCCTTCCATTTGCATTTGCATTTCCATTTCCATCTCAGCAGCCACATTTTCCTTACCTACCTGGGCTTTGCCTTTTCAGAGAGGGACATACTCTTGAGTGAGCACTTTTCTAATGCAGCAAGTGAAAATAAATTGCCCTCAGTGTGAGAATGAGCTGACGGCTTTTCAGCAAACCTGTTGGGCTTTTTTGTCTAAATAAAGACTTGCATATAGTACCAAAATAAAATTTCAAAATTTCTATTAAATTCTATATTATGTTCATTAATTTTTAAAGACCTTTTGCTGCTTTATATAGCCAGGAGGAAAACCTGCTATAACTTCTTTTTTGTAATAGTACTTTAAAATTTATTCTTTGCTTTCCGTGACCAAGCCAATTAGAGAGTAACTATTGAATCCCCGCATCTCCCTTGCTGATCAAGGCAGTGTAGCCCGTTTTACAGAGAATAAACTGAACACCCTTGGACTTAGGATTTGCCCTTGGCCATGTGTACCCTACACCAGTCTGTCCTTCATTTATTGCAAAACTGTAATTACTGGTAAAACCAATGACAAAGTTTCCATCTTTGCCAATTTAGTACTGTATTTAAGGTAATATTGCTCGATTTATACTTTCAAAATTTAAGTCAGATGGGAAGAAGAGCATGCTATGTGATGTCTGACAACACATACAGGTACTCTGAGCTGTATTCTCATCCAAATGGTGGGACCAAGCTTAGCATTTTATCACTGACCCATGGCAAGGTGATGGTGAAAAAGTTTCCAGCTGAGACTGTAAAGACTGTGGGCTGCAAAGGCAGAAAAACTTCACCATTGCATGGTGCTCCAGAGCAGTCCTGCTGCTGGACAGCAGAAATCTCTGGGCCACAATTGCTGGCTCCTTACCTGCACATGGAGCTGAAAAGTGCACCCTGGAAACACAGTGCTTGTGGCCACAGTGCTCTTCAGTTTAGTTTTACTCTCCCTCTGTGTGCAGGTAAACACAGCCCTGTGTCAGCAGCCGTGTGTAGGTGCGCAGAGAAAAAGAGGCAGTTGCTCAAACAATATGGTATGGAGGATTTTACGGTATGATGGTTTTCGGGATGGAGGATCACCGCCTCCCTAAGATGGTGCTTTATGGTGAACTCGCTGCTGGCTGCCACAATAGAGGAGCCCCAAAGAGGAGATACAAGGACTTCCTGAAAAAACACCTCAGTCTTGGCCATATTGACTATGATCAGTGGTCCACTCTGGCCTCAAATTGGAAGACATGGAAACACACCGTCTATAACGCTGCTGTCTCCTTTGAAAACTCACATAGAATTAGTCTTGAGGAGAAAAGACAATGCAGAAAGAACCGTGCCTCACCAATACCACCTAAGGAGACTTTCCGCTGTGCCTTTTGTACCCAGACTTGTCTATCCTGCATTGGCCTTTTTAGCCATCAGCGCAGGAGCAGAGATTATAAATATTCCTCTCCCCTTGCAGATTTCTCTGCAGTAAGACCTTGCAAACTCAAAGGGCATATTGATGGCTCCTACTTGATCTGCACAACTCAGAACCATAGAATATCTCAACTTGGAAGAAACTGATAAAGATCATCGATTCCAACTCCCTAGTCCTCTCAGAAATACCTAAAAGTAAGAGGACCATCCAGATACTTGTTTTAGATGCTTGATGCTGTGATGACCTCCCTGGGGATCCTCTTCTAGTGACTGACCTCCTTATATCCAGTCTGAATTTCACCTGATAAAGCTTCATTCCATTCCAATAAGAGTAGAGTGGTGAACAAATATGTTAAGAGTCATGGTTCACATTTAAAGCTTATCTGTGAAAACAACAACTTGCTGGTCCCTGTTTATTTCAGATTACAAAAACTGTCCAACTATACTTATCATAGAATGATAGAATGGTTTGGCTTGAAAGGGACATTTAAAGGTCATCTAGTCAAACTCCTTGCAATAAAGCAGGGGCATCTTGCACTAGATAGGGTTGCTCAGAGCCCTGTCCAACCTGGTCTTGGATATTTATTTCCATGGAAGGGACATCCACCATCTCTCTGATCAACTTATTCCTGTATCTCACCATCCTCACTGTAAAATAATTCCTCCTTATCTCTTGTCTACATTTACCCTCTTTTAGTTTAAAATCATCACAACAGATCCTACCAGAAAATCTGTCCCTATCTTTCTCGTGGGCCTTCTTTAGGTACTGAAAGGCTGCTGTAGGATCTCCCTGGAGCCTTCTCTTCTCCAGGATCAACAACTTTAACTTTCTCAACCTTTTCTCGTAGGAGAGGTGTTCTATGCCTCTGAAAACTCAGCTCAGCTTCTGGGATAACGGTGGCAAAGTGAAAGCTTTAACTCTTACCAAAGTCTGGTTGCAGCATAGTTATTTTTAGCATGCATTTCTGAGTTATTTGGTCACTAATTAAGTCCAATGTGGTCTTGAGTTGAAGATCCAGTTCAAAAATGTGTGTTTGTGACAATGTCCCCAGTGCAAGAAAGAAGGAGAACTTATTACAAAGAAAAGATTGTGCCCATTACAGAGATAGATTTGTTGAATTTTGGCTCTGGATCTGAATTGCCTCCAAGGAAAACTGTTGGCATGAGGGGCATGAAGCCAGTTTGGCTAGATGGGATAATCCTCTGGAATAGGGGAAACAGAGGCTCATTATCAAGATACAGCTTCTTAAAAATCCAGGCAGGGAATTAGGTGGAGCCT
>WEIV01010854.1:18732-31999 GCA_013390005.1 Calyptomena viridis | reverse complement strand
CAAGAAGAGATCTATATAGCAAGCAGTAAATGTCAAGAGTCTGTTTGGCTTTTCGCTCCCAGAGGGTTGTGATGAACACCAGAGAATCATTTGAATTTCATTCTGATGATCTAACTTACATCCTGATCCTCTCTAGCAGACAAAAATTGGAAAAGTAAAACTAGAATAGATCTCAAGAGCTCATTTACCGTAAGCCCCTTTGTTGTCAGGCAGGATCAGATGTCTGTGGCACTACAGCTTGATTCTCATCTATTTTGCCCTGAAAGACTTCAAAATCAGCAGTTTCACCATGGACTTCAAAAAAATTAACTTTTTTCCTTTTTTTTCATAGTTTATTGAGTACTTGGAGATACGAATTATGTTCCTTAAACTTGCTTTTAATCTTCACTTTTATCCAACTTCTCTACATGAGTAGGTCCCCTGGTTTAGGTATCACTTCTAAGTGCTCCTGCAATAGATATGCTTGAGAATTCTGTCTTGAAACCATTTCAAAGCTTTTGCTTTGCTTTTGTTAACATGTTAACCTGGTTTTGGAACCTGTCTTGACTTTTTCCCACTAAATTAATGATCTTTTTTTTTGACTCGCATTTACTTAATCCTGGAGTATTTATCTTTTCACCCAATTAAATAAAACTGAACATAAACCATAAGGCCAGAAGGACTGTGGTGGCCATTTGACACAACCCTTCCTAGAAAACATGTTTTTGGAAGTTCTTTCAGCGAGAAACCTGTTCTTTTACTTTAGTGTTATCAAAGGCAACAAAATGTGATTGGAATTCAGGTTTACAAGTGACGAGAAGGGAGAATCATCTAATAGATTAAATTGGAAAAGACCTCCAAGACCGTGGAGTCCAACCATTATTTCAGCACTGCCAAGTCCACCACTAACACATATCCCTTAACTGCCACACCTACGTGTCGTTTAAATACCTCCAGGGCTGGCAACCCTATGCTTTCTTGGGTGGGGCTTGACAACCCTTTTGGTGAAGAAATTTTTCTTAGTACCCAATCTGAACCTCCTCTGGTGCAGCCTCAGACCACTTCTTATCCTATTGGATGTAGTGGATACTAGCCTCCCGTTAGGCTTTAAAGTACAATCTCCTTTTTGTATTCTCACGGGTTCTGGTTCTAATTCAGAAACAACGTGAAACTGAATGAGGTCTGTTGCTGGTGAAACCACTGGATCCAAGAAATCCTAACAAGAATTATAAGATTTTTCAAAATTATTACAAAATAAACTGTATTGGACTGAATGTGCAGCTGAGGGAGCTGGAGTTGTTTNGTCATAGGCTGGACTTGATGATCTCAAAGGTCTTTTCCAACCTAATTGATTCTGTGTCTAGGGAAGGTTTAATAAGGTATAATCAACTTCATCTTTTAATTTGAGCTGGGAAATGTGACACTGAAATACCTTAACAGTTATCAAACAAAAATGTTACATATATGCTCAGCTGAAGACATGCAAGCAGTTTTACCAGCTGCTATAGGATTTCTTGAATGTCAACATGCACATGGATTTAAAGGACTTTGGCACTTTACTTAGTTCTAGGTTATTTTATATACAAGACTGTAGTCTTCACTGCAACCCACTATTTTCCTCTGTCCTGAGATTTAGTCCTTGCTCCTCACAGACAGTCTTTGTGAAAGCAGTGGTGAAACTTCAGGAATTTTATGAAATCTGAGTCTTTCTGGTGCTAATATTTGACTGGATAGGACTCTTTGTTCAGATTAGTCTTGCACTGACCTTTCTTTCTCACAGGGCTCTTAGACAAGAAATAGTGCTGGGGTCAAGGAAATCCTTTTTGGAAAGGAATGCCACATTTCCATGGCCAAAGGCTGTGTTTTGGTACAGTGTTGAAAAACACTTTCTGCCAAAATGTCATATGCTTTGGCCAAGCTAATGGCACGTTTCACAAAAAAATATGGCCATCATGGTGCTTTGTATATACATACATACACACACATACAAACACTTAATATAGGAGACTGTCAACTACTTTAAGGAAGCCAAGGGCTGCAGGAGAGCCTTCAGAAGGGCACTGCTATACACCTTGCAGTCTAACTGCAAATACAGCAGGAAGGCTCTTTGTACAACTGTACTGGTCTTCCTGATAATCAAAAATGCTACTGCCCAGATGATCTTTCTGGAGGGTTCCCTCCTGCAGAGACCAAGTATGTAGTGCCCAAGGAAAAGGAGAGAGGAGGTGTACTGTTAGGCTGATAAATGTTTTTGTCTTATTTAATTGGGATTATTCATTTAGCCCCTTCCATTTCCCCTGTAAAGGTTAATCACTAATGCACACACAGAAAGGGCCTAAAACAGGACCTGAGCAGAAAATGTGAAGTATCTTGGAATTGCAGCAGTTAAGGAGCAGCCTGATTTATCATCTAGATTTTCTCTACAATGCTTAAAGGGCTTTTCTTTGAAATTATGTTAAAGAAATCAGCCAGAGAGCTATCTTATTCAACATGTATAATTAAGGCTCTATTCAAGGTTTGCTTGGATTTTGTTGGCTTTTCCTTCTTCATTCCTTGGTCTTTCAAATCCATTTCTTCCTTGAAGAATATTTTCTGCACTGCAAGACAACTTCTGTTGTACCATACTGCACATCATTACAAAATCACTTATTTCCCTCAATAATGGGAAGAACTTTAAAACCTTAACCTTGAAATACTTTTGATGAATTTTTATTGTATTTCCAAACTATAAAATATTCCTATTTTCTGCTTTTCCTATTATTATCACCCAATACATCATTTGAATTCTGAGCAGCAATTTTTTAGTTCAGATCCTTGTGATGGTATCCAGGCCTTTAATATTTTGTTGTTGATTTGGGCTCAGTTTTATTCTTAGGACAACAGACATGGATATCTAATGGTATTTGTTTGGAGTATGATTGAGTGTTGGGCTATAGTAAATTTGAGCACCACAATATGAGAAAGATATAAAGGTAATAGAAAGCATTCAAAGGAGAGTTAAAAAGGGCCCTGGTGTGGAAGTCCTACAAGGAGCAGCTGAGGTCACTTGGCTTCTTCAGCTTGGAGGAGAAGACTGAGGGGAGACCTCACAGCACCCTACAGCTTCCTCAGGAGGGTAAGTGGAGGAGCTGGCACTGATTTCTCTCTGGTGACCAGTCACAGGTCATGAACCTGTTTCAGGAGAAGTTTAGGCTGGATAGGAGAAGGTTCTTCATGCAGAGTGTGGTTGGGCACTAGAACAGGATCCCTGGAGAAATGGTCGTGGCACCAAGACTGACAGAATGCAAGAAGCATTTAGACAATGCTCTTGGGCGTGTGGTAGGTTTATTAGTGTTTCCTGTGCAGAGCTAGGAGTTGGACTTCAATGATCTTTGTGAGTCCCTTCCAACTCGGGATATTCTATGAATCTGTATGCTCTTTCCCCAGATAGATCAGATTCAAGCTCAACAGTTCTGCATAGTAATTCTTATTCTAATCATATCTGAAGTAACTGTCCAGTCTGCAATTTTTCATTACGTTCAGGTCACAAAATAAGCTTCTCCACAAGCAGCACCATGTGGTGGATATGTCCATCTCTGTATGTCTCAAAAAGATGTTCATCTGACCCTTGGTGAGTATTTTATGATTAGTGTGAAACAAGTTATCCTCCCTGTAGTTCCTATGCTTGTGCAGATCTTGCATCCTGTGCCTGGTTCTGGTCTTTAAGCCAGAAGTGGGATGGTATCACTACATTTTTATGGCATATGGTGACATGTCTTCATACACAACTGTCTAAAGAGATGTGTTGGGATGCCTGTAGCCATGTCTCTGTACTTGTATGCTTGGGCTACAATTGCCTAAGTCTCTGGCTTTAAGTGTGGTGTGGTAGCTCAGGCTCAACACATTGAAAGAGATGTGGATCATGGTCCAGGGCATGCAGACATACAGAGTGGAGGCCTGTAGCGAGTCTCAATGCATTGCATTGTCAACTATGTTACCTGTGCTTCTGCTTCTGGGAGGCCTCAGAGCATGGAGTCATTTCCATAACCTTTTCTCCAAACCTTACAGCACTTTCTGGAAAAGAGTTGGCCATGGACAGAAGCACAAGTTGATAAGCACTGATGCCAGTCATCATTCACCTCATGACGTTTCAGAACCTCTCCTCAGGAGATGGCATCTGGAAATGTGACTCTTCTCAGCACTGATGTTATCTTTCCTAAAAAGTTCTGTTATCCTGGCTGCTGCTGTGATTTGTTGCTTCTGAAGTAATCAGATGCTGTTTGTTTATTGAGTAGTAAATAGAATTGTTTCATAACAAACTAGTCTTTTCCAAGTAGCAGGAAAGATACATTCTTTATATGCAGTAAGTTTGTCAATCTCTCTTCTGATTGAAATAATTGCAGGTTCCCCCATGACCCACTGCTGAGCACCAGTGACCTCATGTGCTTTGTACATAGAGCTGGATGTTCTGGACACCTGCCATGGCATTGATTACTTTCATAGTTCATTTGTTTTTACAAATGAGATCACTGTTTTGCTGCCAAAGGAATTGCGTGAGTGATATACCTGGAGCTAATGCTTAAGTAATATTTTTAAGATCTGAATTCTTCCCATCCAATGGATAATTTACTTCCTTTGCTTGCTGGTTTTCAAGAAACTCTCTAGTAGTGAAATTTTTTCTTCTTTCCAATATTAAATGTCTCTTAATTTCATTGTGTTATCAGCTTCACTATGTTACTCAGAGAGCTCGTAGTGTATTATCTGAAATGCAAGGGTGATTCCTTTATAATAAATTCTAACAATCCTTTAAAAGGTCAAGATGAAGAAAATTAGCTGAAGGAAGCTATTAAATATGCACAGATCAATTTCTGGTAATTCTCAGTGTGAAGTCAAGAATACAACGATAAAACTCTTCTGGTTTTTGTAGTAATCATTTTTTTTCTGGACAGGGAGCTTGTATTATAGGTGGCACAGTTTTTTTTCCAGAAAGCCTTTTGCCATCTACTTAGATAAGGAAAAATGAACCATAAATTTTAATACAAGTGCTGATAAATTCAACCTCGAGTACAGGTACTTCTCAGTTCAAGTAGGAAACATCTTGCCCAGCTGCCCCACAGTTCACTAATGTCTCAGTTTTCCAGGAGGGCTGTTAGGAGGCCCACAACATTGTGGCTTGATAGCTGGTAGCATGGAGTGCTTTCTGGACTGGGCTGTCTGTGGACTTACACGCACTACAATCTGATCTAATACACAGCTACAACAAATGCAGAGACTCAGCCCTATGACTGATAAAATCCATCTGAATCCTATATCCCATCTGAGTCAAGTGCTTCAAAAACAGTGTTTGGATTATATTGGTGATGTCTGACCTATCTTCAAACTTGTAACCAAAGGAAAGCAAGTATTTCTTATCAATCCTTTAGTGAAATGTTTCCGTAATTGGATATACTTACTCCTTTTTTCCATGTGTGTTTGCCAATCAATGCACATCTCAATGCACACAATAATGAGGTTTGCTAAACAATCAGGAATTCTGTATCGACTTGCAAAGCTGTAGATATAATGCTGTTTTCTGGAATTTAAGCTTTAGGATATTTACCATTGTGCTTGAAGGCATAAGCTACTTATCTCCAGGGGACAGAAAATAACAACATTTTCTTCTGAGTCATTACACTTAATAATTGAAGATTTACATGCTAAGTAAAGTTTCTTTGCCTGGAAGCAAAAGCAATTCCTGCAGGCAATATATAAGGCTAAATAGGCAATGCGTCTCATTCCACTTACTCTAATGATTCTCTGACTGAATTTGCTTAGATTTTACCATATGCTGAGTGGATTATGAATGTGGTTAAAACTGCAGAGTAGAAGATGTCAAAACCAGCAAGTCAATTTAAAAATGACTTGAAAATAAATCACTGTTGGGAAATGTTTTTTCATACAAAATCTTTAAAAAAAACCTTAAACTATGCAGTTTTAAGCATCAAATTGGAAAAAAGAAATTCTGTCTCAGAGTTTAGGGGTTGTTTACTTTCTGGTATGTGTTTAATTGGCTATATTTAATTATATGAAGAGGAAAGGAAAATATGTATTAGCTTTGACTACAGTTACTCATGAATCAAATCAAAACACACCATTCATAGAATTATTCTATATTATCCTAATTTTTTTTGAGCTGATTTGGAAAACACCCTATATGAGTTGTTATAATACTTAAAAAAATACTGAATCCTCCAAGAACAGAGGATAGCTCTTTGGAGACACTGAAACTTTCTAGCCATTTTTTTCAAGGCAGAGTCTTCAAGTAAAATGTAAACTCAAGACAAAAACATACTTTCTAAATGGAACCTAATGAGCTGGAGCTAGTGGGTTAGGAAAAGTACAATATAGTGCCCAGCACAGGTGCCAGTCCAGATAATGTGTGAATACATCTGTGTGTTATGGAAATAATCTCCATAAAAACAAAAGTATTTTCCTTGGAAAGCAAACACAGCCACCAAAAACTATGTGGCTGGCCAGACAATCAAGTTCTTGATCACATTCTTGTGTGGGAATTGTATTTAAACCTTTGTTCTATGCCTATCATAGGAATGAGCAGCAATGAATCTGTGTGAGTGAATCCTCTGCTCTTTATTTGGTTTTAACTGCATTATGTATGGATTATACTTCTGTCTTTGCCTATAAAAACCTACATTTTCAGAGTCTGAATGGCATCTTTCTTTCTCCGAGTGAAAGATTGAACATGATCTGAATCATTCTGGTCTTGCTTTGTACAGCAAACCAAGGTCTGGAAACTTAATCAGACTTTAGACCACAAAATGGGATAAAACAAAAGCAGGCTGCTTTTCTGGAAATGTTACTAACATTTAACAACTAGATATGCCCAAGCACATAGCAGTGAAAAAGAGCAGTTATTCAAGCTGGTCATCTCTAGATCCAGCTGACTTACAGCCACATGCCCTGATTTTACTTTAAATGCCTCTCAAAGTCAAGTGAAGTGCTCCGTGATGCTGAATGACAATGTTTAGGACTGGATTGCAAGTCTTGTACTAAACTCTGTTTTGCCTTATCTGAGTGATGTAATCTCCCATGTGCTTGTACCTCCATATGTATGAGGTAGAAATGGCAATGCTTCATCTCCTCAGCAACCCCTTTGAGGTTTGTTCTAGGAAATGTGTTATCAAAGCACAAATCATTAGTCAGTCACTAACCACTCTCTGAGGAATAGCTCAGGCCAGTCCCAAGTACAGGCTGGCAGAGCTGACCATGTGTGACTGCTTGCACTGGGTCGTGTGAGGGCTGTCTGGGCAGCAGGTATCAGCTTGGCTCCTTTTCACAGATAGTGCATCTCTTCCCAACCCAGCCTGGTCAAGCACCATTAACAAAGGCAGTGCTGCTCTGGGACAGAGGTTTCCTGCACAGTCTGCCAGCTCCATCCCAAAGCCAAAACAAATTCTTTCTTTGCTCAACTGGCCTGCATGCTTCTGCTGTGCCATGAATCACCACAGCAAGAGATCATTATACAGAAGGAACTCTACTCTTGAAGGTTTTGTTTGAGTGGGTGACTCCCCTCCACTCTATGCCTGTGTTGTTCCTATGAGAGGGAGAGCTGGCAAGGGATAAAGTGCAGCAACTGGACCCAGCCAGGCAGCTGATGTGAGAACAAGCCACCCTAGGGGAGGTGGCGTCAACATGCAGGAGCATGAGATGGAGAAGAGAAAGCAGAGCTTTAACTGGGAGAGCAAAATAAGTCTTTTCTGAGAGGGAGAGGAAGAGAAAAATAAAAGGAAACATGCCTTTGGGGTGTTAATCTATTGATATAAACATATGCACAAGAACATTCCCAATCCGGACTCAGTGGGAAACATCCAATTAATTATATACCCACAGTAAAGCCCTGAGCACTTAATGGTCAGAAGCATCCCAGTCTCCAATTTGCTTCTGATCTACTCCCTTCTCTTGCCTGTGTCTTGCAAACAGCTCTGCAACCTGCCAGCAGCCAAATATTTCCTTGCATTCACTGTGTGGGTTTGAGACCAGCACCTACCAGTCAGTTGAAAAACTCCCTTTCATTTCACCAGACTTTGAAAGTGGCATTTTAAAAACAACAAAGGGATTAAGAGTCTGTAAGCTAATTAGACATGCTGGCATATGTACTATTTCCTCCATCTGCCATCCTTCAGACATCTGTGTGGCTAGGAACAACATTTCTTGACATTCTCATGGCAGATACCATATGGTTTCAAAAAAATCCTCTGGCCATGATGCTATTGAGCTATGAGTTTAAACTTGTTCTAATATTGTTGTAGTAGCTGAGTTAAAATTAACTGGTTTGTGTCTTACCTGTGATATTTTTCTTTCTAAATTCAGCAGTGGGTTGGTTTCAATTAGCTTGTTCATTTCAAACTAGCTAGCCAAAAGTTATGAATCCACTGTCCAAATGAATTCCCAGTGGGGGGGGGGGGGAAGGTGGGGAATACAATGGTGACATAAGTCATGTCACTAGAAAGAGACTCGGTCTACTTCAGATTCTTGTCTTCTTTCCCCTCTAGGTATCTGCTCCAGTTAGGAAACACCAGATATGTTTATTTGGTTTAAGTTTGCATAATAAGAATCACTTTACATGCATCATAGGATGGTTTATAGCAATTATTTGAATATGCACATTTGGAAAATAAAAATAGCAGAGTCTGAATGTGGAAATTCATATAAATTTGGTCAGAGGAGTTGCATTTAAGATCTCTTTTATCAATTCTTTTCTGTAAGCAAGGTTTGTAACAGACAGAGCCGCAAGCAATTAACTGAAAATCTTTAATATTACAGTATCAAAACTCTGAAGTTAAATCGTACTGTGATTACGTTAATTCATCAGTGCTAACAAAACAAACCCAGACAGTAGTCTGATTAAATGGGATTCTTATAGTAATTAAAAGCTTTTTTAATTCCTTTTTTGGCTCTGATAAAAAATAAAACCTAAGTCAAATATCTTCTTGGAGGAAATCCAACTTAAGTACAAGTTGACTTAAGGGAGGCCTCTTCTCATGGCTCTGCGTGAGCCACCTGCAATTACTGCACGTTATCTGATTTGTTCCAAGCTGTGCATCT
This sequence comes from Calyptomena viridis, assembly GCA_013390005.1. Lineage (NCBI taxonomy): Eukaryota > Metazoa > Chordata > Aves > Passeriformes > Eurylaimidae > Calyptomena > Calyptomena viridis. Next base: position 22,939 of record WEIV01010854.1, on the reverse strand, counting down.
TTGCTGAGACACTTTGTCTTTCACGCTTTGGTTTCTGCACTGAGATTTGGCTGATTGTGAGTGATGTTGGGCTCTAGTTCTAGATAAAACTAGAAATCCAAGTCAATGCATTCTTCAACACAGCTGGAACAGCTCAAAGAGCATCGCACTGCCCAGGGTTTTGTCACTGACCAACCAGAGTGCAGTTGTAGAAAATCATTCATCTTCAGGCAAAATATTTCAGGTAGTAACCAAGCTATGGACATCCTTAAGGAAATCTGGAGCTTCGCAGAAATTCAACTATAGTCCCACCACAGACCATGGTACTTAAGGAAGAAGAGGCTTTGTTAGAGTTTGGGGCTGGTTGTTTCTGTGGATAGCTGGGATGCTGGTGGAGGCGTAAAAACCTGCTGGTGGAAGGCCTGGTGCTTGGAATGGAGAAAAGAAGCTCTAGACTAAGGTTGTCCCTACAAAGAGACCAGAAGGAGGAGATGCAGTAGTGGGAACTGAGGCTTTGTGTGAGCTTGTGAAGGGGTGCAGTGGGAGAAGAGGGGCATGTAGTTACCTCAAGAAGGAAGAGACACTTTTGTTCTATGCCGTCAGGATGAGAGCTTCAGGGAAGTGTGGAGCTTGTTGCCTCAGTATCGATGTGTCCATATCTGACAGATAAGGGCTCTTCCAAAGGGAAAAGTCTTTAAGCAGCTCAGTGGTACTGCTAATGTCAACTGGCAGCAGCAATGTAAACCTGCCTGATGGTAACTCCCTGTCACCATGGGAGATTGCTGATGGAGACAACCACCATGGTAATGGCCACTGCTGAAGCTTTGAAGCACTAGGAGATAAAAGGAGAACAAAAGAGAACTTCCTTTTATTCTGCTGAGTTGCCCGGAAAAGGAAGCTGTCCAGGGGCTTGACCTGTCATGAACAATATTTCAACATGTTTTGCTCTCAATGAAAAGGGAAAGTTTTTCATTGAGATCTTTTGATACCTCACAATGAGATCCACATCTCATACAGCAATTAAGAATTCTAAATGATCATTGCTTTGTATGGAGGTGTTGCAGGTGCTGGCTGCAGCTGTTGTGGAAGACCATTTTCCAGAGAGGAGAAGAAGTCAGTCTTTTTTTTTTGTGTGGGGAGTAGAATGCCTTGCAAGCAAGTGTGCATGCTGATCTAGTCCATGCTGTGAGTTTGGTCCAGGCAGGAACTGAGTTTCATTTTAATGGATTATGTTCTCTTGAAAGAATTAGTAAAACTCAGAGACAAGGTTGGCACTCTGGCTCTCTGATCCCATCACCAACTTTCCATGCAGTCCTGCAATGCCTTCTATGACAAAGGGCTTTCATAAACTAAGCAGTACTGTCAGGGGAAGTTATATGGGTCTGGCCCCATGAAAATAAGAAGAGAGACTGCAATTGGGTGGATCTTGGATTGATCTTGGATCTTGCACTCCTTGACATATGTGCTGCTTGTACCAAAGGATGCAACACCCTGACTGTATCTTTGCCTCAGCTTTGAAACTATTTTCTTTATATTTTCTTCCTTTCTATTTTTTTTTTTTTGTCCCTTTTCCTCATTTTATGAGCAGGACTTTCTAGACAGTAATGTATTTAGGCTGCTGCTTCTCAAGGAGAGATAAATAGAGGGAAGAAATTGCCCTTAGGCCAGCCAGCAGAGCTTTTTCTCTCAGTCAGAAGACTTTAGAATACCTTTCCTACTGAGCTGATAGGCTTTTAAATGGAAACCAAGGGTGATTTATGAATAGATTTCTCTAGCGATTACACAGGGAGAGGGACTGTCATGTAGAGAACCTCATTCACTTCTCTGTCAGTTTATTGGCTGGAATTATGCTGTGGAATAACTTCCACCGTATTTGAATCATTCACAAACAGAAGGCAAGTAGCAGAAAAACAAGGCAAAATTATATACTTCCTCTTGAGCGATGAATTCTAGCAGGGATTCTTAATAGATGTAGAGCCCTTTCCCTTAAAAACTATACTTTTCTTATTATCAGGGATTAAAATCTTTCATTTGTTTTCAGTCAGTAAATCAAGTTTACTGAACTTCTGTCTTTGAACACTGAACGTACTATGTAATATTTATTTCCTGTGCCTGATAATTCACATTTTGGAGGTCAGATAATGAATCATAGCAAACTCTCATAAGGAGAGTTTTCTGTTTCTTTGGATGTTTTGGTTTGTTTAGTTTGGTAACTTGTTTGGAGTTTTTGGTTTGCTTTTTGTTTTATTTTACTCAGTAGAATTTAAAGTGCTTTTCAAAAGTACACAATATATTTTGAAATTGTAGACAACTGAAGGCAAAATAGATGGTAATGGTTTGTCCAAAAGAAAAGAAATAAAGAATGGTAAGGCATAGAAAAGGAGTTTAATGGACTGCTGGCATGAGCAGAAAAAATAATTATACCTTCTTGTGACGCTCCTCTTGCTTCACAGTTCTACATGTTACAGTTCTGCATGTCAGCGTTATTGAAACTTGTACCACCTTGTTTGCTTAGCTTCCATAAAAGGCAGAGTGGCAAATGTCTGCTCCAGAAGGATAGATTTAGACAAGTACCAAAAGAAACCAGGGGACTGACTGAAAGGATTACTTTTAAGCAGCTCTGCCTCTAAAGAATCTGTGAATATACTTAGAAATCAAGTACCTGTTTATGGACACTAGTGAAATTCTTAGTAGTATCCTTGCAGCTTGTAATCACTTTCTTCTATAAAGGAAGAAAACCTCCAAATTCTCTTATTCAGTCCTTTGCCTGAACCACAGGTGATAACATAAATCATATGTCAAAAAGAACCTGCAGAAAAGTTTGGAAGTCAAAAACAAGGGCCATCAATGTTTGTGCTGTCTTTCTTTTATTTAATTTGGCAAAAGCTTGTCATTTTGAAGATATGTGGTCCTCAGAAGAGGATTTACATAGACAAACAAGCCAGACATAGCAGGTTTTCTCTACATCAGCATATTAATCTCATTTTAAGTGTATGTTTCAAAATTCATATTGAATTTCTATTTCAAATTCAAGTATTTCTGATGACTTCTTCTGTATTTGGACTTCCATATTCAAAACATGTATTTCAGCTACTGAGCCAATGTAAGTTTTCAAGTTTCATCTGTGTATATCTAAAGGCAGCTCAACCTCTTTTGTTTGGCAGTCTTGAAAGTGTCTTCCATTTAATCTTGCTGGAAGACATGCTGAGATTTTCCTCTTCCAAGGTGTGTTTTTCATGCCTTTTTATGTCCTGAATAAAAAAAAGCTCATTTTTGCAGTAGGTAATATTAAATGACTTGCTTATCTTTCTGACAATTTCTGTAAGAAAATGATCATAGGTCATCCTAGGATTTTTCTTGAAAGTTCCCCCAATGTTGAAATTATTCAACCGTAAAGGATGAATTTTCAGTGCGTACCCATCTAAATGTATTATTTTCTTAATTTATTTTATTTCTTTTTTATTATTAGGGGAAAAAAAATCATCCAGTTTTTCCTTTGGCTTCCAGCAGACTAGATGTTTGCTCTGTATTCAGGAATAGAAATAACAAACAGAAAAAAAAAAAACCAAAGATAAATGTAAATGCTCCTGGTTGGAAGTGTCAGGAGAACCATATACCTACAGAATCTATATATCTCTCAATCATGGTTTTATATTAATTTCAGTTCAGCAATAATATAGTGCTTTGCTGCACGATAACTGTTTGGATGTTATGTTTTAAAACAATATGACACAGGTCTCTTTCTGGTGTTTGGTACAGTATATATTGGTCTACAGCACAGATCACTCCTAATTTGCACATATTAGATTATGAAGTTAATATCCATAGAGCAGGGCAGAGAGTATTGTTGCTGCTGTCTTGGCTGTATTTCTTCTATTTGACACAAATCTTTTATAAAAAGACTGTAAAGCTAATATCATACTTCCTCAGGAGGCCACCTCATTTATGACCTAAGAAATGAAAAATGCTTGTGCAGCCTCAAGAAGAAGTCAAAAATACACTTGGCCAACTACCTGTTCTGCAGGGAGGCTGATCAGGTTGCACAAGGTTCTGAATGCTGCCCATTCAATATGGGTATTTTTCTGGGAATTTATTAGTACTTGTGCTATCTGGAGATACCTGAAACAACATCAATGAGTAGAAACAACCTTGAAGGCCTGACCTACTGAAGTTGATGAGTTTTGACTACTATTATTGTAACTGATATTAGCTTTAGATCAGACACTTA
>WEIV01010853.1:89445-101256 GCA_013390005.1 Calyptomena viridis | reverse complement strand
AAGTGGCTCAGCAGGTCTCTAACTTCTTCTTCCTGAACTACAGGGAAGCTATATTGCACTCTCACCCCATCTACCAGTTCAGAAACCCAGTTGTCCTGTAGACGATCAACCTTACTATTGAAAATGGAGGCAAAGAAGTTGTTAAGTATGTCTGCCTTTTCCTCACCTTGAGTTGCTATACTCCCCTCCATATCCAATAAAGAATGGAGATTGTTGCTGCCCTTCTTTTTTGCCATTAATATATTTGTAGAAACTCTTCCTATTATCCTTTATGGAAGTGGCCAGTTTGAGCTACAGCTGGGCTTTTGCCTCCCTAATTTTCTTCCTACATGACCTAACAATATCTTTAAACACAATCTGATTTACCTCCTCCTCTTTCCAAAGGTGATGCACCCTCTTTTTTTTCCCTTAGTTCCTTCAGAAGCTCCTTACTCATCAAGGCTGGTCTTCTTCCCTTTCGGCTCGTCTTTCCGCTAACTGGTTCCACAGCATGGAGCGTTGTGGTGAAAGTAACATTTTATACATACTAGAAAAAGTTAAAGAATTCATTGTAGCTTCTGTATAGGTAAAGAAATACATTGTGTTTTTTGGGCAAATCCGTCAAGTCCTGGGAAATGACTGACATTATTGACTCTTGACTCTTTTGTTCAATCAGGCTGTTCTCCAAACCTGCTGTTGTTGCAGACTATATAACTTTTTCCTATTTTGCTGTTCTTCTTCTCTTTAAGAACTCTTTAAGAACTCTTTAAGAACTTAAAGATTTCTTTTGAGGGAAAGACAATGTTTGATATATTTTATGCTTTAGGAGAAGGTATCGCAAAATTATGTTCTTGATCCCTCATGTTCATGAGCATGACAGAATTATAACAATAAACATGTTAATCATTAAAACCAGAGTTGTCCAGCAGACATTGAAAGAGATTGTCCAGGGAAGTGTCAGAGTCACCATCCCTGGAACTGTTCAGAAAATGCATGAATGTGGCACTTGAGGATACAGTTTAGTGGTGAACAGAGTGACACTAGCTTGACAGCTGGACTCCATGACCTTAAACACCTACCTTAAACCTCCTACCTTAACAATTCTGTTTTTTCTTTCTCCTTCATATACAAAGCTGTGCAGTGACTATACCAATTTCTCTTTGACCAGTGCAATAATCTTCTTGTTGAGATGGTGGATCTGCACAGGCACTGAAATCTATTCCCTTCAATTATTTCAGAGGATTCTAGATGTGCAGGAAAAGTTATACAAGTGGGAACAATGTAGATGTAGTTCTTTTTAACTTAAACTCTCCATAGTGAGAGGGAAAATAAATAATATCAACCAAGGAGTTTCAATCAGAATTAAGTGAGAAAATAGATGTAGAATATAAAATAAGTAGAAGTACAATGTAAAAAAAAATGATACCTAAATTCTTTTTCAGTATTTTGGTCACACTACAAGAATTAGTGTTTATATATGTATTATTTTTAAAGTGGGATGTCCCATTGAAGAAAAATACCTACTCTAATTAAGGAATGGGAATATTAAATATGAAAAAATACAAGTTCAGCAAGGTGGGGAAGCTTTCAGCCCTTTAATGTTGCCTATTATCCTACTAAATTCATGAACAAAAGCTATTTTCAGCCATTTGCTTCACACCACTGTGTGTCACAATGGGTTTAACATTTCATCTCTGAAAGACATTTCAGTTTTTGAGTTCCACAACTATGCAATTATCTTCTCTATTTTGTCTTTTTTGTTTGAAATGGTCTCAAATACTACAGCAAAATGAAACATAGACATAGGACACGAATGAGATCCTTTTTTTTTTTTTTTTTTAAATGCAAAACACCCTGGCACATGCAGGAAGAATTCTATAGCAGAGACTTTTGAGAATGAAGAATACTAATGTGCTGACCTTCTCATGCAATAGAAATTGCATGATTAGAGTCCTTGTGAAATCAAGAGTTTTAGATAGTTATTAATGACTAAAATCTTTATATTGTCTCCCTTTATTGCAGGGAGTTTTTCTAAGTTGTTACATCTTTTTCAAAGGGCACTACTTTACTTACCAGCAAAAGACTCTGAGTAAAACATTCTGATTTTACACTACAACAGATGCTGTTGTACTTGGATGAATAATTAATGCAGCTGTGGGTCATCTGTCAGGTTTATGTTATTATTTCTTAGAATAATTCTGCAATTATTCAGAGTTTACAATAAATCTCAGTGTAAACTCTCATCTCTCCTAGTTATAGGGACTGAGACAATTTTATCACTATGCGGGTACAACCAAAACTGTGTATTTTGCACCTTCTATGTAATTTCTGATAGATTGTTAATAATTAAGTATTTGTAGCAGCTGCTCAAGGCACACCTGATCCTCTGGACAGAGAGAAAAGGAAAGAGACAAATCCCGGGAAGCAGGGGAGTGTCTCTTTTCACACCAATGACTCAGCTGTGATAACTTCACTCCAGGAGGCATTAACGTCTTCACACCCAGCTGGAGGGCTCCTCTCTGCTAATGTGCCAATAATGGGCCCAGCTGCACTGGCATAATAGGTAGTTCCTAAATTGTGAAAAATTCCAAAAATATCCCACGACTCACAGAGTTAAACCACCCACCATGAAACTCCCCACCATGGGGGATGTTCTAGGCATCGTCACCTAAACCTGAGCATATATAATGTTTGGGGTTTGGGACTTCTGGTACCACTCACAGGATCCAGAGGAGGAACAGAACTCCAGCAGGACTGTGACTGCCACTCTTGATATGATTTGCAAATTGCAGACTCTAAAAATTTCTCTATCAGATGAGACTGTGATCATTACTTTGACAAAACTGCGACTATTGTCCCAACTAACAGGTTTCCTTTCCTTTGGCTTTGCACCTAGGGGAACCATGCAGTGCTCAGGACAGGAGCCAGCTAGCACCATGCTGTTCTTATCCCAGGGTGCTGGGTTATACTCTGTAGTTGTGGGTTAAAGACAGTGTTTTCTTTGTATCATTGCATGTATTGCAATCTTTTTAGTAAATTGTAACTCGGACTTGTAATCTTTCTTAAATTGGGTTAATTCCTCCTGCCGGTTTACTTTTAAGTCAGCACATCATCTCAGCTGATGAACATGGTAGCTCAAGAGTATTTTCAGAAGAAAACATTTTCAAACGACTTAAAGGACGTGTAGCTCTTTTGCTCTCTCTAAGGTGACAGAAGAGTTTCCCTCTGCTGCTAATTCTAAATCAATCTTCTTGGCAAGGAATTGAAGTTCAAATCATATAATAAGAGATTTGTTAAGGATGGAAAAGATCTCTAAGATCATCAAGTCAAACCATTGACCTAACACTACCACCATGTTCAGCATCAAATCATGTCCTCAAGTGCCATGTCCACATTTTCTGAACACTTCCTGGGATGGTGACTCCACCACTTCCCTGGGCTCTTCTAACACTTTACAACTCTTTCTGTAAAAAGCTTTTTCCTAACATCTAATCTAAACCTCCTTTGGTACAACCTGAGAACATTTTTTCTTGTCTTGTCCATTGTTATATGGGAAAAATGGCCAACACCCACCTTGCAACAACCTGCTTTCAGGTAGTTGTACAGAGTTGTTGCCCAAACCTTCTTTTTCCAGGGTAATAATCCCATTTCCTTCAGCTGCTCCTCACAAGGCTTATGTTCCAGACTCTTCACCAGTTCATTGCCCTTCTTTGGACACACTCCATCACTGCAATATCCTTTTTGAAGTGAGGCACCCAGAACTGACCACAGAACTTGAGGTGTGGCCTCACCAGTGCACAGGGGGATGATGACTGACCAAATCCTTCTGGCCACACTGTTTCAGGTGCAGGGCAGGATGCCATTGGATTTCTTGATCACCTGGGCATGCTGCTGGCTCATATCCAGCCAGCTGTCAACCAACACCTCTAAGTCCCTTCAGCAGCTCTCAAGCTATTCATTCTCCATNTGAAATATGCAAATAGAACATAATTGCTAACCCCTCCCCCTTCCCCTCCCCTCCTCTCTCCCTCCCCCTCGCCCTTAACCTTCCCCTTAACCTTCCCAAACTTTGCCTTCCCAGACCTTCCCAAATCTTTCCAAACCTTGCCTTCATTTCCTTCCCATCGTCCACTTTGCCTTTCTTCCTCTTGGCCTTGCCTTTCCCTTCCCTTTCCATTTTCCCAAGATACTTTTACCTCCTTCAGATTGCAGTCTGGATGGTATTATTCTCCATTTGAAACAGTGTAACAAGAAGTCTTCACTGAGTTAAGGTCAAGAAAGTTTGTTAACCACCTGCTGGTATTCCCACGTATGTCTTTGGGATCTACAATTAATGACTAAAAAGTTTAAAAACAGAGCTAGTGATTTTACAACAGCAGGTTGAACAACACAGCCAATTATTTGCAATAACATATTGCACAATTTTTCACAAGAAAAATATGAAAAAGTCAATTATGTTTCAAAATATCTTAAAACTAATCCATGGGTAGGATTTTCACATATATCACAAATGATAGAAGTTTTATAATGGCATCTAGTCCAAAAATTAATTTGTGTTCTACATACTTCACCTTTTTTTGCCAATTAATCAGTTTAAACATACTTTTGATGCCAATGTTTACTTTTTTCTGGAACACAGAAAGAAGCCTGAGTATAAATCCACAGAGGATCACAGAAATTTTGAGGCTGAAAGAGATCTATTGAGATCATCTTGTCTAACACTTCTGTTTAAGTAGAGTCAGCTACAGCCAACAGCTTAGGGTCATGTTCAGTCAGATTTTTGATATCTCCAAGGATGGAGACTCAAAGAGCTCTCTTGTCAACTTGTTCAGTTTTCAACTACCCTCACAGTAAAAAAGGGGTTTCTTACTTTGAAATAATTTCTTTTATGAACAAGTGTATAAACACTATTACAAACACTGTTGCCCTCAGTATCAACCCCCGGACTTCACCAGTTGTGACTGGCCTTCAGCTGGGGTTACATTGCCACTAATCATGAAACTTTGAGCCTGGCAGTTCAGTCAGTTTTCGGTCCACCTTACTGTCCGCTTACTTATAGGGCTGGTATTTTATCATTGTGTTCATGAGAGTACTAGGCAAGGCAGTGTTGAACACCTTGCTAAAGTAAAGGTAAACAACCTCCACTGTTTTCCATCATCCACTGGGCTGGTCATCTCAGCATAGAAGTCTATCAGTTTGGTTAAGGAGGATTTCCCCCTCACAAGTCTCTGCTGACAATTCCCAGTAACTCCCTTGTCCTTTGTGTATTGCAGGAGTGGCCTATAAAAACACGCTAACCAGCTCACCCACCACTTGGGAGTACACTCCATCAAGTTCCATGAACCTAAGTATATCCTATTTTTTCAAATGTTATCTAACTCACTCCTCCTCTTAGAGTAAGTTCCAGACTTTCCTTCTCATCTCAGGAATCCCAGATTCCCACCGTAAGATTTCTCATGTTATGAGAGACTGAGACAAAGAGGCATCAGGGACCTTTTTCATGTCCTTTGTGGTCAAGAAGATGCAAACCTTTTTTACCACAGCTTTTTTACCACAGCTAATCAGATAATCTTCTTAATAGTAGGACCTCTGGAAAATATGTGAGATGAAAAAGATACATAGGAAGGAAGAAGGGTATCAGTTAAAAGAATAATCAAACAACCCTGTTGCAACCAAATGGAGATTTTGCCCTCTTAGAAAGAGTAAAGTTATAATTACTATTTTAAATGACATTGTCTCTGGATTTCCAGTCTAAACCCTTTCTTAGGTATTTTCTACTGGCATTTGCTTTTTGCCTTTCACTGAATTTTAAAAGCCTAAATAAATTTGGAGTAATTCTGAGCTAAATTCAGGCAAAACAATAAGATCTATGCAATATAAAGAAACCGGTTTGTTCTTGAACACTCCTTTGAAAATTGCTCAGTCTTGAAAGAAGAAATCTGCCATAAGAACACAATTCTTTCAAAAAATCTTATGGTGGAAGTAATTTGTTTTGGTTTGAATGAGTTATGATCATTTAAATCACTTACTGAATTGTGAATGTCTCCCTCCAGAGGAGAAAGTGCTGCAGCATTCACCCATGTATGAACCGTACAGGAAAAAGTTTGTCCATTAGCAGTATCAGGAAAGGAGCCTGTGAAATCAGTTTGTGCTTTTGTTGGGAAGCAGCTGGAGCAGGTGGTGCTTTTTGAGAGGACAAGGAGGTGAGGCCTGAGCAAGGCCAGCAGGACAGACCTGGAGATGGTGGCCAGGTCCAGACAGGAACCCAGATCATAATGCAGTACCATAGTCATGGAGCAGGTGTGAGGTGAGGCCAAGGACTCAGTCTGTAGTGTCATGGCTAGGACCCATTCCCATGATGGCTGGGCAGGGCCAGCAGGACACTGATGGATAGGATGTCAGTGTACAGATGGAGATCAGGCTCAGGCTCTCTCGGGGGAACCAGGGTCAGACAAAGCCTGTGACAGTTGAGCAGTGCCATGGTGACAGGGTGCCAGGACACCAGTCCATGTGTCAAAAGAGGATCAGCAGAGCCCAAGGACAGCAGGACTGGGCTTTGGAGAGCTGGAGACCAGCCGTGCAGTGACAGCATTGGAACTGGGGTTTAACAGAACTGGGAGTGGGTGCTGAGGAATGAGTCTCTGTGGGGGCAGGGGATGCCCCAGGGAGGCTGGCACATCTAGTGAATTCTATTGGTGCTTTCTGGGCCCCAATAGTCTTTTTCTTTTTTGTACTTCTGTAAAACTTTTTCTATGTAATATTGATCAGCGTCTTCATTAATAACTTGGATGATGGGGTAGAGTGCACCCTAAGCAAATTCACAGACAATAAGAAATTGGCATAATAGATCTGATGGTCACCCCACTATTCTGAGGAACCTTGGCAGGTTGGAGAAGGCATTAGACAGAAGTCTGAAGAAGTTCAACAAAGTCTTTTCTCCAGGAAGGAAAATCCCTGAGGACCAGAAACAGGTTTTTGCTGAGCTTTGGCACTCATACATCCTGGGGGTTGTTAAATGAAACTTAATTAGACAACTACATTTTGGCTAAAGTCCTAAAGAACAATTTGGAGACCCCCCGAAATCTCTAAATATTGTTTCTGCTCCTGCCTGTAGTTGCAAGCTGTGCCAGGGGAGGTTTAGGTTGGACATTAGAAAGAATTTTTTTACAGTAAGGGTGATTAAACTTTGGAATGGACTGCCCAGGAAGGTTGTAGAGTCACTATCCCTGGAGATGTTTCAGAAAAAACTAGACATGGCACTTAATGTCACAGTCTACTTGACATGGTGGTGTTTGGACTCGATGATCACAGAGGTCCTTTCCAAACTAATTTAGCCCATGATTCCGTAAAATAGTTTTCATTTTCAGTCAAAAAAAAGGCTTCTTTCCCACAGAAAATGAGTAATGAAGTGTGTTGTCAGTCAAAACCTGCCTGAATGCCTTGTCAAATTTTATTACTAATCTGAATCAGGGACTCAATTCAATCAGTTCCATATCAAGAAATTATTACAGAATACATATTTTTAAAGATATTTTGGTGCTTTGAGACATAACAATGTCCAAATACCTCAAAAAATATTGTCTTTGTCTTACTAGCAATATTTCTTTTTCATTAAACTATTTCTGTCATTATACACAATGCAATGTAAATGAAATCTGAGTTGCAAAGTGTGAAATCTGAGTTGCAAAGTGTGACATCTGATTGCAATAGTTTGTTTGCTGTAACTAAGAACAGAATTTACTTACAGCACAAACACTGATAAAATCATAGTGAGATCCATAAATTTGTTAGCCATTCTCTAGCTATTGCTGTAATTTATATTTTTAATGGAGTTCAAGCTTTACAAACATCTGTGAAGTATGTTCTTGTCCACTTCAGATGAGGTATCTTTTGCTTGTTTCATGTTAGTAAATAGCAGAGATTCATTCTTGGCATAAGAACTAACCAGCAAGAATGTATGTTTCCATCTGAATTATTCAGATTGTTTTCCCATTAAAAGAGTATTATTTTTCTTCTCCAGGCTACCCTTGCATTTCAAAAATCAGGAACAATCAAAACTGGTGCTGCAATAAGCAACATCTGAATATTTCTAAATTATTTTCATTTAAAAGTTTATTTTAAAATTAGCAGATATTTATATTCAGTAAGGTGAGTGAATATATGTGGCGTAATACACTGAATGCTTTATTAGGTAGTTCCTAGAACTACAGGAAAAAATTAGTATGGCCAGGATTGACAACAAAAATACATGTGAACTGCTGGAAGTATGACATATTACATTGTATCCAAAACCAACAGATGGTGACAGGAAGGACACAGCTATTATTTAGGGCCCAGAAAGTTTTGGCTTTATGCTTTATTTGGGAAAGTCAGCCTATAGGCTAACTGGTAAGGACAGTCTGTACAAAAACGGTATTTTAAAGAGGTGGTATCATCTAAGCAGATCCAAATATAGTCACATAAATGTGATAAACAGCTGATGTAATCCACACAGCCCCATGCATAATGAACTCTTCTCTCTGCCCAAAATCAGAAGAAAAATGAATATGTTATTTGTTTAAAGTTGGGACTATATTTCTATGAGACAAATATTTTGCACCACCTTAATCAACCATTCTGTAACCTGTTGAAGAGAATCTCCTAAAAAATACTAGAGGGCTCCTAAAGTATACAAACTGGTGACAGGTCAATTGCTTTCCTCTCTATACCAATACTCTCTGTCAGATGTTCCCTTGTGTATTGAGCTGAACTGAAGCAGTGTTGCTGGATTCACAAATTAGTTCAGATGTCATTTGTTCTAAAACACAGAGAGCTACAAATCTTTCTTCCTTTTACTCCTGCATTCCTACAGACCTCTGCAGAGAATTGCCAATCTGTCACAAGCATGATATCAGAAGAAAGGACAGAGTGTAATTCAAAAAATTTAAAAATACAAACTTATTTTTAAGCCTTTTAAACTATAGCATTTCATGCCACAGCATAACAGTCCATTCAAGTACACATTAGATGAGCTCATTATATCTACAATGTTTTTAAAGAAAACTTATTAAAAAAAAGTATGACTGACTATTAAGTTAGGTTGAGTGCAATCATCAATACCTGCATATGAAGATTTAGCATCAACTTACAGATATCAAGAAGGAATGTTTTCTTTGTAAAATTTTAAAATAAAATTATATCTATTTGTATGTGGTTATACATAAAAATGTACTATATCAGTGTGGGTTTTGGCCTGAGTTATGGCCTTGACCATCGCAGCTTCTAAATCATTGGAAGAGAAGATTGTAGAAACTAATCTATTGAATCCTTGACAAAAATTATCAGCAATAAAGTAAGAGGAAAAAAATAGAAAATATTCCTTAAAACAAGTGTTCAGCTGGAAAAGAAAAGAAGCCAAACTAAACCAGGTAGAATTAGCTTGTGAAATCATAGGTACAAAAATCCATCAGAAAACAACCTCTATCTGAATATCATCTCTGAATATTCAAAATCTTTCAGGAATGGTTGCTTCCTTTTTTTTCTTTTTTTTTAAAGTAGGGGAATTCTCTAATAAAGGCATTATTTCTGATGTGGCAGTCTATTTCTAAGTAGTACTGATGACCATATTTTTGTGTAGCAAAAGCTGTGGAATGAGTTTGTAACAGAAGGAGAGCTTACCAAAAGCGTATTCTGCTAATATCATTTTGCATACTCCCATCATAAACAAAAACAACTATAAATCAAGTCAAGAGGAAGGCACAGAGAGTTCAGAAAACAGGACTCAGGTTGTGATAATGCTGATGTTAATCAGAAATAGTAAAGGCTTAGGTATGGCTCTTTTTGATACTCACCAAGTCAGAAAGAAAGGACATTGGAGTTGTATAGAAAGCACAACTTGAATGTCAAAAATCTGTCAGTTCATAGTTTTCAGTGTGTGTGTTTAGTAGTGTTGTTGTGTATGTTTACTTCAATTTCCTTAGAAAGGAAACCTTTCTGTTTAAAAATAAAAACATTATAAATATGACCATCCAGATAAATACAGCAATTCAGTTAGTAGGTGGCAATGAGAGGTGCTCTTTGTCAAGTCTTCTCAACCTAGGCCATTTTCTGGGGTTCATAATACTTGCCACTGTCAATGTTTATAGTTGTTGCATTGTGGATGTTGGAAGTTACATCCCTACGTATCTCCTTTGGACAGATTTTCCATGAGCTCATCTAATGTGTACTTGAATCTGCTGATGCTTCATCAACAACTTTATTTAAACTCGAGAACTTAGTTAGGTGCTGTGTACTTTCTATTAACTATTTTAAATGGATTTCCTTCTGGTTCCAATGCTCGAATTTTAGTTATTGTAAAATTCAGTGAGTGTCACTGACCTTATCTGCTTTTCTTTCAATCTCAACTCACAAGGCAGTTTTTTTATTCTCTGACTATTTTAGTTTTACTTCTGTACATTTCTAGTTGCCCTATATCCTCCTTGAGATGCAGAAAACAGAACTGCACAGAGCACTGAAAATACATGTGCAACAAGGTCTTCTATAGGGCAAAATTACGTGCTTTGTCTTGTTCTCCAAACTTTCCTAGTGATGTATTATATTTTCTGGGCATTTTCTGCTGAATGTGAGGCCACATATTTCAGATATATGTCAACATATAGGCACATGACAATTAATATCCTGTGTACATTTATTTCAGGTAGGTTATTGAGAAACNAATTCCCTTACTTTCTCATTACCAGCTAATTACCAGCTAATTTAAAACTCTTGCTGATATGTATGTCAAGTTTCCCATCTGTACTTTAAAACTTTTTCAGTTTAGCTCCTTATGCTTTGGGTGTTTCTTTCAGTTACCTGATTCAATTTTTGTTAAGAGTGTTCCTCTTCAGCAAGCTTCAAAGCTACTGTTAATCTTCAGATTTATTTGTGCTTTTCCTTGGTCTTTATTAGCTTACATTACCTTGTCATCAACTGATTTGTCTTCAGTATTTATCACAGTTCTTTGTACCTGTACAGAGTCAGAAAGAAATGTAAGGGTTCTTCAGGCAATTTCTGTGATTTTTCTCTCTAAATTTGATCTAATCTCTAAGCCTTAATTTAGTGACTATCTCTATGACAACAACTTGCAGATCAACTTCTTTTTTGCTTTCTCTTGTCTAATCAACACCCTCTTTTTTTTCTCTCTCCTTTTCTCTATTTCTTGATTGGCATTAACAGTACTAACATCCAACCTATCACTCAAATCTATAATGTGGTTGCAACATTCTCCTTCAATGTCTTAATTTTCGAATCTGGAATGTGCTCAAACCCCTCATGCTTTTGTGAGTGTAATGACTTAAGATGTGGGCGTTATGGATATTTCTTTTCCAAGTAGCCATATGGCTAAAACTCTCCTCCAGACTTTTATCATATTACATTTCAGTTTTTGCAGCACTCTTTTCTCTGACTTTCCTTATATGAGTCAGAGTTCTGCTACAAGAAGTAATTTCTTAGCTTTCCATTTTCATCCTGTAATCTATGCTTATTTCACTAGCATTATCTCCTTCTTTTAACTTTTCAGCATCAAAATCTCTAATTCTCATTTTCACTTTCCATTTTTCCATCACCTTCACTCACATCTGGCTCCCTCAAATATGCCAAAAGTTACGGCTCTCTTTCAATTCTCCACTGCTGTCATATTTCAGAAGTTCTTTAGTACTTAAATAACTCCAAATGCAAATGTAAGTTGTCATTTCATTGCAAAACACTGAATATCCTTTGCTAAATATGGAACAACAAAAATGCATGCTGTACTATTTCCTGTGTACTGGTCAGGGAGATTTGCATGGTATTTGCCTCCTGAAAAAACGTTTGTGA
>WEIV01010853.1:65642-84310 GCA_013390005.1 Calyptomena viridis | reverse complement strand
TTCAGCCTAGATCAGCAGGAGGGGGCTAATGTTATCCAATACCACCTCACATCATTGCCAGGAGTGGGGGGAACAGACTCTCTCTCGTTTCTGAGAAGAAAATAATGCCTTCCGGGGGAAAAAAGCATGGTGGGTGAAATGGTCATTATTGATGTGGAATTTCTGCATAAATAATTTCTTTGTTTTATACCTTTTTTTTAATTAATATTGTTGCTGTTACTGTTAATTTTATTATTTTGTTGCTCTTTCTAGTAAATTGTTCTTATCTCCACCCATGATCTTTGCCTTTTGTGCTTCTAGTTGGAGCGCGAGGAGAGGCGGGGGCTGGCACAGTTTTGGTGGAAGCATGCAGTTGAGGAATACCATTCCTAAACCACAACAGCCTTAACTGGCCCATAACGTGGGGCCCCAGTCCCATATTCTACCAACTGAGCAGATTGTTGGATTGAGATAAGAACAATTTACTGGAAAGAACGAGTTAAGAAAATGAAGAGTAACATTATATTAATAACAGAAGGTATAAGTCAAAGAAACGATTTTCAAGAAAATCCTCAACAATATTGACAGTTTCACTCGCGACACTATTTTCACCCTGAAAGAAAGGTCCTTATTTTTGGAAGTGAAAGAGAGAGTCCCTTCCCCGTTTCTGGTAATGATGTGAGGTGGTAGCAAATAACATCAGGGTCTTGACCAACCTCTTCCCACTGATCTAGGCCAAAAACAGGAAAGTTGTTTATTGACCTGCTTTCTCAAATGGCATCTGCTTGAATTTCTTTCTTTTCTTCTTTAAATAAGAGCCCAGAATATAATCCATTTAATTTTCTCAGCTGTCATGTTTGATTTAATATTTATTGGAAAGGAAAAAGGGATTGATGGCTCTGAATCATAGAACCAAAGACCAACAGAATTAGCTGGTTGGAAGGGATCTTAAAGATCATCTAGTTCCAGCCCCTAGAGAAGCACTGAACTATTTCTGGAATTCTAATTCCTCCTCATTTTTAATCTGAATGGTTTCATTGAGAACTAGGGACAAAGTTTTGCTCCTGGAATTGGCTGTATCCAAATAGCTGTTCAGGACACTCACTGTCCGAATACACAGAACAAGTGCTTCTTACATATCACAGAAAATTAAATACATAATTATTTGGTTTTGTGACACTATTGCTCTGAACCAAAGAAACCATTGAAATTATTGCAGATTTTTTTTCAAACAAAGGAAATTAAATATACACAGTGAAATTTCTATCACAATGCAATCAGAACAAGAGAATCTACTCATTAAAGATGCATCTTTATTAATACAATAATTGAGGTTTTATAATGAAAATTAATCCTTGTTGCACAGAACGGTAGTATATCATATCTGTAAATTTATTTTTCCATCAAAGTTGCTTCTTTCAGAATATTATTTTGGGATGTCTAAGAGTTGCCATGTTACAAGGGCTGATTTTCATTTCCTACTATTAGTGGTGTGGTTATGCAGAGAGGGTGTACTCAGAGTGTTTTTGCCAAGACTCATATTTGTGTCAATGATTTTCTGGTTTCGAGCTTTGGAAAGCTGCTGTGGAAAAGTATCTATACATATTTGCTTATATTTCTTATCAAATGCTGTGAAATAATTCTACATGTTCACCTTTCCAGAACACCAACACAAGAATTCCAGCTTTTTGTGGTACACTGATGTTTTACAGTGATTGTGTCTGCTTCACAGGATGACTGAAAGTATTTGCTGAAGTTGTCCAGCAATAAACTGAACTGGAAGATTTAAATTTTCCAAACTCTCTGTGTAATATTGGCATAGTGGCTTGCGACCAGTAGTCTTTCTTCACTGAATTGAATAGAAATTAAATTCACTGAAACAAAATAGGAAACACTCAAGATGTTGTCTTGAGTCACAAATATGTGATGATCATATTTTCTTGATATGATAATAATTGACAGGAATTTTAAAATATCCTAAAAATGGTGACTCAAATTTTATTTTAAAAGAAAACCTATTACTTTTGTTAAATGAATGTCAAAAATTAATAACGTGTGAACTATAGAACCAAAAAAGCCCCTCCAATAAATTAAGGTCAGTTTAATAAATGCTTTCACAACACAGATCTATAAAAGATAACAAGCAGGTAAAAATAACATAAAAATAATAACATTTCTTGCATAGGTTTTCTTTCTAAATGATAAGATACTGCATGAATGACAAGTTTACCAATTTCATCAGGAAACTAAACCCATGATTATTTTTATCATTACAATATAGCATCTTCCACATTTGAGGATTTAAGTTTCAGAACCTGACACAGAACAGATGTCAAAAATATATTACTAGTCTAAAAAGTAAGACCATCTTCTGAGTTCAGATATGTGAATCTAGCGAGCAGACACTGGTAATCAGCTGCTGCAGAGAATCAGGGACCACTGCTAACTCCACAGCCAGGACTCACAGCAAGCATATAAAATGCTCATGTGCTTGGTCGCCTCAGTATTTTCTTCTTTTGCTTTCTTTAAATAGCATTTAACTGTAGATACATATGGCCAGACAACAGGGTAAGAAAAATAGTGCAAACAAAAAGGCACATTTCAAAAATTGGAATAATGATAGTGTATTTATTCAAATTCTTACAGTTGAGGATGACTGAAAAGTGTTTATTATTGTAATAATTTCACTATTGAAAAAGGAAAAAATTACATTATTTGGGATTACTTAAATACAATGTCTAGTTTCTTAAATTACACCAATGTTAAACATTTCCAATTCCAATGAATAATACAAAAGAATTAATTGAATTTGAGTTCTAGATGTCATGATCGCAATGATCATAGCAGAAACACATAATGTAATACATTTTTAAAAACAAAGATGTACTTGGAGTAATCGGGAAGAATGGGGGGGAAAAGGTGTTTTTCATGCCAAGAACACTTATTGCTGAATCCTTTCATGATTGTGAGGTCACCATCAGAACACTGAAAAATACAGAAATACTTTTTGTAGATATTATAGTAGAAATTCATTCCTTTCAAATTTAAACAGGAAATGGGGAAACAGAGGCCAATGTGGTTAGAGAATATAAAAATATAAGCAATAAGCAGAAGGCTTTTAAGTAACACAACCTGGAAAGGGAAAACATCAGGAATCACAAAAAAGGAAAGAAGGGAAAGAGGGAAAACCTGTTAAAGGAGTTTTTTTGAATAAAGTGTAATGACAGTGAGCAGCAGGAAAGTAAAAAGTAGGGGACAAAACAAATTAACTAGTAAGAGACCTATGGAAAATCCAGTGGAAGAGACAAAGAAATGTCAGATTTCTTAATGCCATTCTGTTTCACAAGTGAGAGGATAAAAAAAGTAGACATGTAAAACATTTATTTAAAATTAGGATTATTTGATCATAGAATAGAATATCCTGAATTGGAAGATACACACAAGGATCATGGAAGTCCAAACCCTGGACCTGCAAAGGACAGTCAAAACAGGCACACCATGTGCCTGACAGTGTTGTCTAAACATTTCTTGAACTCTGACAGGCTTGGTGCTGTGACCACTTCCCTGGGGATCCTGTTCCAGTGCTCAACGACCCTCTGGGTGAGGAACTTTTTCCTAATACCCAACCCTACTATTTTCCTAATAAGCCTCCCCTGACACAGCTTCAGGCCATTCCCTCAGGTCCTGTCACTGGTCGCCACAGGGAAGAGATCAGTGCCTGCCCTTCCTCTTCCTTTCATGAGGAGGTTGCAACTGCAATGACGTCTCCCCTCAGTCTCCACCAGGCTGACCAGTTTGTGTGACCTCAGTCGCTTCACTTCAAAGCTTCACTTCAAGGTCCCTTCACCATCTTTGTTGCCCTCCATTTGATGCTTTCTAATAGCTTAATATCTTTCTTATCTTATGGTACCCAAAACTGCCACAGTATTCAAGGTGAGGCTGCACCAGTGCAGAGCAGAGTTGGACAATCCCCTCCCTTGACCAGCTGATGCCCCCCAGGACACGGTTAGCCCTCCTGGCTGCCAGGGCACTGCTGGCTCAGATTCAACTTGCCATCAACCAGGACCCCCAGGTCCCTTTCCACAGCACTGTTCTCCAGTTCTTCTGTTTACCAGTCTGTCTGTACAGCCAGAGTTGCCCCATTCCAGGTGCAGAATCTGGCACTTTTCCCTGTTGAACTTCATACAGTTGGTGATTGCCCAGTCCTCTAATTTGTTGATGTCTCTCTGCCCAGGCCTCTCTGCCTTTGAGGGAGTCAACAGCTCCTCCAAGTTTCATATCAGCAAACTTACTTTGTGGACCTTCATTATTTATTAAGAAGTTGAAGAACACTGGGCATAAGATGGAGACCTGTAGAACCCCACTAACGACTGGACCAGTATAGTTAGTGAAATGATTAATGGTTAATAGGGATGCCAATAAATTTTTTTTCCAACATTAAAACCTTTTCATTGCTGCAAAAACCTTCTCAAACCTCTGAATTGTATAGTAGTAGACTTTGGTCAGTGTTTGCGATTTCTGAAACACTGCC
Source organism: Calyptomena viridis (assembly GCA_013390005.1). Lineage (NCBI taxonomy): Eukaryota > Metazoa > Chordata > Aves > Passeriformes > Eurylaimidae > Calyptomena > Calyptomena viridis. Next base: position 79,800 of record WEIV01010853.1, on the reverse strand, counting down.
TGCTTCTGAAGAGTGCTCAAGAGATAAGCACTCTTGACACTTCTAGACAAGTCCTGAAATATCCTTTCCCAAAATCCTTTCCCACCTGAAGTGAAGTAGGAACTACTGTTGGTACAGAACTCAACATTTTGTTGATGCTGAAATATCAGGAAATGAAAGTATAGATTGCTAGTTACCATTTATTTGCCTTTTTTTTTTTTCTTTTTTTTTTGAAACACCTGCATATATTCAGAGCCTGACTCAAGCAGAATATAACAAAAATCTCCTTTTGATCACGTTATCTCACAATACTGGATTTCGTAAATGTGCTGTGATCTGAATGAGGACTTCAGGCAAAGCTAAAATTGCAGGCAGCTTGTGCTGTGTCATTTCCTATTCTTCTTTGGATTAAGTAACTATTAAAATAATTTACATAATTTAATTTTGTGTCTACAGATTCTACTCCAGAATTGGTATATGCTCAAGCAGTTAATAAGGCTTTCTTAGAGAGATTACTCCAATTCCGAATATCTCGCTATTCAGAAAGTATGCCAGTTACCATTATGTGTTTTCCAGATTTAATCTTCCCATGTTTTCAGTTTTCAAGTTTTTCCAGTACGACTACCCCAGTATGTCCTAAACATTCTCCTAATTTGATTGAAATGATTGTTTACTCCTAGACAGTTCCCTTTCAAACCCAAGAAGATGGAAGTTGATTTTTTTCTTTTAGTTTAATGACTGCCATGTCCAAAGATACTACGTATCCACCTTTCTGTCCACATATGTCTGAGAGATACTATAATGTGTTTTGGAAAAACTCTATATTTTAGACATTTTTATGTAAAGCAAGTAGAGTATGTTTACCTGCTAAACATTGTTGTAACTAACTGAGTTTTGTATTAGGAAAGTTTATCATGTCATTTATAATTCTGTGTAGAATACCAAGATTTTCATATAGTTTCATAGACGTTCCATGTAGTTTCATATTTTACTGAAGATGCTATTTTTTGATTAACTATCAAACTAGTACAACTTTTATTTTCACAATCTGGATCTTCTGATGAAACAAAATAAAAAAAAAATTATTCAATAAAGTGATCTCATTGATAAGGAATCTATATCTTCTTAGACCCCTCAAAGATATCACCTTATGTGGTGATCATCTGATATGCAGAGAAGAATTATGTTTAACTGCCAGAAATATCTTTTTCGCTTCTGACAGAGTTATTTAAAACACTTTTGTGCTACAACAAGAAGGCACAGATACTTCTCAAAATACTTCAAATTTTTTTCTCTGTTATATTCCTGTGCTTGATCCCAAGGTTTAGCAAAGGTTGGTTTACACATATTTTGAAAAGCCCAACAATGGTTTTGTATGTTGTCATGAAAAAGAGACTTCATGTTTAGTGAACCTAGAAACACAGGCTCCCAGGATACAGATGAAGATTACAGGGCAAGAACCAGTGCTGCAGGTCTGTGCCCTTCCCCATAATTCTGCATTGTGCACTCCTTTCTATTTTGCAGCCTGGAAGGGACATTAATAACATGGTGAATGTAGTAGGCTGTGGGCACTCACATGGTCTAACACATAGCTACTGTAAATCTCTGACTGCTTTTGCGCAGGATTCACAAAACAGAAGGCTTACTCAAAATCTGACTTGAAATGTTCAAAAGGAAAAACTAGCTTTATGGCCCCAAGGCCTGCTCCACTTGCAGTAGACTGTATTGTAAGGTAAGACAAAGCAGGTTCTTGGAGTGTACACTTGCAACAAGTTGACTTCTGCAAGGCTAAACATGATATGTGAAAGGATGGAACTCAATTTATTAGATTAAACCTGTTCAGATGTCTCCTTATAGCAGTAGACAACAAGGTGGATTTCCAGTGGTGTAGATTCCTGTGACTTTTGTCAGGGATTAAATGAGACAAGTTAGTTCCTTCTAAATTACATGCTAAAGTAAGCCAACCACTATAATTCTATTACAAACTGATATGTGTACAGACTACTTTCTATATCTCTGATTCCCTAATTTCCTGTGTTCAAATCTGTTGGGTTTGGAATAAATATCTGTGCTACTCTAAATACAGCTTTTGCATAGATACACTTAAATCAAGGCAGAATATATTCAGAATACTTTAGAAAAAGGCAATCCAACTCAAGCGATTTGTCTTTGGGCTGACAGATTTATTTTGTATCTCGGAGTATAGGAACTTTGATAATGTCACTACATGTTTTCTCTCACAGGACACGGAACAGTGTGTTCCCAATCCTGAGTCATAATCTGTATGGTTGAACTGGAGCTATTTGTCACTAACAGCTGAGATACCTTCTCTTTGCTTTTCTTTGAATATCTTCACTGCCAGGTGAAGAAAAATTCTGCATTTTACCTGGGGGAATTAGCACAATGTCTTTCATTATCACCCTTCTCTCCTGGGTGATTTGACAGTCCTTAAAATCATGTATTTTAGGGCAAGTTACAGGAATCCTCTGTCCTAAATGATTAATTACTAACCACTAGGCTGTGATTTCATATAATATTAGGTAAATAGTCATAGCATGTTTTGGTTTGGTTTTTTTCCCTCCAACATGTGATTCAGTTTTGTTCCCGTCAAAACCACTATTTTTAACCAAGACAGTATTTTCCACTACACAAAAATCATTCCTGGGAGATCTTCTGGTGCTTTCTGGAAGGCTGTACCAGATACTTTCTTTAATTGAGTATTGTAGTTTACATAAAAGCTTCATTGGCCTTTTTTTTTTTACTTTTACTTTGCAACAGTTTGTTCATTTTATCCAATCCATCAAATAAACATTTGTATTCTACATTGTGCTGCTTGCAGCATCTCAGTCATGTAACTGAAATGTATCATCCAAGTAATGAAAACAAGTGCTGGATCTGATTCGTAACCCTGATAAATCTTTTTTTAAACATTGCAGAGCTATAATATTTCACATTGTCATAGCATTTTCCTATCTGTGGTNAAAGGCAAGGAGGTTGAGGAGAAAGCACTTTTCCTCTGAGCCTTAGCTGCCTCTGAACTGGTCATCTCCCAGTGAGAGACCTTGAGTTCTAGGGTGGCCCACTCCTGCTCGGTGCCCCTCAGCCGGACGGCTGGAGCTAGTCAGGGCTGAAGAGGAGCTTTGGGTCTGTCCCCTGAGGCAGGCACCACAGCAGTCTCTGAAGGCTTAAATTTCCCATCCAGGAAGGCAGAAAACACAAGCTAGATGAAGAAAGAGAAGATGAAATTTCCTTTAAAGCAGTTTCCTTTTAGTGTGGAGAAGGATGATTACTTTTTTGCATGTGTATCAAAAAACAAAATAGAAACAAAATAAAAAAAAAACAAAACACACCCCCCAAAAACCAACCAACCAAACAAAATTACACCGGATGATAGTCTAACTACCATTTTTATCATTTTAAGTGTAAAGTTTCACTAGTCTTAATGGCAGTGGAGTGTGGGTCATTATGCTATGTGGAAAGGTACCTTTTCCTGCAAAATATTGCTCCATTTGAAAAGTGTCTAGAAAGCAATATTTTAATAATCTTTCATAAGAATGCAAAATCTGCATTACAGCTTGTTTTTCTGACTTCTGTTAATACATGGAAACATGTCAATCACCTATGCAAGTTTAGAAAAATCTTTTTGAATTTTATTCTGCACCACATAAATTTATCTCTTTCTAGTGTCTTCAGAAGATTTGAATCTGGGTAGCTGTGTGTACAAAGCTTCTTTATTCTAAACCTACTCTCTTATTTTTTTTTTTCCGTGTTCTCTCTCAAAACAAAACAGTTAACAAAAAGAATACACAAGCAAGTAGTCCAGTACCACATGTCTACTTTAAGATCTTCATTCCTCTGCAGAATATCTATCGGAACTAAGATTAATTTGCCACCTTGGGTCTTACTTTACTAAGATGTGAAGTTGTTTTTTAGCTCACCGAGAAGATCAAAAGGAATTGAGCTCCTTCTGTTCCCATGCTCAGCCAGAAGTGACTCGCAGCTTATCATCCAAGAGATATTTCAGAGGCAATTTTGAAAAGATATAGAAATCCAGTCCTATGCCCTATCTCTGCAATTTCAACACTTCAAAACCTTTTATTTTACCCCCCAAAAAGTGCACCAAAAGTGCTATAAGCAAAAGTCCTCCATTGAACTCTTCCATTTTAAATTACTACTATTCTGCCCCAGGATACATTTCCTAGTATATTACAAATTTAATAGCATGTAATAATAAAGCAATGGGATTTCTGATTACTTGATCAACATGTAATTGCATAATAACTCAAAAATATTCTCTTGTATTTGAGGTGGATAAAATCTATCCACAGCTTTAAGCATTTTTATGAAAGATCTTTGTTAAAATCAGAAAAAACCCAGTTCATTTATGTTAATTTAGACATAATGTTAATATGTTAATATGTTAATTTATTTATGTTCAATTAGACAAACATATGGAGTGCTAGTACCACACCGTGTTTCCACCCCTTTTTAACAACACTGAATCTCACAGACAGCATATTACACAAGGAGAAAGGACCAACATACTCCATATCATTGAAATCTCCTCTCTTCTTAATGGACCTGACATTTATTGTGGTGTTGAACCTTACCCAGCTTATATGCAATAACCACATGCTAACGTTGTCTCTTAAGTCAGCATGAAGCAAAAAAGTATCAGACTTGGAAAGATTAAAATTTTCCCAGTCCAGCCAATATGTGCTTATGATTCTGGGGGAATAAGATAGCCAGTCTGTTCTCTAACTGTTCATTATTAGTTTAACTATTCACTAATTCTACCAGACTATCTGCTGAGCAATCATTAGTGTCCTCCCAAAGATTCACAAGCTTGAAATGCACATTGAGCTGAGTTTAAATACCTCCTCAGAAAAGTCTATTTATTCAATTAACTCCACTTCTTGGAACCCGGGCAGTAACATGGGAAAACGTTTCAAGAAAAGTAACAATGGGAGACAGATTATACAACCTGCTGACATATAAACTCCCTTATTTTCTTCTTCGTATAAATTCCCTACTACTCAGGCTCAAGAATAAATAACAACTGGTTTTCATTTGACATCATCTCTCCCCTAACAGACTGCTGCTGTTTGCCTTTTTCATACCCAGGAATTGCACAGGACTTTTGTGTTTTCTACTTCAAAACAGAAACAGAGAAACAAATGCTTCATTTGAAACCAGATAGACTCCTTAAAGACAGAAAAATAGGCATTCTCTTGGAAGGACAGCTGCTATTGAGAACACAAGAATTCAGACTTTATCCTGAAAATTGCTGTTAGTTGTGGATAGTTTGGCTTTTTTATTTTATGCTGTAAATATTTTTCTTCTGAGACCTTCTCTTTTAGATTTAATCTTACCAGTGCTCTCCTCCACCTAAATTCTAATATAATTCCTTCTCTCTCCACAGAGTATAAAAATAAAAGTAAACTATAGAAAAAAAAATTAATGGAATTTAGACTAAAGGAAAGAAGAAAGGAAAGAAGAATACAACAGTGCTTCCTTAGAACAGAAGCATTTAATGTAAAGACTGTAAAAAAAAGCCGTACTACAGACATTATAACTGTAATTTCTGTTTGAGTAAAGACATATGTAACTAAGACAGAGACAAGAGCTCTCTATTTCACTCCATCTGTGATTCAAACTCATTACTGATACCGAGTATTAAAAAACCTTCACATTTTTTTTATTTAGTATCTATGGCAGTCAGCTTCAGTTTCTGATAAAAAGGAGGGAGAAGAAATTGATTATTATACTGGCCATGCTTGTATTTTTTTTCTGTTTCATTTCAAGTGTGTGGATTTTATGAATTACTCATATCTGTGGCTCCAGTTTGTTGATTCTGGTATATTATTTTGTATTCTTACACTAGAGGAGGAAACAATAAATCAAATGAAAATATGGATTACAGTAAGCATTTTTGTGATACAGAAAAATGCAAAACCTAAAGTCAGAGGGTAAACTTAAGCTGTATAAAGTTTCAAAACATAAATTCCCACCATTGAGGCACAAGGGAAGCAAATTGTATGTGAATGGGAATTTTCTGCCAATTTCTACCTCGTCGCAAGAGGGAAAGAGGGAACATGTGTCTGGTAGGAAAGCATGAAGAATTTCATTCTTATGATAACCAAGTGTTTGTTTTCTCCCAATTCTCAATCTGCCTACCTGACTAATTGGTGTGACACTAAAGAGGTCTTAAGACAAATGGATTGTGAACTTACTTCAAAGATACTAAAATTGGAAGTGGGAAAGGGGACAGAATCTGCTTTTGATTTCTGGTACTAGAGGAAGAGTTCAAGAAAACAACAAAGCAACTCTTGGCTTTGAATTCTCTTGAGTTGCAGGGTACTTCTTTATCATAAAAATTCTGATGGGAAGAAATTTCCATTTCTCATTAATCTCTAGCATTCAAGTACTTACTGAGATTTAAAAAGGTACTTGTATTTCTAACTTTCATGTTTTGCAATGTCAGTTAGTTTTCTCAATGAATATGATTATCTCAGGAGACACTTTTTTTAATATCCAAATATCTTTTAAAACTGCCCCAGTAATACATGTTACTGTACATTATTCCTTGATGTTTGAAATAGTTTGAGGTACATCCATTATTTGTATGTATGTTTAGTGTGTGATTAAACTTCCATATTATGCTTATAGTATTTAATTCATGAGGAACACAAAGCTCTGTGAAAATAAACACAAAAATTTCATATGTGATGCTACTGATGTGATAGCATGTTTGAAGGGATTAGTCTTGACAGAAGACAATAATAATAGTCAGGAAAGGGGGACTCTGGCTGCTGAAAAATTAAATATGGAAAGGTATTCCCTCAGTCTATATAAGAGCAAGAAAATAGGAATGTATTTTTCTTGTTCATTAGTGGATTCAAATAATATTCATATTCTAGAGTTACTTTAAAAGAGGAGTGAGAGCTATAATGGAAAATATAAATCACAGAATCATAGAATAATTTTTGTCGGAAATCCAAGATCATCAAGTCCCACCTTTGAGCAATCACCACCTTGTCAACTAGACCATGGCACTAAACGTCATCTTCATTTCTTCCTTGAACATCTCTAGAGATGGTGACTCCAACATCACCACCCTGGGCAGTCCATTCCAATGTTTAGCAAACCTTTCCATGAAGAAATTTCTCCCAATCTCCAACCTGAACTTCCCCTGGAACAGTTGGAAGCTATGTTTCCTCCTGTCACTAGCTGCCTGGGACAAGAGGCTGACACCCACCTTTCTACAACCTCTTTTCAGGTAGTTGTAGAAAGAGATAAGGTCTCCCCTCAGTTTCCTTTTATCCAGCTCCATCAGTCACTTATGCGATTTACTCTCTGTACCCTTCACCAGGTTTTTTGGTCTTCTCTGAACTTGCTCCAGCACCTCAATGTCCTTCTTGAATTGAGGGGTCCAGAACTGGACACAGGATTCAAGGTGTGGCCTCACCAGTGCTGAGTACAGGACACTGACTGCCCTGGCCCTGCTGGCCCTGCTATTTTTTGTATAATCCAGGATGCTCTTGGCCTTCTTGTTCACCTGGGCACACTGCTGTGTCGCAGGGTAGGCATGCATTTCTGCATGGCCTTAAGAGAGGAAACACAGCTGGGAGGAGCAGAGTGGCAAGTGCTATGGCTGTGACCAATAGCAAAGCAGTAAGATAACTTTTCACCAATTATGTTAGAATATGCAAACCTTCTGATGTGTATAAATGTCTATTCTATAAACAATAAACTATTACATATTTGGGACCTTCTGAATGACATGCAGCCAAGAGTGTCATTTATATCACGCAGTCCGTACCCCTACCCATGATACTGCTGGCTAATGTTTAGCCGGCTGCCAACCAACAACCTCAGGTTCTTTTTCACTTGACAGCTTTCCAGCCACACTTCCCTCAACCTGTAGTTCTGCATGGGGTTGTTGTGACTGAAGTGTAGGATAGAGTACTTTGTCTTGTTGAACCCCACACTGTTGGCCTCAGCCCATCGATTCAGTCTGTCCAGATCCCTCTACAAAGGTTTCTCACTGTTCAGCAGATCAACACTACCACCCACCTTAGTTGCCCACAAACTCACTGAAGATACACTTTATCACCTCATCCAGATCATCAACAAAGACATTAGACCACACTGGGCCAAATACTGAACCATGGTGAACATCATTAGTGACTGGCTGCTACCTGGATGCAGCACCATTCGCCAGCACTCTCTGGGTCCAGCCATTTAGCCATTTTTTTACCCAGTGAAGACTACACCTGTCCAACCTGTGGGTTGACAGCTTTTCCAGGAGAACGCTGTGATAGACAATATCAAAGGCTTTGCTGAAGTCCAGGTAACTGTGGTCTTTCCCTTATCCACTAGGTGTGTCACCACATCATAAAAAGAGACCAGGTTGGTCAGGCAGGATCTGCCTTTCCTAAACCCATGTTGTCTGGGTCTGCTCCTGTATATGCTGTGTAGTCACTATCAAGATTATCTGCTCTGTAACCATGCCAGGCACTGAGAGCAGGCTGACAGGCTTGTAGTACCTTTGATGACAAATTATGAAGAATGGCTTAGGGAGCTCTTTTGCCAACTCTCAGGACCCTTTGGTAAATTCCATTCCATCCCACGGACTTATGAGTATCTAAATGGTTGAGCACCTCAGTACCTATCTCCTGTTGGATTACAGGGGTTCTATTCTGCTCCCTGTCCCTGTCTACTAGCTCAGGGGGCCAGTTGCCCTCAGGATAACCAGTCTTACTGTTAAGACTGATGCAAGTCTTTTTCTAAATCTAAATGGATGTGTCAGAAGAAGTGTGGTTCTCTGGTATGGCCATATCAATGCTGATACCATGAAACCTGAAACTGGAACATATGAGACAATGCATTTGAAAAAAAAGTTAGTGAGTTATGTGGTGACATAAAATTATGTCTGGCAAATGTTTAAAATTCCTCACTTAGGTGAGTTACTGGCTTGTGAGGAACATGAGTGCAGAGAGCCTTCAGGTCAAAGCTTGGATCCAAACATGTCTGAAAAGAGAAACCTGCTCTGGAGGCATCAATGGAAGTCACAGTAAATGGATTTCATTTAACTCCAGAAACTTTTGCTGAGCATCACTACTGATGGTTGTTATGCCATGACGTTTCCACCAGCCTTCTCTCTGTAATATTTTGGAAGGACTTCTCAGGAACACCGATGGTAGTTAAAGCTCCAGGTGAAAATACCATGGAGGCAAAGCCACATCAGTGGCTGTATGTTTTCCATTTCTTTGGTGCCACTCTGATATATGTAGCATAGCTCAACTCAGTCTTAGTAATTACAGCTTACTGAAGACAAAATACTGTGAAAAACCAGATTTGCAGTTCTGCCCTGAAGAAAATATATATGTGTATTCACACACAGGGATATGTAACAGGAATTGAGAATTGATTTTTTCTAGAACTATTAAACTCTGGGGATTTTAAAACACTTGCTCTCTTCCTTTCACTTCCAGTCTTTTCAATCCCTCTCTGACTTTTGGAGTTGCAACACTGCCATTATGCTAGCTTCCAGTAAGTATGACAAACTGTTCTAATTAAGTAATTTAAGACAGCAGTTTGATTCCAAACATATGTGAAATGAAATGTGTTCTTAAATTAATTTTCCACTGCTTTTTTGTGAAAATTAAATGGCTTCAATCATTGTAAGTGTGATTTAGGAAAGCTGAAGTCATTGGAACCCACTGTTTTGTGACAAGAAGATGCATTCCTTGTTTTTTGAAATATAGTGCTGGTAATATGTGTACACGAGAAATACATACAGTTTGTTGAAGTAAATACCGTAAATACTTTACTGACGTGTTCCTGGTCACTGTCGACTTTCCCCATGGCCCAGGCTAACTCTGCAACAGTGGCCACCGGTGTCAGGGGGAGCACAGCTCCAATACTTAATAGTGTGGGTTGCGCTTAAGGACAGACCCCTGGTCTGCCCTTGGGCAGGATTAGTCCTGGAAAGATGAAGCACACATGCATCTTCGGTGGATAAAGGAAGCGAAGAGACTTAACCGGAAGCTGGATGCTGCAATCCAACTTTATTGGAGCTTTGAGGAATCGCTCTTCAAAGCTCTTCTGCAGTCAGGGGAAGCAAGCCTGGAAAAAGTGAAGAACAATAGGGTGCAAGAACTTTTAACTGGGAGTGGTTACATGGGAATGGACCAATGGGAAACTGGGATGGGAAGGGTTAGGGAAGGATTGACAAGCATGGACAACCAATAGGAGTAAGGGGAGGAATAGAGAAGGTCACATGCACCTATGATCTGTTGAGTATTAGGGGATTTCCCAGGAGGGGTCTAATAACTGACAGTTATTAGTGCTGGAACAAAAGGTGTGACTTAGGTGATTGATAGGGAAAGGACTGGAAGAAGGGTGGAGTTGAGGGGGAGTTTAGGGGATTTACATAATAAGGGGTGTATACACTTAACAGGATAAACTATTACAGAACGGGGTGGAACAAACCATTAGGAAAAGGAAAATAAAAACACACCACCACACTTCACACAGTACTGCTTAAAATATTTTACTCTGACGAAGTTGATATCCTATGCCTTGTCTTGTTAATTCAGGAATTAAAAAGATTTATTTAGTTGGCATTTATGGCATGACACATTTATTTAAGTATTACAGTATTACATTTTTAACATGTTTTAAATTTAGCTACTTAGATTTGAGTTATCTATTTAAATCTTCTTAGTAAATATTTGTTTAGGTAAGTACAGTATCTGGTGATATAGCTGTTTGAAATTGAGATTCTAGATATAAAAGCAAGGTTATATCTAAACAAAAGCTTATTGAAATACGAAGTGGAAAATTGGGAGTAGGTCTGCAAAAACAATTTAACCTCAGCATGGCCAGAAAAATAACAGAAGGCTCCTTACTTTGCTGTGAAATGTCTGGTTTAGATTCAGTGTTTGAAGCCTCTATTCTATATTTAGTGAAAGATAAGCATTTGTGAGGCTAATCTCCAACAGTTCTCTTTCTAATTTTGGAGGTACCTCATCTTCATGTCTACTTCCTGCTATAAATTCAGTGATTTGCTCCAGGCTACTCTTCTCTCAAATAGGAATTAAAAATCTGAACATCTTTAGGAGAAAAGCATACATGCAATGTGAGAAGCCTCTGTCTTTAGAACTGTCTTTCTCTCCTTCTGGGGCAGGTCTTGGATATCAGGTCTTTCGATTTCTTCTTGGATTTTAAAGAAGTTTGCAGCAGCTATGTTCTCAACTCCTTAGCTGAAATGGGTCTAATTTTGTATGTTATAAACAGAACAGGCAATGCTACTTTTCTAAAAGCGGTATGGTAATGAATGGAGGACATTAGTTACTGGTAAAAATGAGTGATTTTATTTTCTATGTATTCATACTTTAAAGCAATCCACAGTCCTATAATTTGCAGCTCCAGAAATACCAGTACTTTTTTTACCAAAGCTACTTTATCAGAGAATATAACAGGCTTTTTCCTTTGCTTCTCAGCTTTCATGGACCCTGCAGCATCCTCTCCTGCTTCAAGGCCCAAAGTGCCAAAGTGCCCTGACAGATCTCCCTTGGAAGCCCCCAGGGCTTACCTGCAACCTTTGAGCTGCTCTTTTCAGAAAGAGAGAATGAGGATCCAATACAGACCTTCAGATCTTCTCATCTGGGTTGCAAGCACGCTCCCTGACTTCTGGCACTTTATCTCTGAGGTCAGCTGGACCAGCTTTTTAACCTGCAACATCATGTTCTAAATGTTGCACTAAATCCTATCTTTTTTTCATGAAGAATTTAACAAACCATAGACACCAGTTTTACCTGCCAAAAATTTTTCAGTGGGCAGACAACAAGAATACTTCTCAAAAGATAAATACATTTTCTTAAGGACAAATACATGTTCTTGCATTTGTTGAAAACAAGAGTGTCTTCCAAAAGGTTGAGAACCACTAGTAATTCAAGAGTGTCTTTACTTCTGCCTTTTTACAATACACATCATTCTACACAATGCATATACACTATATGTAACAGATTGAAAAAAATGACCTTTAATGCATGATAACTCAATTTTCTTAGTTTTTCTGCCTTTAAATTCTGTGTATGTCTTAGATATACTTGCTTAAATAATGTATGTGTAACTTCATGGGTAAGGGTAGCAGACTGTAAAATATGAGACCTGTGTTCAAGTCCTGGTTAGTTAAGAATAGTATTTCTAAGATCAGAAATGAATGGTGAAGGCTTCTCTGCAAATAGATGCTTTTATCGTAACTCACGTGTGATTCTCAGCCCTGGATTTTCTCTTTGCGTAACAAATATAATTATTCCAAGTGTTCAAAACGTTTTAGCAGAAAAGACTGGAGGCACAGAGTGATTTTCACAAGTTTTAAAGATCAATGGTAAGCAGGTTCTACCTAAGCAAGGGTACTGAAATTTTGTTGCCATACCTGTGTGTGGACAGGCACAAACTGCAATTGGAAAACTCCCTTAGTAGCAGCAGCAGCCCAGCAGCAGCTTCTTTTTCTCCTGGAGACTATGGTTCAGTTCCTCCACCCAGTGATGTAACTCACTTTGTGTTACTGTTGTGCCTGCAACATTGCAGGGTTTGCCAAAAACATCAACCACATTTGATAACACATCGCTATGACTTACACATCTTTCAGCAAAGAATAGGCCCACAATGTTAAGGGGATGGCATAAGAGCTGAAGTCCTGACAAAAAGCAAGCAAGGGAGACAGGATTATTTAAGAGTTGCTACTAATGCTTGTTTGGAAGAAAGTGGCTGTATGTGAACATCCCTACTATACTGCTCATAAAATCTACCTGGCAATATTTATCATTAATACAATCATTAATAGCCCAAAACAATAATTATGGTAGGAAAGTGTTTATGAAATCTGAAACATGATGGCAGATGGGAACAAGCTACCAGAAGTAGAACATTTTCTTCGACTTGCAGCTCATATTATGAGAGAACACCTATCTAGAGACAGCTCTGCTTTTTCTATCGTTACCAGCCCATGACAGAGGATTTTTGCCATGTGCATTAATGTACAAAACCTAGTACATGCTTGTTCTAGGTTGACTGAGAAGTGTTGAAAATATTGCATATGCAGTACATCAGGGATTCTTCATGTGCAGTACATTTGACCCGTATTCTCAGGGCATAAGGTTTGGCCTGTTTTCTGTTTGGCCCACAAATTTATCCATGAAAGATCTTGTGGCTTGAGATGAAAGAAAGCCTGAGGATCACTGCCACTGACATCGTTGATTAAGGAATTCTCCACCAAGATGCAGATTCAAGTTTTCTCAGACATGGGTATCATGTAAGAAATTTCCAGGTATATCCAACAGCGGAGTGTCTAATTAACGACAGCATTAGGAAATCAGACAAATGTGCAACAATAGTTCTCTGGCAGCCTTTTGAAATTCTAACAGCAGAGATGAAACTTGATTTGTGCATGACAGCCAACAGGTTATGTATTTTTAATATCGTAATGGAGTTTCACCTCTATGGACTTTAAGGTAACTTTGCTTCCTCAGAACACATTCCAAAGACATCCTTGATGTCTTCTTATCTGAGTACCCTTTGTAACATCAACTCCAAGGTATATGAATTGTGGAAGGGAGATCAGAAGTCATTGTGCATTGTAAGGGGACTTTTTGGAGTTTCACAGACAAAATGAACAGAACAGCTTATGAGCTGTTATGAGTTTTTGCCTCACATAGAAATGTCATAAGGAATCAGAGAAGGAAGGTATGACATTGAGCAAAAAAAAAAGAAAATTGAAGATTCATAAGGTCATAAGGAGAAGACAGTAGTATGATTTTACAGCCTCAAGAGTATGGCGATGACATGCTCTTTGTTGTTAAAACACTGCTCTGTATACTGTTCAATATTTGATTTAATACATGCATAGATAGCCAATAATTTTGATCTAAAGTATATGTTTTTAGTCAATAAAGCTATTAAAGATTATAGCTTAGTCTTTGTAGCTGTATGAATTAAATTTTTATATTAGAATTTATATGTATAATCAGTCTCAATTGTTTTTCTTGACATGTTACCTCATTTCATCTGAAGATAATGTACAAAAAAATCTCTAAAAATTCTTACAATATGGACACATATGACCTCAAAGTTTATTATTCTCCCTAAGTATTTAAATTTCCATTGG
>WEIV01010853.1:33307-46960 GCA_013390005.1 Calyptomena viridis | reverse complement strand
AGTGTAATTCTTTCTTTGTATGCTTTGTCATTGAGAATTTCAGCTAAATTAACTACTGAAAGTTCAGTAGTTATTGGACAAATAATTGGAACAGATATATTTATTTTTTAATACAGAATCACAGTCCCGTTGAGGTTCAAAAGGACCCCATGAAATTGTCCAACCCATTCAAGAGTCAACTAGAGCAGTTGCTTAGGATCACCATCTTGAATATCTGCAAGGGTGGTGACTTCACAGCCTTATTGGACTACCTATTTCAGTGTTCAATTATTCTTATGGTAAAAATGTTTTTTCTTGTGTTTATGTAGCATTTCCTTTATTTCTAACTGTGCCTACTGCTGTCTTATTTACTCCTTATAATCAAGTCTATAACAAATGATCCAACCACTTAGTCATCTTCCAACCCCTTTCCTGGACTTGTTCCAGTTTTTCATATCTGTCTTGTGCTGGGGAGTCTGCACCTGCACACAGTATTTCAGACTCAGATTCAAAAAATCAGATATATATTCAGTGAAAATGGTATGTCACAAACATTAGCTTCTTTATCTGAAATATTTCTTTATCTGAAATTTTAAAATTAGCTGAAAAACATATTCTCTACTATTTTCATTAAAGTTGCAGTAATGAATGGTTATGGACTTCTCACTGCCTGTAGATTTTGCTGACTTTGAGGCAGAATAATAAGAAACGGATTTGCAGTATAGCTCCTTATATGAGAATAATAGATACATACACCGAGAGTTTGGAGCTGGTGTTTGTGGGTGCAGCCACTGGAGCCTGTATGTGACATTAGGCAGCGATGATGGGAAGGGAGGGCTGTAGCCTTTTCTGCTTTTACAGGAATGCTACTCTTCCCCTAACATCTCTACATGAAACTATGACATATCCTTTTCCAAATGAAATTGTCCAGGCAAACCCAATGTAATCGTTCAAATTAACTTTGTGAACAATTCAGATTAATTTTGCTCCTCTGATCAATTTTCACTTTCATTTCTCATTTGCTAATCTCATACTAATCTCTTCATTTCTCTAAGGCTCTTTGTTTTAATTTCCTAACCCTTTTCCTCTTTTCCCTCATAACACTTTCTTGTGCTTTGCAACTTTATCTACCTTACTGCTAGTAGCTATCAAGCGTCATCTAGGTTCTTAAATATGAGGGTGCTTGTCTCCCCATTCTTGAATGTTGACTCATGGAAGTCAACAACAGAGTTTCAAGTTTGGTCTTAAAAATTTCAGGTGACTCTGACATTCATCTTAGAACCTAAGTTGTTCTCTTCTTTCATCTTCCACATGCTAATAAGAGATTCTTTTGTATAGGCTGTGGAAGCATCGTTAGTATTTTTTTTTTAGCTCAGTTTCTAGTCTGGTATAGCTAGCAACTGAAGGTTGAGTTGTTTGGATTCCAGTTGTCTGGTCGTTATCACAAGAAAAAGCCATCCATGATAGGTTAAGGTAACTGTTTTCTAAAATTTTCTTCTTCTTTTCTCAAAATACTACAGAGCTCTTCTCTTAAATAAATGACTTTCAGTTACCAACTAGAGTGTAGTTATTCTGTACATATTTTTTCTGATGATTGCAGAGACTGTTTGAATGGGGTCAGTTCCTGACAACAGGTCATGCTAGTGTTACGAAGTTTTGTCTGTGATCTCTGCAATGGTACAGTCTAGACTTATTTGAATTTTATTGCTTATAGGTAATGTATATGGCATGTTATGGCATAAATAATGTAATGGCTGTGGCATTTAGATAAAGAAATATCTTGTGTGTGGACACAGTGTTTGGTAGTTTGCATAATTTATTGAGACTGGGAAACTATACAAATATATGTACCTCTGCTGAAGTAATAACTTTTTGTTTCTTGAAATCAAAGTACAGATGGTAAGTTGAACCTGTAAGACTTACAGAAAACTGGTGTTTGATCAGGCTGGAATGTTAATGTTCAAACAAAAGAATGAAGAGGTTATGATTATTATTTTTTGTTGTTCCCTGTTGACAATTGATTTCTATGTACTTGTTTTTCAGTTGGTGTTATTTGATTCTGTGTGTTAAAAAAAAATCATAGAAACTGAATAATTGAGTTTTAAGCACTTTAGATGATGTGCAAACACTTCAGTTAATTATTTTGATGAGATGTCTTAAATCTTAGCACATATTTCCTGATGTGATACGTCTTTGACTTTGAGTTGTGCCATTTTGTATTAACTGTCCTGTTGTCCATGAGTAGTGCCTGTTGTTCTGGAGATTTAATGTGTGGTGTCTTGGATTCACATATCTAATTTCAGGAGAAAATAGAACCCCAGTGCTCATATAGACAGTAATGAGTATGAATTGTAACAATGAGGTTCCAATTTTTTTATCTAAGCTTTAAGTTTATTGCATACTAAAGAATTATAGTCTAAGGTTGATTAAAGCTAGACAGACATAGAAATTTTACATTTATTATCAGGTAGATGGTGGAAATTTCCTTTAAAAACCTCTAAAAATATTTTCTAAATTTTAAAAGTCCTTAAAAGTAGATTTATACCTTCTATTCAATAATGAATCTTTTCTGAGTTTTATTACAAGGTTGTAAGTATGACAGGTAGCATACTAGTACTAAAAATTGATTGTATATTAAGGCATGACTACTACATACTATTTCTAGGAGATGAGCACTTAGCCCGCACCATGAATATAATGAAATAAAGTTATGTGCTACATAAATGCTAATAAACTGCAATTAAATCTTGATCAACTAGATTTTTTTATAATTAAATGTCTATTTTGAACAGATTAAATTGTTTCCTTACTTTTTGTACAGTAATTGTAGACTTGCCCAATTCCGTAGAATTTTTCCTTGAAGAACTTAGCGTTATACTTTGATAGCCTATATAGCTAGAGGACAAGATGTCAGCATCTTGCTTTCCAGATGTGTGTATGTCTTTAAGGTTTTCTTCCCACGAAGGAGATTCTGCAGTCTTCACATGCTTCCTGATACAGACAGGAAACACAGTACTCTGTTTTGTGACTGGAAACTGTCTAGGCAAAAAAGCTCCCTTGGTCAAAGAAGTAAATAATGACAAGTAAATAGCAACACCCAGATTGTTGTGATTTCTTTGTGCTAGTGTTGCTAGCATCTCTGGTAGCTCTTGAATATTTATTCATCTAGCTGTACATGTATGTTGATACACTATTAAAGAGTATATTTTTAATTCATTTGGTAGACTCTCCATTTGGTGAAACAGCTTTTCTATCTCTGTTTTGTTGAGCTGGTCTTCGTAGAAATGCGTTCAATATTTTAGGTGAGATTTAGTCAGAGCTTTGAAGAGTGTTGCTTAATTTTGCTGGAACTATATATTTTGCTAAACCCTGAAATTGCATTTCTGTTTGGTGAGAGAGTGCCTGCTGGCAGCCATTCTATGATGACCCTCTCCACAGACGTCTATGAATTAGTGAACTTCCAGTCTGTACAACAAAGATATTTAGTTTCTCCTCATGGTTATGATATTGTACAAGGAGAATTTTATTCTATTTCTAAATATCTGAGATATTTGCTTCATGCCCTGTGTATTGTCCACTAGCTCTGCTGCATCAGCTGATTTCATGAGATTCTTTACAACATTTGTGACAGAGTAATTAATAAAAATATTGTATGACCTCAGCCAAAGTCTGGTTAAGGAGTTTCATTGCTGTTTCCTCCTGACCCGAATCTATGGCTTTTTGCATATCTAGGAAACAACTTAGTTATAAAGGAATCAGCATTTCATCTGAATTGTGGAACATTTTTCCACTAGACAATATGGAAAATATGAGTTTTCATGTATTAAATATAAGAGTGGACAGAATTAAGAAGAGGGAGTTCTCTAAATGCATAGAAAAGCCTAGAAGCTGACTAAATGTGTATAATGAAGAACATCTCAAGAAAACTCTGGGCCTTGGGTGGTTGTATCCTGTGAGAGTGCTTAAGGAGACTACTCACTGTGCTCTTCAGCATCTGTTTTTCACTTCTGTTGGAGACAAGATGATAGGCTAAACAGAGGTTTGATCTCATCTGGTATGAACATTTTTTTTGTTTGATTACCATAGTTTATCCTTTCATTTAAATATAATACTTTTTCTCTATCACCTGATATCTCATTTGATTGTCAAGATGAAGAAGTCTTGCTACTAGCCCTGAAGACAACTGTGTCAGCATTTCTAGAGCAGCACAACTAAGCTCATCCTATACTGCTCACCTCATCGCAGTGAATTTCTGAGCTTCCATTTCTGTCTCTGATGGTAGGAGCTTGTGTTGTATATCTTGCTGCTGAGTAAGTATAACAGATATTCATTGTAGGAATAAAAGCCATGTAGTTCAACCAGCACTCTTGAAAACTAAAATTAAAATTTAAGAGAAACCTGTTTTTAAAATATACTGGCTTCCATATCCCTTACTCTTAACGATCCACAGAATCACACAATCATTTAGGTTGGGAAAGACCTCTAGTATCATTGAGTCCAACCTTTGACCGATCATCATCTTGTCTAGACCATGGCACTAACTGCCACATCCAGTTGTTTCTAGGGGTGGTGACTCCACCACCTCCCTTGGCAGCCCGTTCCAATGTTTAAAAGCCCTTTCCATGAAGACATTCTTCCTGTGTCCAACCTGAACCTCCCCTGGTGCACTTGAGGCAGTGTCCTCTCATCGTGTAGCTGATTGCCTGGGAGAAGAGGCTGACACCCACCTTACTACAACCTCCTTTCAGGTAGTTGTAGAGAGCAATAAGGTTCCCCTTGAGCCTCCTTTTCTCCAAGTGACAGAGAATCTCCATTTTTCAGCGTCTTCTATGAGCAAATGAGCAAGTGAGTGGTTTAGTGGGTAAGGGAAAGGCTGTGCATGTTGTTTATCCAGACTTCAGTAAAGCCTTTGACACTGTCATCCACGGCATCCTCCTGGAGAAACTGGCTTCTCCAGGAATGCAGTGGGTGTACTCTTCGCTGCATAAAAAACTGGCTGATGGCCAGCCCTAGAGAGTGGTGGTGCATGGAGTTACTGGTGGCTGGTTGTGTGGTGTTCCCCAGAGCTCAGTGCTGAGGCCCATCCTGTTTGATATATTCACTGATGTCCTACATGAGGGGATTGAGTGCTCACTTAATCAATTTGCAGGTGACACCAAGTTGTTGATCTTCTGGATGGTAGGAAGACTCTGCAGAGGGATCTGGACAGGCTGGATAGGTGGGCCAAGACCAACTGTATGAAGTTCAACAAGGTGAAATGCCAAGTCCTGCCCTGGTGTGACAACAGCCCCGTGGAGTGCTACAGGCTGAGAGAAGCATGGCTGGAAAGTTGCTGGGTGGGAAAGGACCTGGAAGTTCTGGTCAACGGCCAGCTTAACATGAGCCAGCAGTGTGCCCAGGTGGCCAGGAAGGCC
Source organism: Calyptomena viridis (assembly GCA_013390005.1). Lineage (NCBI taxonomy): Eukaryota > Metazoa > Chordata > Aves > Passeriformes > Eurylaimidae > Calyptomena > Calyptomena viridis. The sequence continues at coordinate 41,567 of WEIV01010853.1, read as the reverse complement.
AATGGTGTCCTGACCTGTATCGGCAGTAGTGTGGCCAGCAGGACCAGAGAAGTTATTATCTCCCTGTACTTGGCATTGGTGAGGCCACATCTTGATGCCTGTGTTTTTGGAACCCTTAATTCAAGAAAGACATTGAGATGCTGGAATGAGTCCAGAGAAGGGCAATGAAGCTGGGGAGGGGTCTGGAGCACCTATGAGGAGAGGCTGAAAGAGCTGGGGTTGTTTAGCCTGGAGGAGTCTCAGGGGTGACCTTATCACGCTCTACAACTGCCTGAAAGAAGGTTTTAGCAGAGTTGGTGTCAGTCTTTTCTCCCAGGTAACAAGTGACAAAACAAACATTGCACCAGGGGAGGTTCGGATTAGATATTAGGAAAAATTTTTTCATGAAATGGTTGTGAAGCATTTGAACAGACAACCCAGTGAAGTGATGGAAAGTGTTCAAAACCCGTGTGTATACGGCACTTAAAGACATGGTTTAATTGTGAACATGGCAAGGGTTCTAGCTTGTCAGTTGGAATAATAATAATAATCTTTAAGATAATCTTAAAAGTTTGTTTTCCAACTGCCGCGGTGCCTTCCCTCAGGGTTGTCCCACAACCCTGCTTGCGCCCAGGCTAGCTGTTACCAAGGGCAGCGAAGCAGTTGTGCGAGCACCAGGGCAAGAAACGTCCCTCCACAGGAGGGATCGGTTGCCCCGGCGACTCAGGAGCTTCTGGCCAGGCGGTATGCCCTGCTGCACACCCCGCAAGGGGCTTCTTGAGTGCAGGCAGTTCGCCTGACCCTGACCGGTGCTCCAGGGAGGAGGACCTTTGGCTACTGCACGCTAAAAGAATCAGAAAATGACTCTTGGAGTAGGTTGAACAATCCCGCTTTATTGAGGTTTAGCCTCGAGGGGAGCCTACACACAAGAGCGGCTTTGTGCCCTCAGACACCACTTTATATAGGGGGAGGAACCGGGGGGGGTGGGGAGAGGAAACAGGCCAATCAGGGATAGAGGAAGGCGGGTTTTAGGGATGACAGGCAGGAGTAGAAGCCTGAGGCCTTCTACTCAAGCCTATAAGGAACCGAGTAACATATGACTGGCAGGGAATGTACTAGAAGGAGGGGAGGAGTCAGGGTACAAATATGGGATAGGAGAGGAGGGGCCTGAGAGGGGGACACAACCAGGGGAGGGGTCAACAAGTCAGGGGACAACCAAGTGGGAAGGGGAGGGAAACCGGAGCAGTCCATTTGCAACTGAGGTAATTGGGGGATAACAGAACTGTACAGAAAACGTTATGAACATACGCAAAACCATGAAATACACTGCCACATCCAACCTTAATGATTCTATGATTCTGTGGAATCTTTCACTACTATCAGTTGCATAGTGAATTCAAGTTGTTAATTACCTCTTTAACAATATATTCTTCTTTATTTTCATGAAGTCACAGTGGACTTTTTAGTTCTTTAGCTCTTTGAGGTAGTTTCAAACCAAGTTAGTTCTGGAAGTGAAGGGCTGTGATACTTCTGATTGATGTTGTACTTTTACTTGAATAAATTTCAATTCTTCTCTGTATTTAAATTTATGAGTGTCTTGGTTAACCTTGTTAGTCAGACCCTTATATTCTGTCAACATAGAATTTTTTTAAACTCAATATCTCTTTATGTTTGGGTTTTTAAAAATATTTTTTTGTCTTATTGTGTTAATCTACTGTCATTATATGCCAGGGTAATTTCTACAAATGCCCTTTTTTCAGGCTCTGAAATGGTTGGCAAGGATATGATTTTTGCAGAAGCAGTGACTAGTTGTGAAGGATGTGTCTGCTTTCACCATCAGGAATATTTGTGTATTACCATCAGCAGTGACAGTGTTGCAGGTATTACTGGACATATTTGGAGTCAAGAAGTGCCAATAAAGTAGATTCTGCATGTTGTTTTGATAAGTTCAAAGACTAATAGTTACCTAGCATTTTTACAACACTCCAGTGTAATTAAATTATTGCTACAATAATTTTTATTACAGACATTGAGCCTGCAAAGAGATGAGCTGAAAAAGACAAGACCTCAAGTGAAGGAAACTGGTATTGATCTTCAGAGTCTGAGTAATGCCTGTGTGATCTGGCAAGGAAATCTGAAATGTCAGGAATACAACTTCAGAAAGATTTTCACTGAAATTTATTCTTGCTGTTCCTTGTCCTTGCAATTTTTAATTTTTTTTTCCCACCTCTTGTAAAAGCTTCGTCTTAGTTGCATTAAATTGCCACTCTTATTTTCATGAAGGAATATGTCCACTTTGACTTTTCCACAGTAGTAGTCACCTATTGTTATTTATAGACTTATGCATATTTCTATTTCTTTTGGGAATCTTTTGTTAGTATTTTTTTGTTTGAATATTTGAACATTGTATTATTCTTGTGTTGTGCATATATTGTGGTTCAGCATTTTCTCTGGCTCTTTTCTCAGACCATGATTATTTTCAAAAAGCATATTTCAAAACATCTTTTTCTCTTCTCCTCTCTTATTACATCAAGAAAGGCTATTTACATGACTTAAGTTCTGTCCTTGTTCTAAGACAAAGTAATGCTTCTAATTAACTTTCGTTAGGTGTCCTGGCCTACTTTGTCATATGACAACATCTTAATTCTCACAGCAGGGCAGTGAACTCTCAATGTTTCCTGTCTTCCTTGAGGGTTAGGTTTCATCTGTTGTGAAACCATGGTCAGAGAGTAGCATCCTGTTGGAACTCTAAAGTCTTCTCTCTAGCAATTTTTTCTTGCGCCCACCCCTGTCTCCAATCAGCAAACTTCTGGTAAGGTTTTTCAGGCTCTGGGAAATGTTATATCAGCATGCTCAATTAAAAGTAAGAGTAGTGGGAGCTGAAGACAGCAATTTAAATGGTGTTCTTCTATAAGGGAGTGACATTAAGTGTTTGTCTTTGCATATTGGTACAAACCTACTCTATCAGTGAAGTAAAGTTATGTGTGAAGGACCAATTTTCCACAGCATGAGGTATATTAATGTCAAAGGAGCACTGTCCAAAGTGGCTGGGTACATTTGAAAAGGCATAAAATTACATTCTGAAGAGTTTACTTAGTTTTGTTAATTTAATATTGCTTTGCAGAGAAGCATAATGTTGTAGAAAGTATAACACATCACTAGATTGCCAGGTGCTTCCCATTGTAAAATACAGCCTTCAGTTATTTTGTTAAGGTTAGATAGTTCAGACAGAATTTTTCAATACTGAGTTCATCATGCTGGCATTATTTTTTAAAAAACCCTTTCTTTTAGACTAAGTAGCTGATCTACTTCAGAGAAATAAGCATAGGAAAACATAATGGTTTTGATCATGCTTGTCATCTTCGTGCTTGAAAACTTCCCCCTCCCAGCCTTACCCCCACATCCTTTCTGTACTCTAGCAAAGAAGTCTAGCCTTTGCTAGAGTATACTTTTTTTGATCATGGCAGCCTATCTGACAGGACCAGGGGATGTAAATGTTCCCTCTGAGCTGTTATAACAAGTCTGTTTTTTTTCCTTCTCCTCCCCTGAGCAAGCCATGCCAATATGCTGAACTAACTTGATGGAGAGATGCATACCTCAAAAGAAAGGAGAAGACTGAGGACAAACTGGAGTTTAGATGCTCTGATGTCCTAAATTGCATGTACAATTCATATTTGTATAAGGAAAGGTTATCCGAGGGGGATGTGAGAAACTAGTGTAATGATAAAGCTGTGTCCAGAGATGTGGGAAAAAGATGTCAAGTTTGAGAGTTTTGAGCAGAATCCGTGTACTACAGTCCCTTCTCTTCAGAGTGCTGAATAAAAAGGCTCCCAGGATCCTGGACTCTCTCCTTACCTTCACCTCTAAGTGGATGAAACATACTAGTAAAAGGTACATCAGTCTTTCAGATCCTTCCTATCATGAGTGTCAATTCTCTTGTTTCTTCGTGTACCAAAGGTCTTAGAATGATCTACATGTAAACTATCAGCATGGTGCCAAATGATGGAGCTGGTCCTTTCCCCTGTTTCGGTTTGTTTTTAAACTAGGAGATGCAACATAAATTTAGGGTATATATTCTTAAAATGATTTCTTAGTTGGTTTTGACAGAGTTTTCAGTTGCATTCCCATAGCTGTTTTATGTAAGACTCTGCCTTAATGTATTTTGTGGTGGCTCATGCTTACTATGTAATAAGCTGTATGATACTATGCCATTACAATTATTTGGTGTGATGGCCCATGCCTTATACATAGCATGATGTTCAGAGCTTTTCTGAAGGAAGAATTAATGTCCTATTGACCTTTTCTGTGATAAGTGTCATTATGGTGCTGGAAAATCTCATAAATGTTTAATGAATTTATTTTCATAATACATTTATGGGGTGGGGGAGTATTATCTCCTGTTCACACATACAAGAGGATGTTGCCAAATGCGAAACAGTAAAAACCTCATTTTTCAGTGTATTAAGGACTTTATGGATCTCCTTACTTCAGCTCAAATAGCTTTATCTTTTACAAATCAGATATGACTATTTCAGGTCAGAAAATAAGAAACACATATCTGAAAGGTAGGTACAATTTTGATGGTAGTGATATCCTGTGGTATCACCAAACTGTGTGAGACAGGCAGGGGTAGGATGAGGGTATTTTTGAAATGAATGTATTGAATTGGCTACCAGATCTTCCCCATGACACCATTTGAGGCTTTTTTAAGCCTCTGTCGCTTTTGTATCTTCCAACGCAATAATCCAGAGGTCTCTCAAAAGAAGATGTTGGTCTAGTCTCAGGCCAACTTGCCTTTTTCTGTTCAGTCAGGTGTGTCTTACGTTGAAAGTAGTGTGCATTCTAAGTCTAGACCACAAATATATGTGCCAGGGACTCCAACTAAAATTCCAGTTCTGGCCCATTTACTCTAATTTTTGCCCTAATTTTTAGGCTTTAGACTTCAGTAGAAAGTACACTTAAGGCATCTAAAGTTTGCATTAATTTAAGTGGTCTGAAACTTATATATTGAAACCAACATCTAGAAAGAAATCTCTGACTGAAATGAGGCCACTGATAATGGTAGTTCCTGAGATGGCTTATGCAAAATGTCTAGCTAACAAAACAGCTAGCTGAAATTAGTTAACTGAATTATGAAGAAGCATAATAGTTTGACTGTTTGTTAACTTTTCTTAATGAATCAGTATGCATTAAAGGAGAAAATACCACCAAAAAGTTGGCTGTATTTTGGGGAAGACATTTCAGCCTTCTATTTGAACAACCTGGTATAGTGGAATGTTCCCCAGGGTATGGCAGAGGCTTGAAACTAGATGACTTTAAAAGTCTGTTCCAACCCAAACCATTCTATGATTCATTGATTCTATTTTCATTATTGTGTGTTCTCAGAAACTCTTTTGGAGAAGGATCTTGTAGTGCTCATGTAATGCTCACTGATAAGGTATAAGCAACTAGCTATTTTGAAAGTGTATGGGGATCTGAGGAGTCTAGGCTGTGAAGATATGTTTACTTATGATCGAATAAAGTAACTGTAAACATTAATTTTAAATTATCTTAATTGCATAGTGTTATTAAATCAACACGTTGTACTACTGTTACATCATTTTTCCTCCTACAGTCTAAATTATATAAGTCTCTTTGTTTAAATTCAAATCCTGTTTTATGTTAAAGCTCAAAGATGATCTAAATTATTTTCATTAAAATGTTGTCATGCTCTTGAAGAAATGTGCACTTGTTTTGCCATGTTAAATTGATCAATAATCACCTTTAGTCATACTATGACACTAAAAGAGAATCTTTTATTCCCTAGTTATGGATGATCTTGGTCACTTTCAGAAGAAAGTTAAAAAAAAAATGTGTGCAATTTGCTTGTACTTCATTATAATGTGTACTGTGAAAACAGACTGGTTGCACTTTCTTACTGGAATTTTCATTAAGTAAAGCCTTCAAGGAACTAGGATAGATGCTTTTTAAAACTGTAAATTGAAATCCATAAAAAACTTAAGTATATTGCCAAAAGGAAATTCTTCCCATAGGTCAACTGTGTAAGACTACTTTTTTTCCACAGCACATTTGGCTTTCTTGTAGTGTACTTTTTATGTAGTAAAAGGACACTAAAAATGAAGATGTGAATCTTTTCTTCTTTTTATCTCTGCTAGTTCCTTATTGCTTTCACTGGATATCATCAACATTTTATTTCTTTTTATAAAGGCAATACAGCTTCTGGCATAATACACCATTAGGGAAGACACTGTTTAGCGACTGCTCAAAAATGTTTTTCAGTACTGAACTGTGTTGCACCATAAACTAGAAGTCAGTGATATATTTCATTTCACAAATGTTGCAAGGCTCTTCACAGCTTGGAAAGACGGGAAAGGGGAGAGGTTTTTTTTTGAATTTTTCGTTTTATTTAGAGGTGACAAATTGCTAGGTTACATATAGTTAAAATTATGCCAACTCAGCGGTTGAAAATGAAAAAACAGGTTATATTGTTATCGTGTTGATAAAAATAGCTTCTGTGGTTTTAGGTTAGGGTTTTTAAGCAAAACAGTTTAGCATGGTTTTGATATGTGTGTACTACTGGCTGTTCTTTGTGCACACACATGCACAAGTGCACTCTCTGTCTTAACCATTTGGTTTCCTTTAAATGTAGTTTCTTTTAGATCTTCTAGTCACCTCTCTAGATGACCACTGTGGCAGTGTTGAGGGTCTGGTATATTCACATCACATTTTTCAACTGTCTTGCTCAACTGTTGATGTCCTTCTGTCACATGTGCATCTGTTCAGCTGCTAGGAAAGCTGTCTTTGCAGTTTCATGAGCTGAATGAGAATTACTTTTAAATTCAATGGGAAATGGGAATTGTTTCTACATAAAACATCCAAAACAAGCCCTGGCTCTGGCTTTAAACTTAGGTTTCAGTAAATTCTTTTCTTGAAAACCATTTTAATGTCTGAGTGTGATTTTAAATCTGAAATTAAACTCTCAATAATTTTTCCTTGGTTGACATAGTTGTATGTTTTATCACAAGTATAGTGCACCTGGAAATACCTCCTGACAAACAATTCTGTAAATGAAAATCTTTGTAACATTATAGCCTAAATTAAGCTCCACATCTGTGCACTTGGTTTGACTGTATTTTGTGACCTTGGCAGGGTGTTGTAAAAATAACTGCACTAAAGATTGTTAAATGCCAATATATTACAGTAATAGGAGCCATGTAAATGCCTAAGATAAATAGATAGCATTAGTGCATTAGAGGGTTCCTTAAGAATACTAACCAGATCAAGTGCCAGTGTTCTCCTATGTAGTAATGTTAATTGCCAATTTTTGGCAGTTGCACTGGCACTAATTACTTTTTAATAGAACCAACAGAAGAAAATTTCCCACTAAGCTTTTATGGATAATTATGGGAGTTTTTTTCCTTCCAGGAGCTTGGAAGTTTGCTCTTACAGCATCCATCAGATCTGCCTTCCAGATAAATGGAAGCATTGTAGCACATGCTAGATCTGTAGCTTTATACCATCCCTATCTTTTTAAAGATGCTTTTTAAATTTTATTATTTAGAACCTGCTCCTTCAGTGAACAGAGAATCTGTACAAATAGCACTTGAACACATTGCTTTGTCTTGTTCAAATGCATTGTGTTTCTATATAGTGCATTACATAACAGCCACATCTGTAGGGACTGTCCACTGTACTCAAGCTTTTGAAGTGAAGCCTCACAACCGTGCTGTATAAATACACAGAAGTGCTAGGATTTAATGCACTAAATTTGCCAGTGTTTGTTTCCATTCTTCGGCTTACTCTCTCATTATGCATTCATGTTGGCTCAAAATAAAAAGAAGATATTGCTGCATGAACAGTCGCACATATACAAGTTTCATGTAAACATTAAACTGTGTGAGAAGTCGAGTGTGTCAAAAGGTCATTGCAGCTGGACTGAAACAGTATTGCCATTGCCTTATGTCACCCTTCTGTCAAGAGTTTGTTGCAGTTCATTGGGATTTTGATGTAGCACCCATCTTTCATAATTCTTTGTAAACCAATGTGTCATGCATTTTCTGTGGTAATGAGGCTAAACATTTGTGGTTTTGGCTGCAAACCCCACTGTGGTCTTGGTATTCCCCGTGGGTAAAATGTTGGGTCTTCAGCTGTAGGAGATGTTTTGGAGGAAAAGACCTACAAATTTAAAAGGAAATTAGGGTTTGTGTTAGTCAGATTGTGGTAGTTTATCAGAAGGTTAGTAAGATATTAAGTATATGTAAAAACGAGAGTGTTTTGGTGG
>WEIV01010853.1:3415-33302 GCA_013390005.1 Calyptomena viridis | reverse complement strand
AAACGAGAGTGTTTTGGTGGTCTGTGGACAGGTAAGGACAGTGTCGCCCAAGCTGTGCCCTCAATGGTAATTGGTATAGGATTCACTCAGGTGTGTGGGGGTCCTACATTCATTCTTCTACTACATTTGGCTCTAAAATACCTCTCTGACAAGTCTGGCCCTGTTTGAAAGATTATCAGAACCTGGACAAAAATTTTTGTAGTTGGTTTTCTTTTATCCTTTGTATTCTTACCAGAATAATTATCTAACCAGAAAGACTAGTGGGGTGCCAATGTTCCTGTTTCAAGTATTATTCAAAAGCATTTTGTTCTTAATGTTGTTATACGCAATAATTCCAACCTATACACCTTTAAGTTCTAAATTACATCATAATATGAAATCGTGATCACAAAGTAGGAAACCTATGTTTTAATTTAAAAAATAATTTAGATCTTAGCAATTGCTAAACCTGGTTGAACCAATGTTTGCTTAGAGACCCATTAAAAAGATCTCTTAGTGTTTGTGTGTATATAAGGATGATGTGTTTATAATGTACTGTATACTCATTCTCCTCTCTAGAGCCAGTTGATTTGCATTGATTGCTCCTTGCTGCTGCTTTCTTCTTTTCCTTCTGCTTACAATTACAAAAAAACCCAACCAAAAAAACTCCCAAACCACTTCTACCAAAATCCAAACCATCTCTTTCCACTGTCCTTGCAACTCAGTGATTGAATAGTCAGTATCACAAACCTTGCTTGCAATAGTTCATAGGACAATTATTTGCACATTTCAAGAATTTTAAAACTGCAATTCCTTATGGTTTCGATCAAGATGAAAGCTTACTGTTCTCCTGAAACTTAAAGAAATAAAGCTGCAAGTTATGAAGTTCGTTGCACTTTCTGAACTCTTCGTCAGAATGACAATATTTTAATCAGTTTGTATTGAAGTATTTTATTAGTTTTGTAAGTTGGCAATTTATACAGGCAGAGTCAAATGGATAGGTGAGAGAGAACAGGAGCAGCACAGGGAGAAAAGATTTCCAGGGAAAGGAGAACACTCTCAACAGTTAGAATAGATGGAACATGGCTGAAACATCTGTGTGAAGTTACCATCAGCATTGGCTGTAACTAAGTGTAACTGGTTCCCTCAGCTCCTAGTAGTAAAAACTATTACATGATGTGAATAACCTTTGTGGGACTTTTGGGAGGGTGATTCAATCTAGGAAGTTCCATTTTCCAAGATCAACCAGATATGGAACGTGGAGCGGGAAAGCAGCAACACCTATCAAAACAGAAAGATGCAAGAAATCAAAGTAACACGGAGGACAAGGAATGACACTCCTTACGAGTTACTTTACATCTTGTAGTAGCTTAATCCAGAACTCTCATTAACATCTGGATGTCGGGCTAAATGGCTAGCACAGGGACTAAGAATGGTATTGTCCTTAGCAGCTGTCTTCTTATAGCTAATAATTCCTTAATAGATTATGGCAGAATGCTGATAAATGTAGAAGTTTATTAATCAGAACAAAATCCTGACTGTGTGATCACTGTCCACTGTTGGACGTAGTCCACGGCGCTCCTTTCAGTTCCTTTCAGTTCATGGACCTCAGTGTTAGAGACATCCTCCTATACATTATCAGAACTGCTAATGCCACTGTTCTGCCATGTCTCCTGCAGTGTGTGTGTGAAAGAGGGGTACACTACAAAATTTGCTATATTTCTTATTTGAATGTTTAATTATTTAAATGTCTTATTTAGATGTTGATTTGGCATTAGTATACAAAGAATTTTGTGATGATTAGTTGGAAGGATTCCCTTCTACTGTAGAAGGGTCATGCAGACCTTCTTGGACATGCAGAAGGGTCTTAGTTCTGTACCATGACCATTACTGTTTCAGACATAAGTTTGTCATTAATTTAAAGCTGAATTCAAAGGCAGTTCATTCTTAATTCCAGTGAATATATGAAAAAGCTTATGGTTCTTAGCAGGAATGATTTCTTGCAGCAGTAAGATGGTGCAGTTTGTCAGACATGCAATTTTAAGCCTATAGGTAAAATTAGAGTAAGGTCTGTGGATATGTTTCAATAATTGACACAGTTTCCTAATTCTATGTCTAGCTGATTAGAACCTGACAGCAAAGGAAAGTCTAAACAGTTGATGCTATGTCTGAGAAAATTCTAATAGCAGTGATAGAATTGACTGGGTTTCTTCTAATACAGACTACATTCTCCTTTTATTTATTAGTGTAAATATATTAGGTATGAATCTGTTCTGTATTTTTAAAAAATTATAATTTCAAGTAATTTTGGAAGAAACAGAAATGCAAGTTTCTTTTTGCAGTCAGAAGTAATCTTTGATGGTTCAAAATCTGTATTTTTCTGGTTTTGAGGATAACCAGAAGTTTTGTAAAAAGGTAGTTACTTGTGGACTGTTCTTTAAAAAGCCCTTAATTAGATTTAGTCTTCCTAATTTTATCTCATTAGGTGCTGAATAAGTTTGTCTCCAGTGACCATTTATGTGCTTGGATGATTTAGTTTGTATTCTTACTCTTTTTGGCCCCTGCTTGAGATAAGAGAATTGCAATGGCTTTAGAGGTTTCTGAATTTTGTAATGACAGTTCAATTAAAAAAAAATACTAAAATTACTTTAGTCCATGCTTTATAAAATATTTTCCCTTTGAAAACACAACAATTTATTCTATGAAAGTTAAAATGCTAAGAATGCTATTCAAATTATTTTGTTATTTTATTCTTTCATTGTTCTGATGATGACAAAAGAAAGAAAATAAGGTTTGGTGGGTTGACCTTGGGTGACTGCCAGCTGCTATATCATTCCCCCTCCTCACCAGGAAAGGGGATACAATAAGATGAAAAAGCTTGGGAGTCAAGATGAGGACAGGGAGATCATCCAGCAATTACCATCCCAGGCAAAACAGTCTTGGGGAAATTAATGTAATTTATTTGCAATTAAAAATAGAGTAGGATGATTAGAAACAAAAGCAAAACCTACAACACCTTTCCCTTATTTCTCCCTTCTTCCCAAGATCAACTTCACTCTCTACTGTTCTACATCATCCCCCCAAGTGGTGCAGGGGGATGAGTAAAAGGGATTGCAGTCAATTCCTAATGCATGGCCTCTTCTCCTGTCTCCTCATGGTTTTTCCCTGCTCCAGCTTGGATCCTTACCATGGGATGGAGTCCTTCAGAAACAGATTGCTTCAGCATGGGCCCCCCATGGTTCACATCTGATTCTGTGTAGTCTTCAGGCTGCAGCTCCTGCCAGGAGCCTACTGTGGCATGGGCTTGCTACAGGGGGCATCTTCCTTCAGGCAACTTATGAGCTGGACCTGATGATCCTTAAGGGTCCCTCCCAATTCAGAATATTTTGTGATAGGGCAAAGGGTAATGGTTTTATACTACAAAAAGTTTGATTTAGATTAGCTATAAGGAAGAAGTCTTTAACAATGAGGATAGTTAAACATTGGAATGAGTTTTTCTGAGAGGTGATAGACATCCCATCCCCGGAGGCATTCAAGGTCATGTTGGACGAGGCTCTGAGCAACCTGATCTAGTTGAAGATGTGTCTGATCATTGCAGGGGAGTTGGACTAGGTGACCTTCAAAGATTTCTGTCAACCCAAACAATTGACATCAGACTGGTGACCTGTCCCTAATTGGTTTCCACAGGGCTCCATCTTAGGCCCTATGCTCTTCAACATCTTCATAAGTGACTTGGATGCAGGCTTGGAAGGTTTGCAAGTTTGCAAATGATACAAAACTTGGAGGAGCTGTTGACTCCTTGGAAGACAGGGAGGCCCTGCAGAAAGACCACAATAAGTTAGAGGACTGGGCAGTCACCAGCCATAGGAAGTTCAACAAGGGGAAGTGCTGGATTCTGCATCTGGGGTGCAGCAACTCCAGATATACATACAAACTGGGGAATGAGATACTGGAAAGCAGTGCCATGGAAAGGAAGCTGGTCAATGTCAAGTTGAATGTGAGTCAGCTGTGCCCTGGCAGCCAGGAATTGTGTCCCCGGGGGGCGTCAGGCAAAGCATTGCCAGCTGGTTGAGGGAGGTAATTGTCCTGCTCTGCTCTGCACTGGTGCGGCCTCACCTTGAGTTCTGTGTGCAGTTTTGGGTGCCACAAAAAAGACAAGAAAGACATTAAGTTATTAGCATTCAAAGGAGGACAATGAGGATGGTGAAGGACCCTGAGGGGAAGCCATGTGAGGAGCAGCTGAGGCCACTTGGTCTGTTCAGCCTGGAGAGGAGGAAACTGAGGGAAGATGTCATTGCAGTTACAACTTCCTCATGAGGGGAAGAGGAGGGGCAGGCACTGATCTCTTCTCTGTGGTGACCAGTGAAAGGACCCAAGGGAATGGTGTGAAGCTGAGTCAGGGGAGATTTAGGTTGGATAGTAGAAAAAGATTCTTCGTCCAGAGACATGAGCACTGGAAGAGGCTCCTCAGGAAAGTTGTTACAGCACCAAGCCTGACAGAGTTCATGAGGAGTTTGGACGATGCTCTCAGGCATGTGGTGTGACTCTTGGGAGTGATCCTGTGCAGGACTAAGGGCTGGACTTGATGATCTTTGTGGGTCCCTTCCAACTTGGCGTATTCTGTGATTCTGTGAAAGTAACCTGAGGCTGGAAGGTGGAATAGACTTAGTCAGTAGTTGGATGATGAAGGGTGATGAAGGGAAAGAAATCCATCGGTTACTTCCATAGGTACTTTGTGATGCAAAATTATTTGTATTACTTTATGTTTTATCTTATCCGGACAATATTGCACCAGATACTGTAGAATAATATTCTCATTGGTTTGTGGTGTAAGAATAAGACAAAAATCAAAGGGTGAGTACTAACCGGAAGCATAGGAAAACAGTATTAATCAATATGATTAGTTCAGCTATGATTTTCTTCATATTTTGTAGGAGGATATAGAAGAAAGGTAATAGCTTTCTGCAGATATATCCAGCTTACTTCCGTGGGATATCACTGGACAAAGGTCATAAATTCTCATTTGAAAATTTAACTTGGGTAACCATGGATTTCACTGTTATTGCTGTTCCTGCTGCAAGGATGAGTGAGAGCACACAGTGGAAGATGGGGAAGGGGAAGCAAAGCAGGTAATGTTTGAAAAGGTGATCCAGTAGAGAGTAACCTCTTTCACAAAGACTTTTTAGGTTAGCCATCTTCGCAGCAATGTTGGAGATAATTCTGGCTGAGGCAAATTAACTTTCTCAAGATGCAGGAAAAGGATGTTGCAACAGGCTGTACAGTCACTGATGACTAACCTCTCCCTCAGCAGTTACTGATGTTTTTCATAGTATTTCTACCGTCAGATCATAACAGTATTTTTTGGCCTGTAATGATTATGGGAACTGTTCAGCAGGGTGTATGAGTAAGAGTGCCCAGCACAATACACAAATGTTACAGATCATGTAATAACTACCTTCTTGCACAGCTGCCTTTTCTCCATCAGTAATCACTCTGTCTTGAGGAATGGAAGCCTGTATTTGGTCATGGCTGTAGAACCTGTCTCTAAGAACAAATAGTTGCAGCACAGCAAGAACTAAATACTAGAAGTGATACTGCTGACTCACCTGCCCCCTATTAATTATTGCCTTCTCTAGTGAAGCCAGAAGTTGTAGTGGACGGATGACATAATTGATTCTTTCTTTTTACCCCACTATTTATCCACCACAAGTTATTACAGAAGCATGCGGTAAGTAATTTCTTCTCTCTCAAAGCTGGTCCAGCTGTGTTTTTGCAAAACAATGTCATCACCAAACATTCCAGCTCCTTTTTAATATTGTTGCACTGTCAAATTCCCCAAATTTACAAGCTTCCATTGCAGTATCATGTTTTGTGATTCCTGTTTGTCTAGTTTACTTAAAATCTCCAATCCCTAATCACAGTGTCAAATGTCATTCCTGGTACCACTTTCATGGTGGGTGAATGCCAAGGATTTCAAGATCTCCAGTTGTCATCATTGCAGTAGTGCCTTTGCTGCAAAATCGTAAAGGATACGAAGAGCTGAAAGTAAATATATTCAAATGCACTGTTCAAAATCCCTGTTTTTTAAGCTATTGATGTGAACTTTGAAGGCTTTTTAAATTTTAATAGTTGGTTTGGTGGACTATTTTCAGCTCCTTATTCCAACGTAAAAGTAGCCCGTGTGTTAGGGCAAAGTAGCATATGTTTGCGTATCTTGTCAGTTCATTTTCTGGTGTAGTGCCACATCTCAGTATTTTGGTCACCAATCTCAGAAGCCTTGCTAATAAATAATTCCAACAGGCTCCAGAGTTTTTCTGAATGAAGAGAAACTGAACATCTTCTGTCATGATTGTTTCTGTTAGGAGTTTCAAAGCAGTGGATGAAGTTGGATGAAGTTGTCAGAGTGGACACAGTCAGATAGGGCAAGACGAGAACATGCAGCTGTGATCATGTCACATGTCATGGGAGTGAGTTCTGCAATTCTAAGGTTTCTGGAGGTGCAAGTCCCCTAAATTCTTCTGCTTTCTTCCTTTCTAGCTGTGTGTCAGGGTGTATCCAATATCTGTTCCAGGAAGACTGTATTTTACTAATCCTAATTTTATAAAACTCCTCTAACATATTATTGCTGTCTTGCCTATATGAAGTATGAAGTCTGTTTTTTTTTTTTTAACTTTGTTCTCCAAAGTTAAAAGTATCTTGTATGTTAATTGTATGGGTGATGTTTATGTTTTTTTCATTTTTCCAGATAGTGGAAGAGATATTTTAAAATACGTGATGTACTATACATCTTCTAGTTTATTTCTGTGTATGCACAAATCTGTTGCTCAAATCTGCTGCGGTNATATTATAGAACTATATAATATAGAAATAAATGCAGAACATGCCCCACTACACAAATCTATTGGTTTTGCCTGATGTACATCAATTTTGAGGCATGTCCTCGTTACCCAATGTCTTTAAAAAAAAAAACAACACCGAAAAGACAGACTGAAATTTTGGTTTTGGACAAGAATCAGAAATGAATTATGCTCAGCTCCAGTGAAAAAACAATTAATGTGGCCATTAATGCTCTACATTTTTTTTCTAGACCATGCAGGCGTGATTTTTCCTAAGAAGCTCCTTTTAAATTCTTTACTACTGTAAGTATGGCTTTGAGGGTAAAGTGTTTTTCAGCATTTCAGTGTATTTGCTGCATGACTGATGCAGCCTGATATGACTTATCACAACATGACTTGTCATCAGAAAAGAGCTGAGAAAACATAAGTGAGTTCCTGGAAGCTAATGATGAGAAAACAAGTGCTAAGGGCAGAGCAAGAAAATGCATGCTTTTAAGAATGACTTCTATCTTCTCCACTTATTCTCTTTCCACTTAAATTAAAAAAGGTTAGCTTGTAGAAACCTGGCAAGTAGTAGCCTTTTAAATAAGATCCTGGATTTGGAGGCTGTTTTCTAGTGATCAAGTAAAGGAAAAAAAGGGAGAGGACATTGCTTACATTTTTTTTTGAGGGGGCGTTAAACTCTTCATAGAGTAGGAAGGCTAATAATTAGCAAAATAACTGTGAAGGTTGTTGATTTTAAATGTTGTTGCAGTTTTAGTGATCACTTTTAGCAGTTTGAAGGTTAGAAACATTTATTTTCAATGGCCTGTCTGTTTATTAGCATTCAATTTTTATGATGTTTTTTAATAACTAGTTTTATAAGTTTCTGGTTTTATGGCTGTTCTTCAAATAATAGGCTTTGAGGAAGACAAAAATAAAGCACAAATCAGAATATGTTGTCTAAAGTCAAATAGAAATATTTAGTAATTTTATACATATTTAACTATGTGAATACACGGAACGGTATAATTAGTTTACTGATGTACAGCTAAGCTCTTGGTGAGCCAAGCTCTTCAAGGTGAGAAGACAGTGATTAAAGAATTATAAACTGTGTTTATAATTAATTTAATTCTGTTTTTAACTTGGTAAGAATGAGTTTATCTGAATGCTAGTTATACTGAAAACAAATTTGAAGTATTTTTGAAGTTATTTCAAGGCCTCACAATGCTTAAGGAGAGAAACTTTAGTGCAGTCACAAACCTATCACATCTGTTTTTCTGTTTCAAAATGTAGTCTGTGCCCTAGTCCTAAGTATTCAATGTAATTTTTGCTGGAGTTCTGCTATTAATGTCACATGCAAAAGTGGAAACTAAGGAAGGATTCTGGTACAAGGGACCACCAATGGAAGACTGATATGTAACAGCATAACTTTAAAGTGAGTGCTGTATTATTTTAACAGGCTACTTTCAGTTTAGGATGGGAGAGAGAGCATGAATAGTGTTACAATGAGTCCAAGTCTACCAGAATGAAAAAAGCAAACTGCTGGTAAGGAGACTTAAAAAGAAACAGTGTGAGTTCAATAACCAACACTTTCATATGTTTGGCATATTTTGTGGATCATACAGTGTGAATACGTGAAGTTTCTTTTCCTTTCAAGAGGCAGTGGGCATGGGGGACAAATGAGAAGGGGTTTTGGTCCAGATAACCTCTAGAGGTCCTTTCCAGACTCAACCATTGTGTCATTCTGTGCTTGCATTAACTTTTGTTGTCATTGGATCCTGAGAATGTTTGAAATGAAATTGAATATTTGAAATGAAATTTTCTCTTTCTTTTTTTTTTTTTTTTTTTAATTCAAGGACTTGAACTTCACTAGCATCAATCTAAAGATAAAAATTGGTTTTATTATGTATCACTGACCAGCATTTTTTAATTATACATTTTACTGCAAAGTCTAGAATCGTATAATATTTCTTAGTTGCTGTTCTATTACAGAGGAAGAACAGGAAGAAACTTAAGACACAGTTTACCAAAAAAGCCCGTATTGGAAATATTTTTTCAGATCAATTTCCTTTATGTGCGGGAATTTCAATATGCTATTTACCAGTTAAGGGAATTAAAAGAAATAAGCTTAAAACTATTTTATAATCCTTTCTCAATTAATTCAAAGTGACTTAAAATACTAAAAAGCATGTGAGTCATTGGGAAAAATTTAAGAGTCTCCTCTTTCAATGGATGTGCTTGTTGTTCTGTGAATGGATCTTTTGTTACTGAAATCTGCTAGCTGCCTACTATTTTTTAAGGAGTTCTAGTGTATCAGTAGCTAATAGTTACCTTGGAACTTTAAACAGATCCAGAGTCATTAAGGATAAATCTCAAGCTGATACTACAGGTGCATCGTTTTACTTACATCATGAGAATGCTGAATGTCAGCTCTTGAATCTAGGAATCTTACTGAACTGTATAAATAAAACAGAATGCATTTGGGCTAGTCAATCTTCTGTAGATGACATGGAAAAGGTACCTAAGTCGAATTCAGGTATAAGGTGTTACTGAATTTGCATTGGGAAGATGAAACAAATTATGTTCTGATGTAATGTACGTTAATTTTTTCATTGAGTCTCCCACTATGGCTGTATCAGAGCATGCAAAAAAATACATTTGTTTGTATTTCCAGTATTATAGTATGGATTTGGTGGTGGATTTTTTTTGTTGTTTGTTTTTTTTTTGTTTGTTTGGTTGGTTGTTTTTTGCTTTTGTGGTTTTGTTTTGTTTTTTTTTCAGCCGGAAGATACTTTCTTTTTTGGCTGTGTTGCTGATTGCTTTGTATCTGGCAGCTCAGAAAGTTCAGGCAGTCACTCTTCATTCTTATGAACATGTTCCTTTCTGAGCTCTCTGTGACTTCTCAACATGGTTGTAGACATTTTAATGTGGTTCTATGAAATAAGCATCAGCAAGATGTCAAGCCAGTGACTCTTGAAGAAAAATACCACTAAGAACCCTATTAAAAAACATAAACTTACAGAAATGTGTCACCTGAAAATATTTATTTTTTCAAATATTTTGAAGTGTGATTGTTCTTTTTTGGATTTTATTTTGTCTGAGTACAGAATATGTGTGTGGAAAATGTTTTGTTTTTTTTGTTTTTTTCCAAAAGTTTCCATCAAGCTTGAGGCAGGGATAGAAAAAAAGAAAGGAGAAATGGAAGAACATGACTGAAATACAAACACAACTTGGAAAACAACTGTAGTAATTTTACTTGTCTGAGTGTTTTTGTAGAGTTAAGCCTCCCTTTCCTTTTCTAGACTTCATATGTTTATTATGAGTGGCATCTTTTGTTTCTTCAATTACCCTTCCTCCCATTTTCCTTGAAGTGGAGAACTGTTTGTTCAGGAAATACTTTTCAGCTTGCTGGAGTGGTTTGGCAATTTTTATGTTGTAATTATTTACATTTTTTATTGAAATGTTATAAAGAAGTAGTATTTGAAACCTTGGTTTAACAGCCATCTTCAAGTGCATAATTTATTTCAGACAGTGTAGATAAATACCCATAGAAGTTACCTGTCTTACTCATTTAAATAACCATCTTAGGCTCATCACTTCCTTATTTCATCATGTCTGCATATCAGTTAGCAATTTGGAAAAAGTGAGATCTCTTAGAAGAGATTACTTAAGCAATTTATTGGCTGCAACTTTTTTTTAATATGACTGACAGTGCTGAGTAGCTATGATTCTATGATTATTTTTTTCTTTATGGGTTTGGTGATTCCCCTCTGGTATGCTCAAGTGGTCAAGCCTTACCAGTTGCACATTCCTGTAACAAGATTATGGGAACATATTTGTGATCACTGAGTTCCCTTTTCCTGTTAAAATGTCATTATTTTTTTGTGTGCTAAATTTCACTTAGATACATTAAAAAATTGAAGTCTGAAAAATGCTCTACTTCTCCAATACTCAAAAAGAGGCTAAATTGTTGTGGTAATTAAAAACATTTATCTTGAAGGAGAGATCCTTATGAAAATGGCTTCAGCGTTCCAAGAGCAAGATTCCAAACTTCCAATGTACAGGGTGAGTAATGAGGCCTATAGAAACAGAGTGTTATTTGAGAGGAGAAAAAGAAATCAGTTTGGAATACTTGGTGTAATCAACAAAGACAAAGCTGCTGTCTTCCAGAAAGCATTGTATATGAGTCCTGGCTGTGTTTTACTGCACTCCTTGTGGGACCTGCTGAGGTAGACAGCTGTACAGTGTACTTCTTTTGCATCCCATGTGTGTTGTCTAAGCTTACCTGGTGAACAGAATGATCTCAGGTTCATAAAAACAGTATTATTTTTTTTTTCCCCCAGGAATCTAGTTGTTTATCCATAGGGTTGGTCCACTTTTAGAGACAATGATGTTGGGTCTGGGTGGTGTTCCTGAGGCTATCCTCTGCCTCTTATCTGCTTGGCTTGGCAGTGCCCTTCGACAGCCCTAGTGGAATTCGTTCATCTGGAAAGGGTGCGATGGCATACCCCATCTGTAGGGAGTTGCATAGTGGGTTTTCCCTGTGGAATTTCTGACTTGCAAGCTGAAGAGCAGATAGACTTTGCACAAAACATGTTCAGATAGGTTTTTAGGTGTCCTGAATTATGTCCACTATTCTCAATGGAACTGGAAGCATGATAGTTTTGCATCTTCACAGGGTAAGTGGTTTTGGCAGAATTACTCCAGACAGTACAAAACATGCACATAAGTGGGTCCTGCTTAGCTTTTAGTTTGCTCCCTGGGCCAGCCAGAGTACTTTTGAGAGAGTTTACCAAAGCTGCTGCTCTGCACAAAGCCTGTGGTTTGTCTAGAAGTCCCAGTTTTCTGCTTAGCAAGGAATAGTGTGCTGTGTTACCATTCATGGAGTGCTGTTCTAGGTGGTGTGGTTGGTTGTTTTTTATTCAGATTTTCTGGTAAATGAAGTAGAATGATATAATCTGTAATCTTTGTAATTGTCATTGATTCCTTGATTTATATGTGGTAGAGTATATGTGTGCAGGATAGTGGTGAAGGAAAATACACATATACACATATATTTCTCTTTCACAAGTATGACTGGAGGAAGTTAGCAATACAAACTGAAGGACTTCTGTCTGTGCTACTGATGTGTGTTTTACTATTTAATCTCTTCACAGAGTATTGCAGATGTTCAGTGCTTGATTTAGAAGGTTGGAGATGAGAAGGATGACAGCCATAATTAAAAAGGGTTTATTTTCTGGACACAGTTTTTATGTCTTCATTCCTTTCCTTGACCTTATGTCAGGGATGCTCAATACCTTCAGTTTCCTGTTAAGTAAAATGGATGCTTCTTCCAGATGCTCAGTGTTTTTCAATTACTAAGTATGATTTCCCTTCCTCTTTTTTTTTTTTTATTTTTTATTTTTAGATCCTATGTTATAGTAGTTGAGATAGAAATGTTAATAGTAATTTTGGAGAAGAAATTAGTTCTTCTTAGGGTAATAAGTATTTCAGGTATAGTGTCCTGACCTGTATGACCAAAAATACCGAGGGGGAAAAAATGTTTTTTTCCCCCTTTTTTAATGCCTGAGTGCCTGGAGACTGGCTTTGTTCTGAGGTATTTTTTTTGAAAATCTGACCTGACTTTGAGTAAATTGCCTTTACATCATTGGCATTTTCATTTTATTTAATAAATCTGTTTGTTCTTAAAATTAACAGAATAAACTTGTTCATCTCACTTCAGAGAATCACCTTTACATTAATTAGACTTCAAATAAATGCATAAAACTATGGAACCTACATAAAATAACCTTTAACTCATTCCCTTTGCTGTTCTCCTCTTTCATAATGAAAAATAAAAATACTTGCCTTAAACTTTTAAGTTTGCAGAACTTCACCTGTGCAATGAACACATAAAGTGTTCAAGTATGAGTTGATATAATCTAAAATTCACAGATACTTAGAATTCTGTAGTGTTCTTAAGTCTATATAGTCTGTGAGCAAGTCCTTATTTTTAAAGATTTCATGCTAGAGAGAAGAACTGAGGAGCTCCATTAGTCCCAAAAGCTGTTTGTGGGCTTGGATGATGGGAACAGCTTAATGTAGGGAGGAATTTCTCAGTTGCTTGTTGGCTAGATGTTGAAAGGTATGCAAGAAATATCTCAAAAGAAGAGTTTCTTAAATGGGCAAAGCTTTTTTAATGGTTGACTATGATGGCTTGACCTTAGTTGACCATTAGGCAGGTGCCCACCAAGCAGCTCTATGACTTTGCGTGGAGTTGTCGTTACTATGTTATCACAAAGACACTATCCAGATTGCTGAGGGCTCAGTTTTGGTCAGTGACAGGTCTGTCTTGAAGCTGGTTGGAACTGTGTGTTTCCAACATGGGGGCAACTTCTGGTGTCTTCTCACAGAAGCCACATTTGAAGCCACCCTGTTACCAAAACCATTCTTGTAAACCCAATACACTTACACAAAATGCATCATAAAAGGAAAGAAGCTGCTTTTTTAATAGCAAATTTTTGTTATAGAGCATCCTTTACACTGTGACCCAGTAGGGAAATAGACGTTTTGGTTAATGGAAGAAGAGCAAAGTTCCAGTTTTGAAAATATTATTATATACAGCAATTACATACTTAAACTTTCCGTTGTTGTTCTTTGTGCCATATTCTAAAAGACTGTAATTTAAAATGCCTCACAATTTCAATTTTCTGTCTTGCAAATGAAATAAATGAAATGCAATTTGGTAGATTTTAATTATTAAGGCAAGCAGGACACCATGACTGGGAGCTTATTGAATCATTATTTTGAACAGTTTCAGCACTGGGTAATTAACCTTTTGGTGGAGGAAAAGTCTTCTTCAGATAAGTAAACTATCAGCATATATGTTTATGCAATTTTAAAGCCATGACAATACATGTGAATTCTAATACAGAAGAGGCAGCTTCCCTCCACAATTTGTCCATGGAGTGGATCTGCTGTATGCTAGTACATAATTGTCTGAGTATGCTTAAGAATGGTGTGTGTACCCTCGTAGGGAAGGCAGTTATCTTGTTTAGCGGAACTAATGAAATTTTTTGTGACAAACCCATTTTTCTCTTGTCATGAAAAAATGCTAGTATTTCCAGCCATTTTCAGATTTCAGTTGGATTTCACAACAAGTTGGCTTGATGTATAGTAAACTGACAGCTATCCTAAACAATCAAAAGCCAGTGCAAGTGCAGGTGGAAAAGGCTACACTAAATTTTTAAGAGGGGAAAGGGGAAAAATACAATGTTGTGGGAGAAAAGAGGAGACTGTTTTGCTGATTTATAACACTGCATTCTAGAGCATTCCACGGAATCTTTCATTCTTCATTCTCTGCTTTGCTTCTTCAGCCAGCATTTTTCTCTCCTAGCTTTAAAAAAGAGACAGACTTTAAAATTGTGCTGTTTTTTTTTTTTTTTTTTTGAAAACACGATTTTAAAAAAATGCGATCTGTAGATAAGTATGGTACTATTTCTTTCTTCTGGAAAGATAATGTGGTTTCAGTTTAGTGGTTTGTTACCTAAATAGGGACACCGCAATGCCATTTTTGTATATTGTCATTAGGAAGGTGATCCTGCTTCTCTGCTCGGCTCTTGTGTGGCCACGTCTGTNGTGGTCCTTTCCAACCTTACCCATCCATGATTTGCAAAATATTTTCGATTCTCAGGGATTGTTTGACACCCATGATGCAGATCCAATTTTGCAAATAGATTCCAGTACTTATTATTCTTCTTGGTCAGCAGATGCATTTGTGAATTAATTTCATTACTTTTTCTTACTTTTTATATCTTAGCATGTTATACTCTTTAGAAAAAATCTATAAACACAGCCAGTATTTGTGTGAAAAGACTTTTTGGTGAAGTACTCAGTTCCATTTGTTTTTTATAGGGCAGGACAGTGGGAAGCTTGGCAAACAAGCATAACTTAATTTGCTTTCAGAGATGTGAATGCCTCTTGAAGTGAAAAGACCCACTCTGTTGCAAATCTAAAATTAGATTATGTATAATGTATTCCAAGCTGACAAAACAGAATTGCTTCATGATGAGTGTCATTTTGTTGATATGAAAATTATTTTCACATCCTTTTTATGTGGGCTTTTTTATTCAAGTTTAAGCTCGGGTTGAATACCTCAGACCTTGTAGTCCTCTTCTCTCATGGATTTATATATTATTTTTTTTTAATAAAATGGAAAGTAAGTGAGGATATTACTGGAAAACTTGATCCACATTCCAGTAGTGGCAAATTGCTGGATTTGTGACACAGCTTCCACAGCCTTGAAATCCATGAGGATTTTCAAACTCTGCAGTGAATGAAAGAAATCAGAGAGAGAGCAGAGCTTTCTGCCTAAAACAGGCATTTCTGGAATGATCTGCTCCTTGTCAAACCACATGGAAAATTTTTACTTGTACTTTATTTTTATCTTGCCTTTGTTTCAAGTTGTCTCATGTGGCACTAGAGACTTGGAAAAGCTCAGTCTGTGATACAGGTGGCATAGGAATAAGGTCAAACCAAGCCCAGGCCAAAGCAGGTGTAGTTATGGGATGCTGCACTACTTAGCACGTCTTGTTGGCTTGCTTCTGAACCTTCTGGGAATTTTCCAAACAAGATGTAGCAGGCCTGTTGGATGGATCTGTTGGACACTGCAGATTTAAGCAAAATATTGCAGTCTTCTGTACAAGACAACCATATCTTGCATTCTGTGTACTGCAGTGTAGCATAGTGAACTGAGACTGAAAGCACTCCTCCCACTATGTTAAGTAGGAGTTGAGAAAATGATGCATCTGGTGGGAGTGCTCCCCTAATTCAGGCATGGCTATTCAGGTATGATGCTTGGTCAAGGTTTACTCTTTATGGCAAAATTAAATAAAAACATGCCATGTGGGCAATTCTACACCTACCTATAATGTCTTCTTAGATATCTATCTCTTCCACGGTATTTTTTCTTCCTGCTGATTTATCTTCCCAAGAGTTAGTTTGCTTAAGAATTATTTTCATAAGGATTTAGTTTCATAAGGATTCACATTCTGAGCATTATTCCACTTAGTTATGGTAGAAGACAAAAAATTAACAGTTACAGTATTTTGCAACTTTATTACTTTTTGTCTTCAGCAGATACTAGTTTTGCTAATGACATTCCTGTTTTTAATTTCCTTCAACCCTCACATCATTTGTCAAATGCAATTTAAACTAAAATAATTTGCTTTCCCCAAGATGGTTCCCTTTATACCCTTTTTGGTATGCTGAGACAGATACCTGAATGGATTACCCATGCCACAGCTTGAGCATGAGATTGGTTTAGGGACAGAAAGTGGGTCATGTCAGTCTAGCCTGAAAAATATAGTAGGGATTTAAATGACATGCTTTACCCAGTGTTTTGATTGTGATTTACTAAAACAATTCTTAAAATAGATACTACTTAATTTGAACTTCTCTCCAAGTGATACCTTTGCCAGGAAAAGTATGAATTTATGTGAATATTATTATATCTCCTTCCCCCCCAGCCCCTTATTAAAGAAGTGGAGCAGGTGTCACATCCTAGAGTGATGCTATTAATTTATTGGCTTGTCTTCAGAAAATATGTTAAAAGGTGGACTTTCAATGGGAAAAAAAAAGTTCCTGTCCACTTGCAAATAGTGTGTTTGTATGTGGGACAGCTGTGGTGGCATACATGGTAGCACAGCAGTTGCAAAATCTAACATAGCAGATAGATTTACAGCTGTAGCTTATGGAGCAAGCATTCGTAATTTTCTCTAATATTACAGTTCCTAAATTCTGTGATCAATTACTTTTCCATCTATAATCTGAATACAACAAAATATGGATTGTACTTATTACTCAAAAATAATCATAAACCAAGCTTTGGTGAACATAATATAATGCATATGGAATATATAGTTAGTATAATTACTCTATATATGTTGGTACGTATTGATTTATAAATCAATTAGTATAGTTTTACAAGACTTTGTCTCAGAGATGTTATTTGAAGAACACCTCAATTAGATAAATTAGAGAAAGCCTGTGTTAGTCATTGATACATTTTAGATTTGTATAAAATCGTCTACATAAAATTTGTTCTGACAAAATCTTTTATCATATCATTTTAGTATAGGTCATATATGCAAAAGGCAGTAAGTCCTGCCTGAAGCAATTGTATTTCCATAGCTTGTTAGTTTTCTTGGTTTATCATATAAGAACTTGCACAAATAATTTATTCGTATTTATAATAAAGCATTAAACTAAATTGGCTGTGGACTACCAAAGCACCCAAAACCCACACAGGAAAAGGAAACTGTTTATGCATCTTATGGGCTATGAGGTTCAAAATAATAACACAAAATAATTATAATAAGAAAAAGATACTAATGCAGAAGTGTATGAGAATGCATTGCATGCCTATAAACCTTCAGCTTCTCAGAGTTGGATTAGTCATGGAATTTCTGTCATATAAGTTCATGCAAGCATCTCAACAGATTAAATGAAGTGCTTACTCTGTCATTTGCTTTTCACTTAAAAAAAACCCCTACCAAAACCAACAACAAAACCCTGTTAAAAAGGTCACTGTCAGCCTGTCTGGGCTTTACCTGGACATAGAAGAATGTGTTTGCAATTCCAGTGTTTTGAGAATTAAGAGTACAGCAGTGCTAATTCCCTGACTTTTTCCGCTCTGCAAAGTGTAATATAAATTCTATTTATATTTGATAATCGAGAGTTGTGACCTTTAGAAAACCTGAGTTCAAGAAGGATAAAACCTGGTATTAAAAGTCAAGGCTTGCTGCAAATACAGGAAGATAGGCATACACTTTGGAAGCTGATGTTTACATATAAACCCCAAGTGTTACACTGGTATTTCTATGATAATTAATTAACATCATGCCAGAGGTAATCGTAGTTCAAATGGCTTGTGTTTCCTTTCTAACTGATGTATTCTGTTCTTTTTAATACTTGATGACTTTCATCTAGCCAACAGCCCTTCTGAAGATATTTTTGGTTTAGTACTTGATGAAAATGGATCAGTGTTTTTTTGTAGAATGCTCTTTAGATTTATATGGCTTATTTCCTTTTCCACACCTCTGCAGTGACTTTCTCTCTACAGAGACTATCTCAAGACCAAGTCAATAGTATGGTAAGACTTTTTTTTTCAAGCATGTTGTGACATACTAGATGTGGTCGGAAGTGCATGTAAGTGAAGCTGATTTGATGAGAGCAGTGGCGTAGAGTCAGGTATTTCTTGGCATTGTCCAATGTTGTATTGCAAAATGGAGTGCAGTGCAGAGATTTCTGAAGCAGTGGAAACCCTAGTTAGTTATAAATTTGAGTACCACAGAAGAAACCTTCAGCCTAGACAAATCTTCGCACGTAATCATAAAATGCATCTGATTTTTTTTGTTTTTTAATTTAAAACAGTGAGACACGATTTTGTAAACTGGAATGGTATTTCAGAGCCACAGTGGTAAGTTCTTATTAAGTGGGTAGAACAAGAAAAGATCTGGGTGTTATGGTATACAGTGGAAATCCATTGTTTATAAGGGAAGTCATTGGCATGGTTGTTCTTCCTACTGCTCAAGGCATGAGATGTCAAGGAACCTGCTGCTTCTTGCTGGTACTAAAATAGGAATCACAAATACAGGACAGCTCCACTGGGGAAGGAGGTTGGGAGGTGTCTGGTGCAAGGAGCAGAGTCAGCAGTGGGTCAGACCAGACTGCATAGGGCTTCATACTGTCGGGACCTTAGACCACTGTAAGGATCCACAGCCTCTGGGCAGCTTGTGCCAACACTTACGTGTCCTCCTGAGGAAAGGTTTTCTTAAAGCCAGTCCTAGCTTGTCATGTCTCAGTTCTTCACAGTTGTCTGTGTTGCCTATATTGGTAATGAAAAATACAATTTGGCAACAATAATGAAAATCCAGTATTTATATCACCAAAACCAGGCAATTTTTAAATGGACCTAGTGAATTTAATATATTCAACAAAACTGTTTCTTTCTGCATTGACATCCACTTACATGCATGCATCATTATCTGTGATGATACTCATTAAATAATTGCAATACTTAGAGAGTTACTCTTTCTGTGAAAGAGTTTTCATCTGTGAAAACATCACAGATTGATTTAAGCATTAACTACATCCAGTAACAGGAGTTGACAGGACAAGTAGGATTCTTAGATGTGTTAAGAGTAGATTTGAAACAAAAGTGTGAAAATGATATGTTAGAAATTATTCATTTGGAACACAGTGTCCAATTTTAGGCTCCTTTTCAAAAGGGAAAACCGAGAGACTTAGGAGGATCAGGTAAGATGGAAAGCCATTAGAATGCCTAGTGCCTGGTGAAATTTGCTATGTGTGAAAGTGGAGACTACAAATAGAGAAAACATCTGTCAGAATTTGGGTGAAACATTCAAATTATAAATGTTTTTTCTCTAAGAAAGTGGCTCCTTTTTCTTCTGTTATCTAAAGAAGTGAAACTATTATGGAATAGAATTACTTATCTGTATTTCTGGTCTGTAACAGCCTGTGCCCCAGTGGGTCACTGAGAAGTAGTGTATGGGTAGGTATTTTTTCTTCCGTCTGTATGTATATATATATGTATGTATGTATTTATTTATTTATTTATTTGATCTTCCCATGTGACTAGTTGCTAAAGTTTAAAACAATTAGGTTTATTGGTTTCTATGACCCATGTCATAAATGGAAGACTCTGGTATTCTGAAAAGTGGAAGAGCTCTTAAGTAGGATTTCCCTTTTCTGTTTTAACATACTTAAAAACCTGTGCCTGTGAGCACCTGTGCCTGTGTTAGGTAAAGTAGTACAATCAAGTGTGGCATGTGCAGAGCACTGCAGTAGGTTACTATTATAAACATTAAATCTTTTTTGTACATTTTAATAGCAGTGAGTGCACAACTATAGATTTTAACCCTTACGATGTATTGATCTATGCATCTTACATGAGCCACTTGCTAGACTTACCAAGGAATCAACTTCTGGGCTCTTGCATGTTTTTAAAACCTGTGAAGCATCTGTGAGAGAGATCTGCCTCTCCCTGATGAAGCCTTTGACTGTGCCCAAGTGGCTCTGTCTCTCAGCAGCAGCCCCATCTGGCTTCCTCTGGCTGCAGGGCTGTTGAAGGGAGCAGGGTGGGCAGGGATCTCCGAAAGGGGCTGGGTACAAGCAGGGCTCCCCTTGCAGCAAGGACCAGCCCAAGCTGCTAAAGGGAAGGAGGGAGCCTGAACAGCCTGAAAGGAGCCTCAGCCATCACTCATTTGTCCTCTAGGGAAAGATTTCCTGAAAGCTGGTACCAGCCTCAGCTGTTCCCCACCCTTCTGTCATACCCTGCTGAGAAGAGCTCGGTTCCCTGGTGAACCCTTGTAGGCACTGGAAGCAGCTGTTTGGTGCCCCAGGAGCTGCTCCTGCTTCAGGCTGAACCTGTCCTGGTCCTCCAAACTCTCTTCACAGGGAAATACACAACAGTGTTGGTGTTTCTCCACTGAGCTTACTGTGGTTTATCAATGTTCCCTCGTGGCAGGAGGCTCCAAACTGGGGAGTCTAATGGATGCTGAGTTAAGGCAGGGTATGGTTGTTCAGTGTCATCCGTGAGGCATAATGACGAGAGGGTAGACTCCAAGAAGTGTTCAGGGGCTTTATTTATCTATAAGATTGCTAATTTCTATGCAGAGAGAACTTAAGAATCTGAGCACTAGCAAAGGCTCTAATACCTACCAGGCAGACTCTGCATCCATGGTTCCCCAGGCAGACTGCCTGGAGTACCCTGGACACAAGGCTCTCTCTGGCCAGGTGTCTGACCAGGCAGAGGGTCTGCTCACAACATGTCTGCTCTCTAAGAAAGTCAGAACATGTCTGCCCTTCTTCTTGCGCAGTTACAGATATATATATCAAACTATATTGTTTACATTAATTGTCCAATGACCTGAGGCCAGGTTCTCCTGTCCAACCAAGGGGAATAAGGTCATAGCCAATGAGAGCATGGCTTATACTCATGCTCAGGAGAAATGTGGCCTGTAAGATATGGCTACAGCAGGGAAATCCCATTCTTTGATTCACTGCCCATCCTTCTGTTTATACATCACAAGGTGTAGTTGCCTTCACTGTTCATTGTTTCAAGCTCCATGACTGAGCCATTGCTGAGGAATAGTCTCTACTAGAGGTACACTGAAGATTTATGTTTCAACTGCTCAAAGCATTGGATTTAAACTACAGATGTTGTACATCTTTTACCACCACAGCATTGTCTGTAGCTGCTGAGAAAAGTTATCACAGTGAAAATCACATATCCTAAACACAACCCCTTTAGTCAAGATCATTTTTTTCTTAGGAGTCTCTGAAGATTATTGGTGTTTTGAGATTATGTTACTAGGAATCTTCCCCACAGCTCGAGTTACTGAAAGTAACAACAGAAAATAAAGAACTCAGGTTTGGTAGTCTTGCAGCTTTCTAGCTGATTACGTTGGTGCAGGAGCATGTGCACCTGAGATAATCTTTTGTGTACATGTTCTGACTTCTGACAAACCAGTGATTCTCCACCAGGAGCTAAGCTGTCATGTAGACTAAACTGATTCACTATTAATCATAGTTGTTGCGTAGTACAAAAGGGATGCCTTTTGCTGAGATCTTGAATGTTGAGACTGCATATTGCCTTTTTTTATTATGAGAGTACTCATATAAAAAGAAAATGCCTTTTCACTGATGCTATGAAAATGTGATTGAATTGGAGTAGTTACTGAATTTGGCTTCTTACAGAATTTGTTATCTGGTCAGCTTGGCTTAAACAAACAAACAAATAAAAGAACTGAAAAAACCTTCCAAACCTGAGAAATCTGTGAGTGTTACTGGCTGGGGGCATTTTTAAACTGATATAAAAAGTCTGAATTTTATTTCTCCTTCTAGAAAATAGTGTGGAAATCAGTCATTTGTGCAACTTCTATTCAGTTTTTCCCCTTTGTAAGTATTCAAATTCTGCTTTCTGTAGCTTGGGGTTTTGTGGGGTTTTTTGTTTGTGTGTTTTTTTGTCTTGTTTGTTTTCCTTTTTTTGTTTTTAAAGCAGAAATTTCTTGGGATTTCTGCATTGCATGCTCTGGTTTACATCTGGTCAATCAGAAAGATGCAGTGTCAGAGAGCTTAGTGATAAAAAAAGCATTAGAAGAAGCATATGGAGTTGCAATAGCAGACCTGCAGTTACAGAACCAGACCTGCTAATGGGCCAAACCAACTTTTTTTTTGAAATTCTGTCTGGTGCTAAGAGTTGGCTAATTAAATATCTCAGTGAACTATGAAACCCATAAGAGCAAGTTAAGGAGTTACTATTTCATAGAATCATGGTATCGTAGTGTCATTAAGATTGGGAAATACCTGCAAGATCATCCAGTCCAACCTTTGACAGAATACTAGCATGCCAACTAAACCATAGCACCAACTGCAACATGCAGTCATCTCTTGAACACTTCCAGGATGGTGTCTCTACCAGCTACCTGGGAAGTCTCTTCCAATGCTTGAAATGTCATTTCTCTCCTTCAAAAGCTATCAATATAAATGCTTTTGCTCTTTTTGTTGTTCATTTGAATCTTTAACACTTTTTGCTTGTTGTGGTATTTCTTCTGAATATTAAGATCTTTTCTCTGAATATTGAACACTAATATATTTAAATTGTTGGGGTGTTTATTCTGATGGAAGCTGACTACCTCTTCTCTATTTCTAGGAGGATACTAATACTCAATACTTATAACAGATTTTCCATGTTCTAAGTTTTGATGAGTCATTAATTAGACAAGTAACAGAACACTTGGTGGAGTTGGATTCTCAGGGTAACTGAGATAAAAAATTGGAATGTAGTATTGTCAAATTCTAATGTTTTAATTTTTCATCTGTCGAATAGAGGCTTTACAGTCATGACTGGTTCACTACTTTTGATTTCATTTTGAGAGGTAAAATTGAAATTTTGAATAATTTAGCATGCAGATGGTCTTTCTAAATTTTGCCTGCCATAACCACCATCTCAAGTGGGTGTTATTATTTCTTTTACTAAGGTCAAAGTGGTGCATTATTCAGAATTTTACTGCATTTCATTTCAAAGTCATGCAAATGTATGTTTTAATATGATTTTTTATCTGACACAGTCATGTACATCATCTTGTGTTAACATTGCCAGATATTATGGAAAATGCAGTATTTAAATGTGAAATTGTGTGTCTGGTCTGTTTGTCATTTGTTCAAAGGCAATGCACAACTGAGTTAGATATTAATAAACTAGTTACAGTATTTCCATTTTCCATTGTCTTATTCAATTCCATTTCAGTATTTCCATATTTTTTAACTTAATTGCAAAGTTTAAACCAGGAAGTGAGGTATTCTTATTTTTTATGATACTTAAATTATTAAGATATTATTAAGATACCTAAATTATTCTCTGTGAACTGGAAAAGGTTGCTCTTGAGTAATTTTTAGGTAATTTTCGTATTTGTGACTACTGTAAGCAAAAACAAAACACTGTATTGTATGTTTAAATTATTTAACATACATATTTATAACAGTAGGGTTCATATGGATCATTTATACTCAGTTTGGAGGGGGACAGTGATGTATAAAATGTGTTCATATCACATAACAGTATTAGCATTTATGAAAATGTTTCAGTTACAGGGTACAACATAATAGGCATTTTGAAGGTCTGATGCTTTTCCTGTGCTGGTAATCCTGATTAAAGTAACATAAGTGGGAATTGACACAAGGTGGTGTAGTCCATTATTCCAGTAATCCATGGAATTAAGGGTTCCTAAGATCTTGTGCACATTGGTATGAAAGTGCTTAGTTGAACTGTCATGGTGCTGGTCTACAGATAGATTTAATTTTTACCATTTCTGCTAATTGTATCTTTTGTGTCCTTGGGAGAAAAAGTTTTACAGATGATTAAAAAAACATTGTCAATAAGAGAAGACCCTGTAAGGTAAATGAAAAAAACCCACAAATAATCTCTAGGGTATTTTGCAACCATTAAATAGATGTATATGGCTTATTAAGAGATGTATTTTATTTTTCAAGAAATAAAGCTTTCATATTGGTTGGCAGACACCTAAGATTATCTCAAACTGTTGCAGTACCTAAACACAACAAACTGAAGGGAAGACTGTGTGAAAGTAAATTGATTTTGTGCTAGCATTTGTAATCTCTGTTACTTTAGAGAAGCTAAGTGTTGAAAGTACATGATTTAAATGTGTAAGCCATGTCGTTTACTCCTATAACTAGCAGACTGCTGTCAATGCCTATGAAACTGATTATAAGTGCTGTTTGGGGAAGCAAAAAATCCGAGTACTGTCATTTGAGCTCATCAGCTTGTGCTTATCATCTCTTGCCAATTCAAAAGATGTTTAAAATACCAATTGCACTAAGTGGTGCTGGGTTATTTGAGAAAGTCAGGTTTACAATAGCATACCTGGCTTTTTTTAAGGCAATGTTGTGACATTCTAAGTCTTAACACTTGAGTTTCTTGGCCAGTTTAAAGGGAAAAAAAGTACTCAAAATCAGATTGATTGATTAAATCTCAGTTTGTGGGCTTATCTTTATCACATTTTTCAAGCAAAATTTTGTGGTCCTTATAAAACAAGAAACTTCTGGACTGAAATCTGAAGAACAAGACAAGAAAGCCTGAGAACTATTTTGTTATAATAGGCACAAAGATTTAGAGAAGTTCTAGTAGGAGGTTTTGACTAAACCTCTGTAATACATATATTTTCTGGTTATAAGAATGTAGGAAGCTGGCTGATAAAAATGATGAGTTGGACGTAGCCATTTTACTCTGGGAACTTGCTTATAATGACAGTCAGTTCAGCTACTCTAGCACATGTGAACAGAGAGTGAACAGATCTTTCAGGCGTCAGGGAGGGGTGATTGGAAGTCAGTATAAATGATAAATAAAATCATAATTCTTGAAGGGAATAATTCCTATTGAGAGACACATAGGGAGAACAGAGATGGTGAATGTTATTTTGTATTTAATGAAGATAAATATACTAGTGGAGTGATTTGCTGAAGAAAGGGCAATTTTCCGTTGAGAGATGACTAACTTTGTTGATAGTATTTAGGACTAATGATGTAGGTGTTCTAAAGAAACCAATCAAACAAAACCTCTGGATTTGTTTTTGCAGCCCTAAATTGCAAATGGTATTTTAGAATGGCTAAAGCATGCACTGCTGTTTCAAGAAATGATCAAAGTGAGAGAGAATGAGTTTTTGCACTTGTCAGTGAACAAATAGCTTTCTAAAGACAATTCTAGGTTTTAGTACAAGTACAGAAGGCACTAAGGTAAAACCAATCAATTTGTTTGTTTCTACAAGTCTATAACTTGTAAGAGCCTGCAAATCAAAGGATTTGGTTTTTAAAAGAAGTGTTGTGCAAATGTGGAGTAACTTTACACATTTTCTCATTGAAAATGATTTAGAATTTTAAAAATTATGTACTGATATCATAGCCAGGCCATACTTAAAGAACTGTATTTAATTTGGGAGACAACTGTTACGAATTCTTCTTCTGTAACAAGGCATTCGTTGCAAATCACTGAAGTCATTTCTTCTGAGCTATAGATATATCTATGTAGAAGATTAAGTGTTTTTTGAAAACAAATCAGTGCGTTGTATTTTACTAATGAATTATGAATGTTGAACTGTGGTCAGCAGTCAAAATGTCTAGTCTGATTCTTCAGCTAGTTAGAAACTTAAAGATAGATATGTCTTCTAATCTTGACTGAAATATACAGTGATTTGATCTGTTTCATACAGTTTCAAAGCTGTTTCAGATCACTCCTCTAAAAAAATCATCTAGAAATTAGAGTAAATTACAAGACATTAGTAGAACAGTGATCAGAGACTCCTAAGCAATCTAACGAAAAGTTGAGTGAGGATTTAGTATCATGTGAAAACCTTAATATGAAATTGGAGAAGAGTATGTTGGAGAAATCTGACAATGTGGGTAAGTTCTTATTTTTCCTGCAGTTTTCTGTTAAAATTGAGAACTGCTATTTTTCTAGCAGGACAAGGTTAAGGTGTTCTATACTGGAAAGATTTTACAAGATTAGGGGGGTGCTCACTCACTTCTTGTTTCTTCCACCATATGGAAGTGAAATATGGATAAATACAACATGAGAGTTGCTGGCCAAACCCAAGCCGATCCTGCATCCCCGGCAGAGAATCAGCTGAGATGCAGCTCCATCAGGTGGTCACAGGCAGCTGGCATGGGATTGGGAGCTGGGGCAAAATACAGTTCTGTGAGCAGACACCGAAACAGGACACCAACAAAGAGCAGTCAGAAATAGTCATGACATGGAGGAGGTGATACTAGTGTAAATCTTCAGTTGGATCAGCAAGTTAGAAATACATTTTGTTGAATTTTTGTTTTGTTTTGTTATGGGGTTTTTTTGTTCCTTGTTTTGTTTTGTTATGTTTTCTTNTTTTTTGTTTTTTTATGTTTTCTTGGGGTTTTTTTTTTTTTTTTTTTTTTTTTTTACATTTTTGCTATAGTATTCTATTTAGTTTTGATTTTGCCTTAGAGATGTCATTTGCATAAAAATTGGCATGGCCAACAGGTCAGGGAAAATGATTCTGCCCCTCTTCTCCACTCTGGTGAGACCCCAAATGGAGTACTGGATCCAGCGTTGAGATCCCCAGCA
Source organism: Calyptomena viridis (assembly GCA_013390005.1). NCBI lineage: Eukaryota > Metazoa > Chordata > Aves > Passeriformes > Eurylaimidae > Calyptomena > Calyptomena viridis. The sequence goes on along the minus strand of WEIV01010853.1, from coordinate 6,830 downwards.
GAGGAAGGCCATTGACCTACTGGAGTGAGTCTAGAGGAGGGCCACCAAGATAATTAGAGGATTGAAGTGCCTCTCCCAGGAAAAAAGGCTGAGAGAATTGGAATTGTTTTGCCTGGAAAAGAGATGGCTTCAGGGTGACCTAATTGCCTTCTGGTACTTGAAGGGACCCTACAAGAAAGATGGAGAGGGACTTGTAACAAGAGCATGTAGTGACAGGACAAGGAAGAATGGTTTTAAAATGAAAGAGAGTAGGTTTAGACTAGGTATGGAAGAAATTCTTTACTGTGAATGTGATGAGGTTGCCCAGAGAAGTTGTGGATGCCCTATCCCTGGAAGTGCTCAAGGCCAGTTTGTATGGGCCTCTGAGTAACCTGGTCTAGTGAAAGATGTCCCTACCCATGGCAGGTGGATTGAAACTAGATTATCTTTGAGATCCCTTACAACCCAAACCATTATGTGATTTTATCAATGAATGGCAAACATATATTTGTAAATCAAGTCTGTGCTGGAAATTCAGGCCATCTGCTTCATATTTGAAATTATACCTTTGCGACAAGTGAAACAAAAGTGTTTCCATCAATTTTTAAATACTATTTCCTCTCATGCTTTCCTGCCTGTTTTCTTTTAAGACACTCACTTTCTTGGGGAAACCTTAATTTTCCTTTTAATGTAAGATGGGTGAAATGGATACAGAGTACTCAAGAATATAAATAGTGAAGAATTAATATTAAAGGAAAAGGAGAATGTCAGTGTGAAGGTATTTGCTGGCCCTTCTTAGTTCTAAAAGTGGAACATGTGGGAATAAAAAAAGCATATGGTGGATTTATGTATCTGTAGATGCCTGGGTTAGATATATATACCAGAGCCGTATTTTCTCTTCCTACTATACCTGCTAATGGATATTAAAACAGCTGAAGGAACTTGACTGGAAAGGGGAGCAAGCTGAGGAGAAAAGCTTTTTGCTCAAGGGGAAGCTTGAAGCTTGGAAGGGGTTTGTCTCTTTATTTTTAGCTCAGGAGGGAAAACTGCTGTCTGTCACTCTCTCACTTCAACCTGATTGAGTAAATTGTCCTATGGGCATTCCAGTGGTCTATATTGAATAAAATTTAAAGATGAGCAATTAAAAATGTTCCATATATCTCTCAACACCAATAAGCAAGATGAATCGAATTCTATTATACTGAAATTTACAGGGAAAAAATTTATTATAATTTAGGCTTCTGTTTTTTGTAGCTAGAAAATGCTTAGTAGTGGGAAGAGGGAAGATGCTTAATATTTGATTTCTACCTTTAAAAAGAAATTGAGGTTATCCATTTCATAGAACAGAAGGAGGGGAGAGATTTATATGCATTCATTGGTATTTCTCTCTGTATGCGTGATGTAATAATTTGCTTTTATTGTTCTTTGGTGCTTTGATTAGCCTGGTTCTGTTCAAAGAGCATTGGTATCATCTCTCCTTTGACCGATGATGGAAGGGAAAAAATAACATCACAGTTTGTGGTTTGAAAAGGCAGCTTAGTTAATTTTGACGGTGAATTGGATGCTGGCCATACCTAAACTTCTCAGTTTTCCTTGAGAAAATCGACTGATCTATTTTATGTTTGATGGTATGTCCATGTACACACATTCCACTGTTTGTGACTTTTTAGAGTGAAAAATTAAAGTTGGTTTTTCATTATCTCTCCAGATATTCTACCTATATCTGCAGGCATTGTGAGCACATCTTTGCAGTTGTGGTATAGATGAAACTTCGGATGTAGAGACCCTCATGTACCATGGATGCTCTTTGAGGTCTTGAAACAATTTACTTGTGTTCATCTGACAGTTCCTGAAGTATAACCTTGATCTCAGCTTTTCTCTTATCTGCTCTCTACACTTATACACAGTGTAGATAGGAAGCTGCCACAAAACAGAAGAAACCATAGACGTGAATACCGAAGCTCCTTATGTGGCAATTCAGGAAGTATAGGTAGATTTACCTAGAAATTGTAACAACCAGCAGATGGGACAGGGATGAACTGGTCAGGAGAAAATGCTTTCATGCTGTGTGTGTTTTTGTCTTGCCTTCTGATCACAGGTCGGATGTCCAGCTGCATCCTAGTGCAAGTGCTTTCTTTCATAAACAGCAGAGGCATCACTTTGTTATAGAAAATGTCAGGAAGTGTATGGAAGGTGGTATCTAAAAATAACTGTGATAATTGCTTTCTGGTGGTGGGAGGATTTATTTTGGAACACAGTGAAAAGAGGAAAGAGTAGAAAGGCTGCAGCCAAGGGAAACCACAGCAGGCATTAGCCTCCATTTTGTTATTGTCTTTCAATTACTCCAGATATTTTCAATGCTGATTGCTTGCGTTCGTACTTGGTGTAAAATTTCTCAGCACAGGTATGTGATCAGCCTCTGAGGAGATGGTTCTGCCGTTATTTGATTACCACTCTCCCTCAGCCATGGAGCTAGTACTGGCTGGTGGGGAAGCAGTTTGCTAATGGGTGCTGAGCAGCATTCAGTGCAAAATCCCCAAATGGAGTAGGTTCACCAAAAATGTTGGGAGGGGGAAGGTAGGTGGAAAATTGTAAATCAGGAGATACCTACTTGTCCTGTTCTGGTCTGCAGGATTACAGGACAAATGGTTGAGATTAATCTGCAGTACTCCAGGGCTATGAATAGACAAGATTAGAGGTATCTACCTAACCTATTGCCTCTTGTATGTATTAGTACCTGAAAGAATAAAACTGGAGAAAGCTTGAGAATTTTGGCTCAGGTGGAGATATCTGATAGTAAAATAAAGTTTTATATTGAGTTACATGTCCGTTGATATTTAAGGATTACTAAAATGGCAAAGCATTTATTTTTGTATTGTTGACAAACTATCTGTTAGGATCCTTCTTAGTCTTTAGTTTTAGTACCTTTAAATTAATGCAAGTCTGCACATTTATCAATATCAAGCTGTGTTGACCAAAACTAGATGTGTTCGAGTTCAAGATAACACTTGTTACAGCATTTTGCAGTCCATCCACATATGCACAAAAATGTTGAAATGCATAGCTGAAGTAGTAAGATGCAAAATTGTAGACTTTTTAATTTAAAAAAAAAATTGTGACTCTAAACTGATTAAGTAGTTAAATAATTTAGCATTCCAATTCTGAAATCAAAAGGGAAATTAGGAGATCATCCTTTCCCCTTTCTATGCTCTAAGGTTGGATCAAATTATATCTTCTATTAATTAGTGAAATTATGTAGACTAAACAAAATTGCCAGTTGATCTGGTTCAGTTGTGCTTACTCTTACAAAGGTTTCCTTAATGGAGTCCTTTTTGCTGCACTTTAAGCAAGATTACTTTTTCTCTACTTACTTGGTGTATAGGGGACTTACTCACTTCGTTTTTTCTAGCAGCAACTTTGGAAAACCATTCTCAAA
>WEIV01010851.1:1491-22753 GCA_013390005.1 Calyptomena viridis | reverse complement strand
GAAGTGTGGAAAATTTGACTGCCCATGGTGTTTAACTGCACAATTCATTTTCAGAGATCATGGGTAAGAAGAGGGTTGGGTGCAAGAAACACATCTGAATTTTCTGGAAATACCATGTAGCTAGTCTAGGCCATTATTATAAGAAACCAAATTGTGTTCACCAGCAGAAAATTCAAGATGCATAAGGATACCATACTGCCAAGGTCAACCTTCTTCCCCACTCCCCACATAGGTAGCAAGGCAAGAACAAGCCAGCTTCAAGATTTTTCAGAATTTACATGCTGCTGCACATTTCAATGTCTAACACAGTAAGCCAGAAAAAGACCTACTTGCACACGAAAGGAATCCCTTAGCAAAACGGGAATATCAAGCCATGGGCAAAGACAGCCCACAGCAGGTTCTAGACTTTGCTAGAAGGGAACAGTGACCTTCAAATTTTGTGTTACCCCCATGGTGGGGAAGCTTTCATTTCCACACTTGAAGGGGAGTTGGGGTGTGTGTTTGTTTGGATTTATTTAAAACATCTTAGATGCGTATGTGCTTCAACAGTGAAACAAAAATGCACCCTGTCCCTTTCACTGGGTTGCTCAGACCAGTCACTAAGTATAACAAATTTACTTTGGAAAATTTCCTACTAATCACAGAAGTTCTCAAGCCACTCACTTGGCATTAGGAGTTTGCTTTTAGATTTCTGCTACAGTTTTCAGGTTGCACTCATGTCAATACTGTTATTACCCAAGTGTCTATTGCTTCTCTTGCACAATCACAGGGTGGGTGAGGTTGGAAGGGACAACAGTGGGATCATCTTGTTATACATCTTTTAGTAAATATTGCCATAAGCCAGTGAAACAGTCTTCGATTCCTACAACTTCAACACTTTATACCTTCAGCTAATACTCAGTATGTTGGAGGCTGAAAGTAATCTATTGCACATGCCAGCAGTAGTAAACACACTGATGCCAAGGGTTGTGCTCACTAGTTTGTAGCTCTAGTGAATAGGTTCCTGCAGTTCTAATTTTATGTGCTTTTCAAAGGCAGTCACAAAGTGAATATCAAAGCACATAAGTAATCCACATTGGGAAATCTGTCAGAAATTGTTGGGAAAATAAAGTGAATCAATAGCATGTCAAGGGACTCAAATGAAAAAAAATATTGAATATTCATTTTCTTGGTTTCAGAGGAGCAGGGATTTAGTAGAACTGGAGCAGCTTGTAGGATTTTCGACTTTTGTGAAAACATTCAAATAATTTTTGTGATGTGCTTTGAATTCAAAATGTAATTAGTTCCTCTAAAGTTACACTTCACATCTTCATGTTGTTTACTGATACGTATTCAACATAATTAGGAGAAGTAGTCTGAATGGCACAACAACTTTTAAGTATATTGTTGCAAGGAAAAAAACACTATAGGAAGTGTTTGTGCTTGCTCATTACCATGCAGAAACACAGAAAGCAGGTATACCTCTGAAAGTATTGGTACAAGTGTTGCTAAGTGGAAGCAAATATAAAAAATACCTGAATTCATATCAGTGCTTTAATGAGATTTACAGCATATAAAATATATTTTTTTAATGTGATTTACATTCCAGGAAATCTGATATGCTTACACAAGCAACTCTTAATGGAGGGCTATGCCTGTGCAGTTTGTTACTTAGGCTGCAAACTTGCTTCATCAATTTGCCAAACAGCTGTAAATATAGTTTTACATAAGGAAGAATATGCAATTTTGATACTGGAATAAACAGAAGCAAACTTCTGCTTTATTTTTTTTTTAATCACTATTTCTTGTAATAAAAAGATCTCTTCATCTTACACATAACACAAGAGAAGAAATGGGTCCCTCAAAGTGAACTGGGGCAGGGATGGGAAGAAGAGAACAATGTAACACCAAAACTATTTCTCTACTGCTTATTTTTGCGCTCATGTAATTATTTACAGACAGTGCAGTAATCTGTTCATAGAGCAAGTTATGAAATCTCCCTACCAAAGTCAAAGCTTTACCAACAAGCTAACTCTTGGTTACTATCTTCACCTGCCCCTTTTTCTTTGAAGAATCCAAGGAGTAAGCCAGTAATTACTTCTAAAAGAGTAAGAGATTTTCAAAATTTACTCAAATAAAGAAAACACAGTAACTTTAAACATAACTTCTTAATATTCAATGTTCACCCCGTTCAGAAAATGTTGAATGGACCTACAACTTAGTTTTTAAAATTGTCATCCATGAAACATCCACCCTGACATGACAATATATTTTTTTTAAATTTTCTAATTGGAAGTCCATTTTCATAATTATAAACAAAAGTGATGTTACTATCATATAACAAAGAGTAGCTACTTTTGTCAAGGCAGGGAAATTCTACATTTGCTTCACAGATGCCAGAAAACCACTTTCATCATTCATAAATAACAGCAGAAATAATAAAAACAGAAAAAGCACAATTTAATCCATTTTGTTAGATCTGCTACTTTCTTTGCCTTAAAAGATAAACTTTCACAGTGGCTGTGAAATCACTGATGTAACTTTTTTCAAATCAAAGGGAAAAGAAACCTGTAAATACCAAATTTTTCCACTATAGAGCACAATAAGAAAAAAGATAGGTTAAAAATTACTGCCCAAGTAAAAGTTCCCTAACATCAGATCATTTTGTTGTGTTTTGAGAGGATTATGTTTTTAATTTAACAGTTAATTTAATGGCTCAAGAGGAAAAAAGGGTCTTTCCAAAAATACAAAAATGCTCAGTGGATTACATGTACATCCAGGAAAGATAAACAAATCATAGAATGGCTTGGGTTGGAAGGGACTATAAAGCTCATCCAGCTCCAACCCCCTGCAATGGCAGGCACACCTTCCATTAAACCAAGTTGCTCAGAGCTCTATCCAGCCTTTTCTAGAACACTTCCAAGGATGGGGCATCCACAACTTCTCTGGGCGACCTGTGCCGGTGCCTCACTACCCTCACAGGAACAATTTATTCCTAATATCTAATCTAAATCTACTCTCTTTCAGTTTGAAGCCATTCCCCCCTGTCCTGTTCCTACATGTACTTGAAAAAGGTCCCTCTCCATTTTTTCTGTAAGCTCCCTTCAGATACTGGAAGGACACAATTCTTTTTTCCAGTCAGAACAATCCCAATTCTCTCAGCCTTTCCTTGTAGAAGTGCCCCATTCCAAAACACCAGTAGAAGCATCTCTCCTTTCTGACTCTTTGCATTCTCATTTTTAAAAAGCCTCTAAAACTAACAGCAGCCTCAAGAATCTTGCAGTGGGGGAATTATTTTAGAAAAAAACCAGTGTATTTTCATGTTCAGGTCATCTGAGGAAGACAGCATCAATGAAAATGAAGCTACTATAAGACAGTTGTGAAAATGCAGCTGTTGCAAGGCAACAAGATTGCTTAAACTAAGATGAAGCTGCAGCTACAGTTATTGCTAGAGAGATTTTCCAAGCAGAACTGCTTTGTCCAAAAAACAACAACAAAAAAAGCTAAGTCAATAGGAAAACAAACTTTGCCAGCTAATTTTCAAAATGAACAATCAATATTTCAATTATGTTGAATTCAGTGATAATTTAACAAGAATCAACATTTCATACATTTTATAAAGGTAGCTCTCATGAAGAAGCACTAAATTCCACCACTGTCTCCACCCAGTGTTCTGCATTACTATTATTATTAGAAAGAATACTGAACAATTACTTGTGGATTTTTATTTTAGAAAGCATTCAGCACCTCCAGGCACTGAAAATCCAGCTGTTAAAAGGCCACTCTCCCCTCCACCTGACAATCCTGACAGTCTACTACTGCACCATCATTGTCTATACATTCATATATGTATTTCTACTATGCACACTTTAATCCATGCATGTAGCTGTTTCAAATACATTAACTCTTATGAGAAAGATTTTTCTGCTATTGATCCAATTTCTAGCCATCACACTTTTCAAAATCATGCTACTTAGAAAATTGAAAGTCTGAGCCCTTCAGGACAATGTTAATCATATCTCATCTGGGAAAGCTTTGCAACCTTAGCAGGAAATGCTGATTTGCTGAGTTAATTTGCTGTCTTATTGTAAGAAACTCAACTTTCATGATCTTGGATTTCCTGAAGCTAATACAAGGAGGAAAACCCACAAAGTCATAAGACTTGTGAAGAAACCAGTAGAACTGGTAAAACAACGATGCTCAAACCACCCAAGCAACCTTTACAAGAGGCTATATGAAAACCAGAATGTACTGAAGCAAATGAAATTCTGAAAAAAAAAATTAGTTACAGATCTGTTTGATACAGACAACTAAGAATACTCCTGCAACAATGTCAAATTAACATCTGTGGAAAATGCAGTTTAATGTTCCACAATTCTTCCAACACATAATTCATTAAGCAGAAACAATCTTTGTGACCAGCTCCTTCTTAGTAGAAAAGACCTACAGAGTCTTGGCTGGATAATAAGTAAAACTGTGCTATCTGATCTTGTCTCCTATTTCACTACATCTATTATGAAGACATGCTATATAAACAAAAAACTTTTCCCTTTGATACAAAAAGTAATTCTAGGAGACTCATATCAATAAAAATCAAAGAAACTCCAAAAAGTATACCAAAGTAACATTTACAGTTAATTTACTGGATGTGAACATAAAATAGGAATTACTCAACTCTTAATAATACTACCAAGGTATACTCATTGCCAAAACAAAGCATTCAAAATCTACAAAGTAGTGAAATAGTTGGTCACATTAAATATCTTATGCATTAAATGCACCTGCATGAACAAAGACCTTTACTTACTTGACAATATCGTTCAAACTATATCTGGACCATACTAAGTATTACAGGTGTTTCAAAATTCTGCTTAAATCAAGGAAGTTAAAACAGTTTCAACATCACTTGAAACACCACACAAATACAGTGATGGCTTGGTGCCAATACGCCTGGTGAATAATATGTATTTGTTAATACAGCAAATGGTTACAGCTCTACCTTGCATAACTTTCCTATCCATGAAAGTGACAGGAATTGCAACAGTAGGTTCCATCTGCTGGCAAGAAGCAAAGCATTTCATGATGGTTCAGCAAGACATACAGAAACCCAGCAGTAACACACAACAGATCTGCCAGTTGCAGACCTCCCATATGGCATCTTGCTGCATGAGTTATAACTGATGGAAACACTTACCAAAAAATACTTACAAACAGAATCATCATGTTTCACGCAGATCCATCTTAATTCCAAATCCAAAAATGTAAATTGGAATGTACATGTGATTAATTCCGGCAAAGACTGCTGAATTTGAAGTACTTACTATGCAAACATAAATACATTTCCAGCAAGTCACAATGATTCCTTTGGTGAAATGGATCGGGATGCTAAAATTCTCATTATCTTAAACATGAAATCCATCTCCTCACAGAATGTTTTCCAGGCAACTCCGTGTGAAGTCATGAACCTGAACATCATCCTCATTTAGTAAATCAACATATTTGTTACCATTCAAGCAAAAGCAAGTAACACATCCATAACAAAATCTTGATGCCTCTAAACAGCCATCACTTGAACTTTATTTTTATTGTGCTTCATACGAAATGTCACCTGCTTCACCCTGTTACTACTTGAAGAGTTGCAGCACAGGCTGCCTTTAGCCCTTCTCCCTTCCCTCCCTTCTCATCCAAAACAGACCAATTAACTCGTTTTCTCACCAGAAACAGGCCAAAACAACTTTTTTTCAGACCCTTATTTTTTCGTTAAGCTCAAGAAGTCATGTGCTAAATATGACATCCCAAAAGTAAGTTCAACAAGCTTGTCCACTCTACTGAAGTGGATAAGGGGAAGAGCAGCTGACATCATCTATCTGGACCTGTGCAAAGCATTTGACACTGTCCTGTACAACAGCTGTGTCCATATTGGAGAGATCTGGATATGACAGACCACTCAATGGATAAGGAGTTGGCTGGATGGTCCCACTCAAGGAATTGTGGTTAATGACTTAATGTCCAAATGGAGTCTAGTGATGAGGGATATTCCTCAGGGGTCAACACTGGGACCAGCACTGTTTAACATCTTTGTCAGTAACATGGACAGTGAGATCAAGTGCACCCTCAGCAAGTCTGGTGATAAGACCACACTGGGTGGCGCAGTCGACACGCTGGAGGGAAGCAGTGACATTCAGAGGGACCTGGACATGCTGGACAGGTGGACCCACACAAACATTGAAGTTCAACAAAGACAAATGCAAGGTCTTGCATGTGGCTCAGGGCAATCCAAAGCACAAATACAGGCTGGCAAGAATGGATTGAGAGCAGCCCTGAGTAGGAGGATTTAGAGGTGTTGGTTGATGAGAAGCTCAACAGGACTCAGAAATTTGCACTTCCAGTCCTGAGCTCCATCAGAAGCAGCATGGGTGGCAGGTCGAGGGAGGGGCTTCTCCCCCTATACTCTGCTTTTATGACACTCCACCTGGAACATTGCATCCAGCTCTGGGGCCCCAAGACAAAGAGGATGTGGACCCGCTGGAGAAGTCCAGAAGAGATCCTTGAAGATGATCAGAAGGCTGAAGGGTCTCTCCTAAGAAGACAGGTCGAGAGAGTTGGCGTTGTTCAGTCTGGAGGAAAGAAGGCTCCAGAGAGACCTTACAGCATCTTCCAGTACCTGAAGGAACTTACAAGAGAGCTGGAGAGGGACTTTTTACAAGGGCTTATAGAGATAAGACACAAGGGGAAATGGTATCAAACTGAAAAAAGTCAATTTATATTAGCTATAAGAAACTCTTCACACTGAAGGTGGTGAGCCACCAGCACAGGTGGCCCAGAGAAACTGTAGCTGCCTCATCCCTGAAAGTGTTCAAGGACAGGTTGGACAGGGTTTTGAGCAACCTGTTCTACTAAAGGTGTCCCTGCCTATGGCAGAACTAAGTGTTCTTTAACACTCCAACCCAAACCATATTATGATTCTGTAAGTATAGTTTTAAAGAAAGCAGGCTTCTAAAAGTCCTCTCCAAAAGAAAAAAAAACAATCTACTTCAAAAATTAAAGAAATGCTAGAGAAGAGGCATATTTAGTATTGTCTTCCCAAATCTTTTATATACACACAAACCTAATGAGTAAGAAAGAGTGAACTAGATGCTACACTAAAAGATAGAACAAGGCAGGGAAGCAGAGCAATTTTTCTCTCCTCCAAAAAGATTTGCTCTGATTTTGAAATATGGCTTTTAGAGTTGTCAGCTACCAACATCCACAGCTTCTGCTAAAGGCAATAGGAGCTATAAATATGCCAAGACCTCCAAGAAACCAGATCCTTACACACATCACGCTGGTTGACCTTGGAGGGCATTTTGCCTCAAGAGACACAACTGAGACTAAATTCATCCAGCATTTCCATTTTGTATTCAGCTGTAGATAGTAAGTCTGGCTGCAGCTCTTTGCACAATTCACCCTTACCATCATTTTCAATTAACAAATGCTACCCATTCACAGATGTCTCATCCAGCCTCCACCAAAGCCTACAACAAGTGTTGGTTGCATCAGTCTCTCACTTGTCTTCTTTGTTTCAATGTCACATTTCACACAGGTCTAATGAGATTGAGGATAAAATGGAAAAAAAAGAAAAGGCAAAAAAGCACCTTTACACAACTTCTTGCTGCAAACTGTGAGAACCACAACTAATTCTTTTTGCAGTTCTTTCCATAATGATAGCACGAACTGACAACCAAGTAACCCAGTCTTCATAAAGACATATCCAGTAAGTAAAAGGCTGTAGACAGTTGATGAATTGTACATAAAGCTGAGCTGCACAGCTCACAGCAAAACTCTTCTAAAGACAAAGTTGTCTGGAAGAATTTGAGGCTGTATAAACAGATCCAGTGTTAATATAGGGTTATCTCTAATGTGTGTTTGGCGTGAGGAAGAAGCATGAAGAGCAAGTTCTTAATTTTTACAGTCTCTAAAAACAATATAATTTGCAAACGCATCTTAAGTAGTAGCTACTTTATGCTACTACCACTTCATTAGGAACACTTAAAAAGGTATTTAAAAATTCATATTCACACACAATGCCATTGCCATTTAAGTCAGGAATTTACTTTTAATAAACACATTCTTGAGCTGGTAATAGTAAAAGCATCATTCAAACATCATTTCCTGTACCAAATTTTACCCATATTAACAGACTTAGAAAAGCATCAACCACAAGCATGTTGGTGATGGAAATTTCCTAACGCAAGCAGTCTTTATAGATTTCTGCTATTTCAGTGCAGGTCTCCAAGGACCATTTGAATCCATATTAATTTCCTTTCTGGCAGTTATGCGGCCATGTATGAACTGCACTATTTCACTTTTAATCTGTCAGTAATTTAGTAATGTGTAAACTAATTATGCACAGATATTAATGTAATCAGTTTGGGGAGCTATAAAATCAATGCATTTTTACAGACTATGTTAAAGAGAATTGCACTACTATAGTCATGTTTCTGTTCTTGATAATTTAGAATTAAAATAGTTACGATCCATGCATCAATACATATTCCCACAACCCCCCCAACAATACAATACTATAAGTTTCTATAAAGGACAGATCAAGTTTTTTGGTAATGTTAAAATTTAAATTGCCTGAAAATAATATGTGGCTTCCTGTGAAGAAATACACATTCAATGACATCTCAGGTTTCCTATAGCAAACTAGAAATGAACTGGCTAGCAACATTACATCCATAATTCAACTCAAATACTCGGCTTTGCTCCAATGGAAAATGTACAGGAAAGACTGCAATGCTGGAGCATGTAAGTTAATCAGGAATCACATTTGAAGCATCACATAACAAGTCATTAAAATTGTCAAACATTGCTGTGTATCCAGGCATACAACAAGGACACTGTCAAGATACAGCAGCTGAGGTGTGCTGCCAGACCCAGCTTTGCCCTTAGATACCCAGCTGTAGCTCATAACTGAGAATTATACCTCTTCCTCATCTCCACCTCTTCAATGATCAAAGACCTCTCAACTTTTCCACACTTTCCTACATGCTAATGTCTCTGTTTTCTGCTATTCAGGTCATCCAAGACACAGATTTAACTTGTGAAACTCAATAGTGCCTTTCACCAACTGTACTTACCATCATACACACATGCATCAAGCCAAGCAGGACAATAAGAAAGCAGTTCTGGTGTTACCTCAACAGTCAAGACTCCATCTATTTTCTGAGATAATGATTTCGAAGGTAAAAGGAACTTAATTATCTTTGAGAAGAGCATTATTCTTCTTAGATTTATTTGAAAATATCAATGAATTCAATGTTCTGCCACACTGAAAGTACTACTCACAACATAACTGCAGCAGTTTTCCTGTTCCCTTACAAAGGTTCAATTAAATTATGTGTCAAAGTTTCACTACACAATTAATCCAGTCAGACTTGATCTGCTGCCAAAAGGTCTGGCCTTTTCCCCTCTCCCTGCATACCCATAACTGGCTTCTGCCTGCACACTCTTGCAGCCCCTCCAGCCACTGGCAGTCTCACAGGCAGCTCTGGGCAAGGGCAGCAAGGATACACACACAGCAGGCTGTTGGACAAGTTACATCAGTACACAGAGACAAACACAGCTTGCTTACAAGTAAATTAGTACTCACTGCTGGTAAAATTAGGGTTTTACACATGTAAAAGATACTATGGCCTCAAACTTCTCACACTACCCTAGTATTAATTTCTAGTTATGAATTCATTTACCCATGTACATTGATTACCTTTTAAAGAAACAGCAAGTTAAACCTGCAAAGCATATCTATCTGTTCCTGTGCCCTATTTTGGAAAGGGAGCTTCACAGAATAAATTTGAACTCACAACTGGCCTACTAGTATGAAAGCATTAGTAACTGCTTGTGAAAACATGTCAGCACAGACCCCAAAACACCACTCACTCAGCCACCCTAGTTTTTCATTTCACTTTTAACAACAAAGACACATTTTGGCATGGACATAAACAGCAGGGCACACTCACACAAAGTTTATGTACCTAACAAAATGCAAAATGATGCATTTCAAATGGCAGCAAACCAGTGACTTTCACATGGTCCTTGTCAAACTTCATATACGGAATTCACACAAAGACAACCCCAGCACGGTGCCTGCAGCCCCCCTGTAATGGGATAGGGCCCAGGGTGGCCCCTCAAGGCTCCTCATGAGCATTGCTGTGGTCCAGCCCACAGACCCTGCAAAGACAGGCTACCTGAGAGGTACAAAACACAAGAGATAGAAAGTACTGAACCCACCAAGCAGCTACACAAAGGAGTAAGGAGGAAGCCCTAACCAGCACAGCTCTGCTCAAGACCAGCAGCCCTCCAAAGATTTCTGCCACAGCCTTCAGCTGTGCCCTCCAGCCCAGTCACAGTTGCCCTGCTGGCAGCCCCAAGCCCAGCTCAGGACACTCCATACACCACAGGGGACCACCTTGTCACCACAGCATTTTCATCAGTTTTTGCACTATGGAGGGGCAATGCCAGCAGAGAGCCCCCCCCCCCCACACAGCACCCCTACAACAGCCTGAGCTGCTCAAACCAAGAAGGCCAACAGAAAGAAAATCAGGTCAAGCCCTTACCCCCTCACCAGAGACACGAGTGCTCTCAGGCTGCATTTCCCATCCAGCCATACACCCACTGCCACCGCAGAGCAAGGCAGGATCATCACTCTGGGGACCTGCAGCTGGTGAGGCCAAAAAGAGCCTCCCCAGGAGCTGCCCCTCCCCTCTGCAGCTGGTCAAGCAGGTGAGATGCATCTTACTAATGGATCTGAAGCTCTGGAAAAACAAAGTGGTTGAGAAGCACTGTGCTGGTGTGTGACCATAGAACACTCTTTAGTGCTGGCAGGAAAACAAGTGGCAAAAATGTCTCTGAAATGGCCATCAGCTTTGCCAGGTGTGATTAAGTGGCAAAAACATTCAGTCTGTTTGTCTATAAATTACTGTATGTCCAGTAGAAATATAAAACCTAAATATTGAAGGTCTGTGAGAGAAGGTAAGTCCAGGAAAAGAAGGGGAGGGTCAGTTGGGATCAGAGCTATGAGCGTGCCAGGCCACAGCCACCCTGCAGTGCCAGCTGGCACAGGCCACCCCACGACAAGAGGGTGAGACAGGGAGTGGCCTCCCAGGCAGGTGCAGGGGATGGTCGGACAAGGATGAGATCTCCATGGATTGGAAGGGGTCTCCACAGAGATTGCTACAAGGGCTCTAATGCTGCTGGATGGGAAAGCAGGACAGAGAAAAGGAAAGATTCTACAAAGCCCTGGTGGGCAGAAGGGAGTTTTTCTTTCCAACTTTTTAATCACTTTGTATCATTAAAGACTTACATTCTCAAATTTATTTCTCTTGGATGTCAATGCATCTGGCTCCATAGTTGGAGCATTTGTGTGCTCATCTTCAAGGAAATGGAGAGCAGTGCACTCCACAACCTCCACAGCATCTTGTTATACCAGCTATTGACACACAAGGGAACTGTTTTAACTCCAGATGATACAACTTGTGGGGATATAGTCAATAAATACTCATTTAAGGATCAGTCTAAGTGAGACCTAAACCAGAATGTGAGTAGTTTATTCGTAGTAACTACTGCATATAGATTCAATTAATTTCCAATTAAGTTTCAATGTAAAAAAAAAAATGCACCATACAAAAAACAGTTCTTCACTGCAATAATTCTTTCAGGTCTTAGCTAAATTTCAGTAACACTCAGTTTTGTAGCAGACAGAAAAGTGGTCCAGCTGATAAAATGACTCAGGTGAGCTCCCCTCAGCCACTAGAACATACATTTTATTTTTTCAGAATAAGTTTATCTAAAGATACTACTTTTCTGTACAGCTGAAGCCAAAAATGGAAACAGAAAGATTTGGCAAAATCTCATGTTGGCAAACTTTATTTGCAAAAGGTTTAGTGGAATGAAACCAAGAAAAGAACTATCACAGCATGCAGAATCAAGGAAATTTAGGAGAAAAAGGCTTCTAGTTCAGCCTATCATTTGTACCTGCCTTCATGCCAGGTTAGGCTGCCCTTCGCTTACACGTCAGTAAATGGATGAAAGTAAATATTTAAAGTTCATATTAAAAGGATCAACTTACTTCAACTCCCTGCCTCCCCTCTGAATTTAGACTGTTGTGTCAGAGTTCTATACTGTCAAACAGTATTACCCACTACCTTTCATTTATACAGATGGAAAAATCTTTGACAATCTAGCACACGCTTTAAAACGTTTCGTTAAAAATATTCTGATAACTAAATTCTCCCTCCTCTACCAGGTACTAGTTCTTAAAATATGTGGTAGGAACTACTGTAGTTGAAACATACTTTTGTTTATAGTGCTTGCAGAGCAATGCATGTACAGACAAGCTAATTAGGCAGGGATTTTGTCCCTTTATTTTTATAATTCCAGTTTTAGGAGCAGAGCATTTGATTTATTACATGAAGGTATTTTTATAGCCTTAAGTACTACTGCTCTTTAGGACATAGGGAACATCACAGCCCATTTAATTTACACAGGAGATGTTAGTACTATTTAATGGCATGTAAACATTTTATAAGGTAAGCTCAAATAACAGGAGATTTTTTTTTTAATATACTTCAGCAAAAAGGTTCACAAATGGATTTTCATTCTACTTTATTGGACCAATCTCTGTTATTGCATCAGAAGTGAATCGAGTTTTAAAAGGTGTTAAGAGTTTTCAATATATTTTGTGACACTGAACAGAATCACAAAGTATACATAAAAAACCCAATGCGTGAATTAATTCCAGAACTAGTGTAACTGCACACCCTCAAATCATATGTAATTGTCTGTGACTTCGAGCAATAATTGTA
Organism: Calyptomena viridis; assembly: GCA_013390005.1. Taxonomy (NCBI): domain Eukaryota; kingdom Metazoa; phylum Chordata; class Aves; order Passeriformes; family Eurylaimidae; genus Calyptomena; species Calyptomena viridis. Next base: position 9,929 of record WEIV01010851.1, on the reverse strand, counting down.
GTGGACTATAGGTAATATTTTCATTCCAGTTCTTTTCTGACATCACAATTTTACACAATCCTTGATAGAAGCATTTCAAAGATACTTTATCCTCATTATTACTATTCCTTTTTCACAATAGAATTTTTAAGTAATGACAATAATCTTTCCTTAGGTCAATTGATAAAGTTGAAAGTAACAGAATAGTTTAAAACAAACATTCCCACAGATATTTTTACGCCAGGGTTACTGCAGTAACATTGATGTTTATTTTCATCCAAACTAAAATCATGTGCTAGCATTTTATAAATATCAATATATTCTTTTTCTGTAATATTTATGTCATAAGAAGACAATGCAAAGATTAGAACTATTGTCTGTTTTTAAAAGGAAGAGTTTTTTGGGGGGCGTTTCCTTTTTTTTTTTACAGTTCTACAGGGAAAAGGATAAAGTGAGTTGGCAGGTGGAATAACTAAGAGATGAATCTGGGTAACCTGGAAAAAAAATGGAATTCTGCCCCAGTCCCATATTGTGCTTTTTTATAAAGCAGAAGAGATACTATTTCTTGGAAGACTAAGAAAAAAGGACTGAAAGTTCTGGTCCTTTCATACATACACCAGTGGGAATGGTGTGTTTTCAGCTACTGTTCTATTGTGCTGTAACATGAGTAAATGGTCTGACTTCAGGAAAATATTCAAAAATATTCCATACTGACACAAGGCAAAATAAAATAATTGCATCAACACCAGTTTGGTTTAAACAACATGCCTAAAAACCTAGTTAAGTGAAAGTGCTGTAAATACAAGTGTTGAATATTAACTTTATGAGGTGCTTAACTGCACTGGATTGTAATGAATTATCTAGGTCTAGTGATGCTTTGACACATTTCAAATGAGAACCATAAGGAGTCAACTTATAGTCTTTAGTCCCTTTCAATATGTTCAGGGACAATATAAGATCCCATCCATTTCCCAAGACAAAGCCATTTTCAATAACATTTCATCGTAAAATATATGAGTGTTTCTTCCCCTAAAAATATTTCTCTTAGGAAAAAATACTGGTAAAACAGAACGCTTCTGTATACAACAGTCATCTCATTTGTCAAGTGATTCATTTTAAAAATCACACTAAAATGTATCTGTTCTGCTCTTGGATTCTACTTTTCTCATCAATTAGTCTGTAGTCTCCTCATTTTATGCTTCTTTCACCCGCAAGTTTTTCATGTTAAGGAACCAAGGATTGGCAAAGCAGAACTTTTCTAGGTGTCCTGTATTCACTGAATAATCAGAGCCTATATAGGACAATGTAAAGAGAAAATACTACACAACTCCAATGTCTGTGTGTACTTCTCTTGATAACTATGGAATGAATTTACATTTATGTATTCTTTAAAAAGTGGAGGATTTAAATTTTACAGTAATAGCCTACTCCTAGATTTTACAGTATGGACTATTTTTATAAAGGATTAAGCTGTGCTTTCTTGTTCACCTTTATGAATTCATATCTAAATAACATCCTCTCTCCTGCCATCATGCATGGTCTTGCTAATACACAACTTGTTCTATCATACAGGTCTTTCCTATCACACTCTAAGCAAAGAATTAAGTTACAAAGGTCAAAGCGTCTACTCATGGGAAAAGCTCCTTGTTTAAATTTCTTGGTTGCTCTTCACCATGAAGTGAGCACCTGGTCCAGCAAGCTTGGCAGCAGAACTACCATGGTGGTGGAAGGCTGAGAACAGCCACACCTTGTTCATGATGTAGCACAGTGATCAGCCCCCTCCTGTGAAGGGGGTGGTGAAATGATGTGAGACTCCATTCTTCACCTTGGCAACACCTCATCAGCTGCCCTTCAGCAAGGCTAAAGTAGCCTGTATGACTTTTAAAGATGTGCATCCAGACTCTGCACTCCCTGACACAAAGATCTGCTCTAGGTATATGACTCCAGAGTATATGTTCTGTTATTACTGTGCTCAGAGTCATTTCTCACTCAGCAAGTAATCCTGATGAAATCAAAACTAAGAGGTTTTCAATGAGATTTAAGTGAGACTATTCTCATGTTTAAGTGCTTCACTGGATGAATGCCTGAATTTTCCCATTTACGATCATATCCCATATCCACTGTAATCAGTGGAAGAGATCTCTATTGTCTTCAGTGAGTTTTGATCAACTTTTATTATTCTGTGGTCTTTATCCAGATTATTTTCCCATAGTACAAAACTAGCTGCTTTTTTTTTAATATACAATGAGAAGATTTTTACAGTTGAACATAAAGGTGAATATCTGTTCTGCCAAAATTTTATTGCAAACCTGGAATTTTATCTTACTTATTCTTTTATAAAAGTTTTGAAACTATATAAATCTGGACGATGATCAACAAACACACAAAGACCACTCATACATTATAATTTTGGATCTCAGACATGATTTTAAATAATTATACCTTCTAAAAAGATTTGTAATTAAGATATTTATTAATTTTCATTTTTATGGTTTGACACTAGTATTCAAATTTATAATTATTCTGGATTCCTTAAAAAATTGTTAGCTGCCCCAAATTGTTGCTGAAGTAGTTATATAACTTTGTGTTGGTTACAGTGTTTGATATTCAGGTGTCCCAAAGAGAACAAGCGCAGTTATTCTAGAATGAGGCAACCATATATTGTCTACCCCAAAATGGTTATTTAAAAACCTAGATACACACAAATATAAATGTGTTATTCACAGAGTGAATTCATTTATTTCAAAGTAAATAAAATAATCAGGTACCAGTATTCTGTTTTACAAGTAGCAACTTCAGATAAAGTTTCCAAAAGTTTACCATTAAATTACTGGAAAAATTTGGGAATAGAACCTGAATCCCTATTGTCTAGCTTCTAGGCAACACAGCTTCCTCTGGTTTTGTATACATACATACTGGCATGTGAGATGTCTGTCTGGGAAAGAAAACACCTTAAAATAGCCAGTAGCTGTGCCACAGTAGTGAGGTTGCTCTAGTGCTCTTGTTTTGATAATGTCTGCTCTGCATAGACACACTGCCAAAGGCTTGGAGTGTAAAACACATTTCATTACCAGTAGTTATGAGAGCATATCAGTTTATGGGGATGATTGTGCAGGTGGTGGTGAGTGTTATAAATATTTATGCTACTGAAAAGGAAAACTCCCTCCTGAAGGTGTTGGAAAGAGAGTCTCTGTTTTAAAAAAATGTTGAAATCCTTCCTCACCCTTTTTTACCTGACTTTAAATCATTGAACAGACTTTCAGTGTCTATACATCTTGTGGGATTTTTACCAGCAGCAAAAATTGAGCTTTCAGCATTTCCAAAGCATTCGTTGAAAGCACATCTATGTAAATCCAATGGAAATTACTGATCATCTTATTTCTCCAATCTTGTAACAAATCATCACTGGCATGAGATGTAAGAAATAAAAGTAATAGTTAAAAAATAATTGTAAAAAATTGCTTCCATGGAATAATGCTACTCCCTGACACTTGTTCACTGGTATTTGCACAAGAGAATTCAACTTGCATCTTAAATGCACTTCCTGAATCGAGCCCAGCTTTGATGGAACTTGCTCCTTTAAATCCCTTGAGCTTTTAGAAGTGCATAGCCAACCTCTGAGTCCAATGTTTGCAGAGTAAGCTGTAACATGTAACATTTCATACGGATGCAGGTAACTTTTTGTACACATTTTAAAATAACCACGTTTTTTTAACCAGCCCAGAATCACACTCCTGAGCAAAGCTTACATTGTCCTTCACTGGATTTTAAGTAGCAGCATGAGGTTCACTTAGACACTTTTGTTATTTTCTAGTTTAGTCTCAAACCCTACAGCAGCATTGTAGGGAAATCTTGTAACTGAAGTCGACATCAGGAAAAAAATCAGGAAATGTTTGCAATTTTGGTTCACTATAACTCATTTTAAGAACACAAATTTCCTTTCTTTTTACACATAAATGTCATGTGAAGGGCACATAAAAGTTTAGTCAAAAGGGCCTTATTAAAAGTAACAGTGACATTAAGCATGAGCAATGAATAAGAAGTATAATTTCAGAATCATAAAAACACATGGTTTCATTAGACTGGCGTGTGGTGGTTCTCTCCCGTGTCTCAGAAGAGTTGGTATTGATCTGACTATGAAGCTGTGACAATAAAACTGTACTCTATTGACTGCAGCTGCAGGGTCTCCAAATATTATTTATTGAGGCAAGCAGAACAGCAAAGCAAAGGCAGTGCCCCAGTAATAAGTGGTAATTGCTGGGAAGTGAGGCATTGCACTCCCTATTGACCCTTGCATCCTGAAATTTCGATGGATTATATTTAACTCCATTAGGATTGGCATTATCAAATTACATAAACCACCTTATAGAACAGCCAGCCTCAGTTTAGATCACTGATTTTCAATTATACTGATCTTTTGTATGATTCAGAAGTAGCTTCTATTACCAGTGATGTAGTGTTGATCAGTAGGGGTGGAAGCGCTGTGTTATTAAAATGAGATAAATAGCACTGAACAAAAAAAAAAGTAACTATTTCCTATAACACATTGGAGGATGCAATTATTCCTGTAAACAAAAATGTTTATAGATTGAAAATTGGTAACCCAAACTTTACATACATTTCTAAAAGCTCTGATACTTCTGCACTTTAGTGTTAAGAACATTAGCCCTTTTCTGTTAATTTTTCACTCTGTACAGACCAATGTATTACCAGTTATGATGTCAAGCTTCTGGCAACAGAAATGTGTTGCCTTTTTAAGATAAAATATAATTGAATAGAATATCTGAATAATGGCTACTTAAACTGCTACCACTGAAGTCCATTAATACAAATTTCACTCATCTAAATTTGATACATTCTCAAGGAACTTAAATTAGCAAGAGTCTATTATATTCTTCTCATCTTCTACCTAAGTGGCTTATCATGGAATTAAACTATTTACTGAGCTCTAAGTCTCAGGCAATTTTGGTGTATCTCTTACAAGCCTAATTCAAAGAAGATCCAATTTGTTAGAGCTCCTACCTAAAGTTTTTGGAAAGTCATGAATTTACCTTCAGGGATTGCTAGTTCATTCACTGGTAACTCAACTGAGTTGATGGCCATTGAACACAATAATTTTGTTCTGAACGTTACAGTGAGTATAACATGCACTGTAAAAGGTATTGTCTTTTCCCTTCCAGTTATTTTTTTCAAAGATGTTACATTTTATTTGTGTGTTTAAACTGTCCATTGCTAGGACTAGAAGAAGCAGTTCAAAGTCTGAAAAAAAAAATAATGAAGGGTTTAAGAGGCAGAGGTAAGAGACTCACTATTTATAAAAGTGGTCATTGAAAGTCTCTCTCAAAATCTCATCCATTCATTTCCATTAGAATTCAATGTGAAGATTAGTTTCCAATACTAATTATTCCAGCTTCTAATCTTTTACCTTTTTCATGACATCAAATAAGTGTCGCAACAAAACTGACTGGTATTTTGCAACTGCTTAGTTGGAAAATTCATCCTCAATCTAGAGCTGTTAACTCATGACATGTAAAATTTTCTCATAAATTTATGTCTGAAAACTGAAGATGTATGAGAACAGAATAAGTTGATTCAGAAACATGCCTATTATTTTAAAAAGCCTTAGAATTCTTATCTTTTACTAAACAAATCTTAAGAAGAGTAAAAATAAATGGATTGAATGACACGACAATGGAAAAAATTATTTGAATGTCAACAGATCACTATAGAGCTGTCATTGCCTGAAATGGATGATAAATGACCCAAAAACAGGAAGACAAAATTCTAGTAAAGTTTCAAAATATTTTCATTTCGAAGACATTCAGGTTTCATCTATTTGTATTTCTGATTTGAGCCATAAAGTTAAAACCAGGGTAAGAAAAAATATAGGCTTTTTTCTTTTGTTTTTAGTCATTTCATTTCACAGTAGGAAGTTCTCTGCTGCTAAATTCTCTTTCCTTCTGAGCACTAATATTATTGTTAGGTCATAGTCTCATCCCCGTTTAGTATAATTCTTGGTAAAGTATANATCTATCAAAAATAGAAATTTATTATGTGATTATCACTAATAAATAAAGTTATGTAAGAAGTGCCTCATGTATTAACATGGAACAAGAAGGCATATTTCGTCATCACAGCATTATACAAAAATCTGGAGTCCACTTTTGTCTTACCTTGACNAATACTAATTATTCCAGCTTCTAATCTTTTACCTTTTTCATGACATCAAATAAGTGTCGCAATAAAACTGACTGATATTTTGCAACTGCTTAGTTGGAAAATTCATCCTCAATCTAGAGCTGTTAACTCATGACATGTAAAATTTTCTCATAAATTTATGTCTGAAAACTGAAGATGTATGAGAACAGAATAAGTTGATTCAGAAACATGCCTATTATTTTAAAAAGCCTTAGAATTCTTATCTTTTACTAAACAAATCTTAAGAAGAGTAAAAATAAATGGATTGAATGACACGACAATGGAAAAAATTATTTGAATGTCAACAGATCACTATAGAGCTGTCATTGCCTGAAATGGATGATAAATGACCCAAAAACAGGAAGACAAAATTCTAGTAAAGTTTCAAAATATTTTCATTTCGAAGACATTCAGGTTTCATCTATTTGTATTTCTGATTTGAGCCATAAAGTTAAAACCAGGGTAAGAAAAAATATAGGCTTTTTTCTTTTGTTTTTAGTCATTTCATTTCACAGTAGGAAGTTCTCTGCTGCTAAATTCTCTTTCCTTCTGAGCACTAATATTATTGTTAGGTCATAGTCTCATCCCCGTTTAGTATAATTCTTGGTAAAGTATATTTCTCTAATTCGTTAAACTTTGGGGTTTTTTTAATTTAGCAAACCATTTATTAACCATGGTTTTCGATATGTAGTGAGCAGCTGAGGAAAATGTCAGGGAAACCACAGTGTATAGAATTTCTGTTTGGTCATAAATGTCTCTTCCTGAGTAGCAAATGTCTCTAGCTGACTCTTTAATGCTGCATTGTAGTTAAATAATAGGTTATAAACAGTCAGGCTAATGACTTCAGCATTATAACAACTCTAGACCTCCTTGACATAAATAATAATTAGCACTGAATATCATACAGAAATATGCCATGTTCTGGCTTCTTGATTTTTGTTTAAGTCTTGGCATTTCAGAACCTTGATGTACTAAATTAAGGTTGTTAAATTAGGATCGTGAAGAAAGTGCAATNTTGATTTCTTCAGAATTTTATAGTACTAAAACATTTCACTTTTTCTGCTTGAAGACCTGCCTATTTTTTCCTTTAAAAGTACATCAATTTTGAAATTTGAAATATAAACCTTATCTCAGAGGCAAAATTATTGCAAAAACTAACAAACATCTACTTTTGATTTCTTACATATTGATTTCAATAACCATTCAGTAGTTCCAGGACCATTCTTTTCAAAGAGAAGGCTGACACACTGGTTAAGCTACAAGGCTGGTATTCAATTTCCTGCTCCCCCATAGGCCTCTTTTGTGATTTTGCCAATTCACATAGGCCCTTTGTGCTTTAATTTCCCCTCACTATAACAGAGACAGTAGTACCTTCTTATATCACAGTTATGTCTTGGGAAACGTTAGCACTGTGAGATATGAAAACAGAGGTCATATAAAATGTTTCATAGAGTGTGACAGATGTATTTTTAAAGAGGACCTTGCATAAGAAGACTCTTTTTGGAGAACATAAGGAACAATTGTATTTATTCAATATGTTCTCCTTTTATATGATGAACTATCCCCTCAAAGACAGAAACAAATAAACACTGAACAGGACTGCATAAGGCAGGAATTTTAGAGAGTGCTATGACAACAGAAAAAAAGATGGGGTAAATGAATCCACCTTTTTTTTAGTATTACTCAGAAAAATATTTTGCATTTCTTGACACATCTTCTACGAGCACATTGCTCCTTCATTATTACTTTTACTACTGGACTTTTTTTTCTTTGAATATTAAGAAAGAGTGGAAACTTTGCTAGTGGAAGAGACTGCTGAGGAAAATCCTACCTAGTTTGTACTTGCAAAGTGATTTGACGAGTGAAAATTGCAATGCAACCTCTAAGTGACAAGGTCAGCTCTGAGGACTAAATTCACCCTTCTGTGTAGCAGAATTTTACTTACATGTCCCTTGAGCTCTGCTTGCACTCTTTCCAGTTTACAGAGTGAAGTGAGAACCCTGGAAGAACAAATTGTCCATCATTTAAGCAAATCGATCCAAATCAGTCTCGTACAATTAGTAGCTCAGTCAAGAGCAGTGTGGTTTCAAAAGACATCTATTCCATCTTCTACAACACAGATAAAAAGGATGTGCTACATACACATGCACACAGATTTTCACAATAATCATCTTTGATGTCACCTACAACCACACAATAATTTGTAATTGTGGCAGTCATTCAAGCAGTTACTTCACAATCATATCTCAAATCATTGTTTC
>WEIV01010850.1:0-25601 GCA_013390005.1 Calyptomena viridis | reverse complement strand
AAATAATAATAATAAATTAACTAAAAAGGTAAATAAATAAATAAGGGGTCAGAAATCATCTGCTCATTAACTATGTTCATTTCAGTGTAAGGTAGCAATGTGGGAGGAAAGAGCTAATACTTCAGACAGAAAATAAGTTTTAGGAACACTGGTAAATAGAAACAGCTAAATGGTACAGAGAAGTAGCCACTTCTGGACCTCTTGTCCATGAATTTTCCTAACTCCTTTTTGAATCAGCTGATGTCTCTGTGGCAGTAAGTTCCAGAAGGTCACCAACCAACAACTCCATAAAGCAGCACGTCTTTCATTCAAATCGTCAAATCAATCACTGATTAACTTCAGCAAGTGCCTGATATCCTTCAAGCTGGGTGATCTGGCAAACAACAGCTCCACATTCAGTTTATGCCTTCCTTTGTGGTTCTTTAAACTTCAAACATATCCTTCCCCTGCTTTACTCTCCCCCAAGCCAAAAGTCTTTAAGTCTCTCCCTCATAAAGCAGCTGCAGGATCCCCCTTGATGTCTCTGCCATTCAGGTTCTGGGGAAAGTACTAAACCTCTAAGCAGTATTGTAGAATTTCCAACATTAAATGTTCTTTCAGCATGAATTTTTCTTTTTCTGCTGAGGCCAAGTACCAGAATGGGTGAAGAACAATGGCAACAAAATTGGAAAGCAGAGCGCACTCCTAGGATACAAAGTGGGAATTCCCATCAAAGTCTCTTTCTGACAGGTGCTTCAAACCATACGGATCTTAGAAACCTGGAAGATCATCTGTACAACTAGAAAGTCAGAAGGTTAAATTTCCAAAATTTCTTGGGAACATTATTTATGGAAATGCATGATAATTAAGCAAAAATGCTTATGAAATGAAGAAAGCAAGCCAGACTCATTTTCTAGTTCATAAAAGTGTGCTTAATTATTACAACCATACTATGTGTTGTCAGGAATATGTTTGACCTCTTTCTGGTTTGCTTTCAGACAATGCCTTTGTGACATAAGAAGCACTGCTGCCTTTCCACAACAGAGGAAGACATTGCCATCCTGGGAGGGAAATGCTTTGAAAAGGTTGTTACTGCACTCTCCCACTCTCTGAAGGGGACAGAAAACATGGGGGAGGCTCCAACTTCCTTTGCTTGGATACCCATATAAAAGTAGGCAAAACACAGTCTCTCATACCATGATTTGGAGAAATCCTAAATTGATATTACTAACCTTCAATAGCAGGTGATGACCTATTTTAAAAGTAAATTATGACCAAACAAAATGAAGAGAAGAAATAATACACTGGCTTCCCATGCTGATGAGATTTCAAACATTACGAATCATATAAATCAAAGCACACTATCCTTTAGTCCGAACATATGAAACTCTCAAGTGACTAAGAACTTGGTGACACTCGTGGCTTTAAGAGAAGTACTTTGCCAAGTAAACAGCTCACTCCTATTCTCACAGAGAGAAACATTTTATTGCTTAGTGCCCCTTCGTTGTTTACAAAAGAAAAACATCTTTTCATTTTAGTCAAGAAAGCTTCTGTTCCAGAGAACAAAGGCTTCATTTGCCTTTCTCTAATCTTTGTGGTGTTTGCAAGTTGGTGTCAAAAATGTTAGTCAAGGCATGCTGTGTTACAGGTCTGTGGGGCAAAAGCAGTCACAAGAGACTTTCCACCCAAGTTAGAAGGAGACCACATTACCATTCTAACTACTTCCTATGGAAGTCACAGTTGTATCAACATCCTGCTGTTTTGTTTGTATTTAACTTGGGATATGACTCTCTACACTCTCAGCATGAATCCCACAATTAAATGGAAGCAGTCCACAGGTTACTAAAAAACAGTCTAGTGTTCTGCATTTGAAATGGCACAATTTTGGGGACAATCAATTTGCTATCTGAACATGTTTATAGTATACACTGCCACAGTTGAAACAAGTCAAAATAATCTTTCCAATAAAGTTATGAAAAAATAGTAAATTGCTTTCTGAAAATTATTCTTTGGTCACAGCTATTTATACACTATTCTATTACCTAATCTATTGAGTAAATATATGTTAAAGATTTCTGGTTATAGAAATTATCATAGAAATCTTTCTCCAAATAGGCTTTATTAGAGCTGAGGAAAAAAAAAAAATTGTCCTTCCTTCAAAAGAATACTTTATTAATAATCCAAGAAATCTGACCCTGGTGTGTTTGCTTAAACTTCAGTTCAAAGAGACTCCGTTAATGTCACGTTTCCATTACTCCTCATTTAGCCTAGAACTATCCCCAAGGTAGGTGCTGGCTGTTTTTAGAATATCCTAGCATGTAAAAAAGGAGCATAAACTAAGCAACTTTGCCCACGCCTTCTAGTTAAACACTTTAGTTTCCAGTGTAGAAAAGAGAAATGGTTGTCTACCTTCTTGCTTTTCTTTCTGAAAAGATGGGGGCAGGGGAAAGCACTGCCTGACTAACACTGAAAGCAGGCAGGCTCTGTAGGAAAGCTATCCTTTTAAGTGGTTTTAAAGAGTGAGTTCCATGCATTTCAAAGAGTGGTTCCAACCTTAAATTACCTTGCCAATTTCTCCTACCTTGCTATATTGCTTTCCTCATCCTTGCTGCTGTATGGAAGAACCCAAAAAAGGAAATTAACTTCATGACTACACGTAAGTAGAGTCCCTGCCATTTCATCAGGGATTTTCCAGTCAATGAGTGTCATGCTTCTGGCCTGTGTTTGCCCTTAACAGGTGAATTGCATACATAATTACTCTGAAATGTTCCAGATGCACTGGATTTACTACTCACACAGAGATTTCAGCAGCACTTCTCACCACGGCTGTACCCACAGCAATGAGGAAGAAATGACTATCCTGTGGGTGACCAAGCCTCTTAGGATGGAGCAATTGGGACATAAATAAAGGAAAACATGTTGAGTTCCTCTCTCTTTCTCTCCCCAGGTGTCAGTTTCAGATGATGATTGATGGAAATAGTAATAGGAGAATGTAAGGCAGGGACATGAGCTGATTTGTCCAGGTGCTGGAAACACGTCTAGATTCTCTGGACATCCAACAACTCTTGTCAGAGCAGCAACTCCTGCTGAGCTGCTACACAGATGTGAAATCCCCAACTTGTACTCCAGTAAAATTTATAGATGGAAAAAAGGGGTATGTCTGCAGAAAACCAGATGAATGGTAAACTTTCTTATACTTCTGCCACTACTACTTCATAAAGCATTTTGACTTCCCTACAAACTCCTACTCTTCAGTTTTACCTTTTTTTTTTTTACATTTTACACAGTCTTTCCCTTAGGCTGTGACCCTTGACTTCCAGAATCCATCCAAAGACCCTCTTCATCCCTGCAACATCCTCAAAAGTTCACTTGAAGCCTTTTGTATGCTTTTCCATGCTTAAAGTTCTTGCACTACAAGGTAGGATGGGCCGATCTGACCAAGTGACAGACAAACAGACAAAGCACATTCTCCTCCCAACAACACAAGCTTCCTGCTTGCCCCGTGAAGCTGCTCATACTGTTTGTTGAACCAAGCAGCTCCAGACCATGGTCTTGCACCCAAGACTGGCATCTAGTGGCAAATACAAGTGCCCTCTTCTTGTCTGGCAGAGCAGCTGAAGCACTAACCCAGCAGATACAAGTGCAGTGTGTGTTCAGCACTTCTGCACAGAGTGGCAGCTGGTGGGACTGAATGCTTCATGGAAAAAAACATTTTATCCCCTTCTTCCCACAAATATGTCATCCCTGACTATACACAGGTGCTGTCAAATGAATAAACCTACCGAAAAAGAGAGATAAGCAATATTCATTTATTATTTTCAGTGAAAAAAATGGAGAACGTACTTAAACAAAGGAAGGAATGTTTAATTTTATACTGTCGCTGTAAGAAAATTTACTGCAAAATCTAATTTACAATATATATTTTTGGACAGCACAACAACGTTCTACTTTTTTATTGAATAAAAGGAGTAGGAGTGATTATTTATTAGAAGATCTTTAATGCTTTGTTATTATGTAATCTGATTTATTCCACATAAGGGAAAATATATTTTCTTCTGGAAATTTTTAGTGAATTTTGGGGCAAAGTCACTTCCAACAAAACAGTTTTAGCAATACCCACAGGTGATGGCATGAACTCTATTAAAGGCAAGGAAGTTGCCTTTCAAACTCTTGGCTAGAGTTTTATTCGGGATACTCTGCAAGCTTCAGAGAAATGAATGTACTGAGTTGACAGCTAAAGGAAACACTCAGTAATTAACAGTTGAATCTCAAAAATTAAGAGCTCTCAGATCTCCAAGTCATAACATGAAGTTCAGTCTTTTTGGGGATTAATCACATGGTCACTCACAAAGTGCAGTGTTTGTCACATGAAACCAAGTCGCTGAAAGATCATAAAATTAATGCAAATCCACCATAAAATATATTTTTCTTTTAATCTTGTATTTAAACAGTAAATAGAGTAAACACCAAAGAAAGTTCACTTAAGCATTTTCAACCAAGAAAACTCCAAGTTTTGATAACAAAATAGGGGAGAAGGTGTTGGGTTTTTGTTTTGCTTTTAACTTTAGCAGTTGAAGCTTGAAGATAAAATGCACACAATTTAAAAACTTTAGCAAAGTTTAACATGCCATTAGACTTGCTTTTATGACTATTGGCTCTCCAGGTCAAACTTTATATCTTCCAAAGGGAAAATAATTTTGACCATTCCTTAAAAAGATGATCTGTCCCATAGAATAAAACCCACTTGCCATGAGGACAGGCATTTATTTCTCATACATGTATATATGAAGCAATTTTAATATTATATAAATCCTCATTTATTATCTATACAGCTACCTAATTTTGTAACAAGCAGGTTTATGAGTTTTGGAAGGAACCACCACATAGGAAAGGAGATCTGTATGAAAGCATTGTGGTCATGAAAGTATGCTCCACAAATATGGCATTTCTGAAACATCTGAGAAAACCTCCACCACATCACAGCACAGAAACCTCTCCTACCCTCAAGCTCTTCATATTACAAAATGAATAAGCTTTTCTAGGCAGGCCTTGTGAAGTTCTCAGTGGGCTGTGCTCCTACTTGCGGGCTCTCAGAAAACAAAAACAGTGTCTGGAAAAAGTAGTCTTGGGATATATTTCTAACTACCAAATTTTAAGTTCAGGCCAACTGAAATATTTTTATGGATGATAAATACATTTAAAAAAAAAAATTAACATGCGTTTTGTCACACTATGCAAAACAGATTTTTTTTTATGATATTAAAAAATAAAAACTGCACTGATTTTTTTTTTTATGCTCAGAGATAGAAAGAGCTCAAAGCAATAAGACAATTAGGCAAAATGATGGATTTGAACACATGCTGCATTTTACTGTTAACATGTATGCATAACTTCCATTAATGTCAGGATGAGTTATGCGTGCACTGCTAAAATAATATGACCATAACAAAAATATTTCCTCCAGAACTAATATAGTAATATTTTTAATAGACATTTGGGGAAAAAAAAAAACTATTCAGAAAGTAAGATGCAAATGCAACTCCTTCTTCAAACATATTACTTTCAAAGTCCTTAAAATAAATCTCTTTTTTCACAAATTGCCATCAATTTAAGAATAAGTTCAAGTTATCAAACTACTTTTTATTTAATGGGTACTTATCTGGCTTCCAGTTCAAAAAGACCAATCAGATATGAACAAAATTAAGCAGCTATCCATTTTTATTCTAAGCTTCCGTAAATAACTGAATGTATATGGGAATATGTAATGACAATAGAAGAAGTTATCTAAAACTGTGGCCAGTAAATTAAGATACATCTTGACAATGTCAGCCAGATGGGCCTAGAATGCAGAGTTATGGTTGGAACTTGAACATAATATAAGCATAGGAAATCATCATGAATGTTCTTAAACATACAGTTCATGCCTATTTAACTGGAAGCCAGCAGCCAAAAAACTTCAATCACTTAATACTGAATTTTTTAAAAATTATAAATAGAAATTATGGTCAATGCTTCCAATTATTAAGTTATCTTTAAATATCAGAGACAAGGCACATTCTTTTAGTATAATACTACAACACAGAATTATCATTACTCTGTCTTCAGATGTCCAGGTCTTAGCCTGCTTCAAAAATCTGTTTTTGAGAGCACCTTGTTCAATTTTTAAAAAGCAATATTGAGTATATTCTGTTGTAATGCAGCAATTTCATAAAGTTTGTTTGTCCTTCACTTACTTCAGTGAGCAATTTCAAAAATTAAACTACTGTAATGAAATACCTGAATTATTTCTAAAATATATTAATTAACAGAACCACAGTGGTTTGGGTTTGAAGGGACATTAGAGATCATCTATTTCCAACACTCCTGCCATGAACAGGAACACCTTATACTAAACCAGGTTGCTCAGAGCCCCATCCAACCTGGCCTTGGACACTTCCAGGGATGGGGCAGCCACAGCTTCTCTGGGCAACCTGTGCCAGGGCCTCTCCACCCCCACGGGGAAGAATTCCTTCCTAATATCTAATCTAAACCCACCCTCTTTCATGTTAAAGCCATTTTCCCCTGTCATATGCCCTCGTAAACCGTCCCTCTCCAGCTCTCTTGTACCATCTGCAGATACTGGAAGGGGCTCCAAGGTCTCCTCAGAGCCCTTTCCTCCCCAGCCTGAACGGCCACAGCTCAGCCTGTCTCTATGGCAGAGGGGCTCCAGCCCTTCTTTTGATGCAGCCCAGGATAAAATACACTTTCTGGGCTGCAAGTGCACATTGATGGGTCATACTGAGCTTCTTGTCAGCCAGGTAATCTACTAATTTATGCATCTAAAAAATTATGTATCTAACATATATATATATCAATTTATGTTGTTTAGTATATCTTTAATAATCTGACATTATTGTTTACATTTAATTTATACTCAATAGTAAATTTCTGTCATTATTCTATCTGTTCTCTCTGTTTAGTAATACTGTGATTTTATAAGGGTTTTTTTGTTCATTAACTCTATTTCCTATCTACTAGATCAGGAAAACCATCCTGACATCTCATAGCCATATTCTCTTCTTTCTGTCTCACCACAAGCAACAGAAGTTCTCTCTGATTCCATCTCCAATAGTTCTGTGTACTCAGTCAAAAAACTTACATTAACAGAATTAAATATTTTTCCTCTATGTTGCTCAATAATTAACTACAATTTTTTGAAAAAAAATCTCATCATTAGGACAAAAAACAAGCACGCACTTGAGGAAACAGATCAAAGCACCAAACAGAAAACAGATGACTGGTACTGAGCCTCTGAGTTATGATAGGTAAATTAATATGTACATGTAATAGAAAAGCAGAAAATTAAAAAAATCTATTATAGAATATAATATCATACTACTCTAATGCATATGTGATTGCATTTTTCTGTTCAGATACAGACATCATTAAAGTCAAACCAAGAAATTCATTACATATTACTGGAAACACCCATACTTCCATTACAGTATTTCTTCACCCACATTATATGGCAGGCATTTTCAAAAACTACTTTATAAAACTTTTTAAAAACATTTAAACTTTTTAAAAACTACATTTATAAAACAGTAAGCATATGACTCCATTTCCACTTTGTCTTATTTGTAATAAAATTATAAAAACCATTTTTTCTGATTATTACCCTTTCTTTAAAATGCAAGGATAACCATAAAAATTTTAGCTTCCTCCCTCAATAAAAAATTCAAAATTACAACTGTGGATTTTCTTTGTTGAATATTAAGTACACACTTACCTGTCAACCAAGTCATAACAGGTTCACTCTTTTTCCCAGTTTTAAAGATCATATCAGAACTTTAATGCCCCATAATTACACATATTTACCTTTATTGTGCAGAGGGATTTAGATTTAAATTATATGTCTATCTTCCCTTTCCATTCTGTATACAGAATGTATGCAGTGTATTCAAAGAGGTTTTTGGTGGTTTGTTTTTAGTTTTTTTAACCACTTCAATGCAATAAACTTTGCACCATCAATATAAAGTTAATAACCCCCTTTCCCTGAATTTGACACTAGTAGAAATTCCAGCACAGAATTCCCACTGACAAATGGGGCTTTAGATCCTCGCTTTCTCCTAGAAGTTACACATTGCTGATATTTTTATTTGCATATAACAAAGGACAACTTTCAAAAAATTCCTGTATGTATACTGTTGAGTACTTCTAAAATGAAGCCTTTTGCATTTCCATGCTTTAAAAGGAATTTAATGGTCTCACAATTATTAGAAGTCCTTAGATTCAGAGTTAAATATATGCATAGGGGAAAAAAACAAAACAGGGAAAAAAACAAACATAAAACCTTCCCCTGTGGCAAAAGTAGTAGTTTTATTTTTTTCTGGAAATTAGAGAAATTGATGTACTTACTTCATTTCTAGAATTTCTTCAAGCTGTTTCCTTCTCTCTATTCTCAGGTTAGCCAGATGTGCTTCTTTTTCAGCCAATGACTGCTGGGTTGAGGCAAGGCGGGCTTTGGTAGAATCTAATTCTTGTCTAGTCTTTTCCAGTGCATTCATCAGCTCTTCTACCTAAGAGAGAGGAACTTTTAAGTTCCATATTCTTTACAACAAGTAAATCCTAAATCCACGTGAATGCAGGAGAAGAAACCACACTGAAGGAATTCTTTTACATAAATGGCTGTTCAAATTTCTTCCTATCTTAACTGTTTTAGTAAGTAACAAAAGTGACCTTCAAATACCAAAAAAATCTTAATGCTTCCATGAATCCAATAAATAATAAACAATATCAACAATATTATTCTATGATTCTGAACTTTACAGGTTTGTTACTGCTCTAATAACCAAGTTATTTTCCTTGTGACAACTGTGAGAATCTCTAAAGTGTGAAATGTAAGGGAGATCGCACTCTTACCTTAGCATGGATAAATGTCAATTGGATGTAATAAATTCCTTATTGCAGAAATTAAAAAATACTTCATCTTTTTGGAAAACAAAATTCAGAAGTAAAAAATAAAACCTGTATGACATGATCTATTACATTATTTAAAGCACACACTAAAGAATGGAGACTACACAAGGACACCTTTCTGGCAGCAGAAACTTTACTTATGGGGTAAATCACTATTTTCATAGAACCAGAGTTGCAAATAACCTGCAGTAATCAGGAGGTCAGTAGGATTTCCCTCTCTTCAAATGATACAGTTTATATTAAGAGCTGCAAGTAAACAACGGAATTTTTTAATGAGATAGAATGATTTAAATAGTGAATGTCCTATTTCCTGTATTTTCTTTCTCACCTCCTTTGTCCAAATATGAACATTTTGTAAACTAGAAAACACCTGTGGAAGAACTCCTAAAAAAAATAAAATGGGAAAGAGGATATATTCCATTCATCCATGCTTAACTGTTGCTATTTAAAGCCTACTAGCATATCAGTGTTCATAAGCCACATGTTTTTGTTTCAATCTGAATAATCATTACCTTCTATATAACAGGTTCAATCAAGACAAATAAATAATACAGATGTCCTTGAATTATAAGGAGGACTCACAGCCTGTTTGCAAATGCTACACTGACCTTCTACACCATCTTTACAAACACTTTAATAAGATCAATTGAATACTAGAACATGTCTGATACCCTGCAGTGCCTAAGAAGTCGTATTTCATGAATGCAGAATTAGAATTACCAATAGAATTGAAACTACTGATGCTCAACCTTTCACTCAAAGTAAAACCAGCATGATAGCACTATAAATGAAGTAACAAGGAGTACACACTGTGCAGTAGAGTCTCTGCAGGTGCAAGATTCCGGTAGAGTAAACCATGAAGAAAGATGAAGACTTTAGATACCTTTGTAAAATGACTATCTAGTGAATATTCACAGTAGAAGCAGCAAAGAGAAAATATACTTGAAGGTAATATGGAAATAAAAAAGCTGGATTTGCATTTAAATCCCAGGAAAAAAAAAAAAGAACTAACAAATCAAAAGGAGAGAGACAGATCATATTTCTTTAAATACAGACTAAATTTCTAACATAACACCAGGTACTTCATCTTCAGCTTCAGTACAAGAACATAAACTCATGCTGTTTCCAACAAGGACAAGTCTCAACTACTAAAACAAAATATTATATTTCTACCTGTTTTCTGGGGTTATTTCTTAGGCTTTTCCTTGTATCTTTTAAAAAACGTATCTAGTTTCTGCTGAGCCTCCAGTCTATAAGTTAATTCAGGCAACACACATTAATGGAAACTGTAGTAAGGATTCAGGACTGCAAAGTGATTCATTCATACAGACTCCAGCTTTGAGACAGTATCTATAAACACCAAGTCACTTTACATTTGCACATTTGTTTGGCAGGTGAGAATGTAAAAAGGCAGAATAGTAGCACTTCCATATCTTTGGCATCATCTCACTTCTTTTCCAGGTTCAGATGAATTTAGTACCCAAACTGATGATTGACTGAATCCTCACCTAGGTTCTGATACATCACATCATTTACATTTCAAAACATTTAAGAGAATTAAAGACTTGTAGAAAACAAAGCTGTGGATTTGTTAATGTCTATTAATAACACACTCTTATATTACCAGACAAAAGAGATCAAAGTTTAAAAGAGAGGAGAAAAAAAACTTGAAAAACTTAAATATGAAAACTTTTTCAAACCACAAATCATTAACACGTGTAGACTTGAAAGTTATACTTTCATTTACACTTTCAACACAGTACTTGCCAGCTAGTTCTTCCTTCATTTTTTGAATATGACCCAAGTTCATAGTTGCACATTTTCCAAGTTAACTGTCCAACCAACACCTATAGCAGAATTCAACTGGCAGGTATGTGCACAAGAAACTGATATTTTTTTAAATCAACTACTACCAAGTGTAAATCAGAGACTGCTGAAGTTGCACACACAGTCATCTTAGCATGCTAATTATACTGCTGTAGCAGATGTGTTACAATAGAAAATTAAGTTTAAATGCTGAAGGCAGTATTATCTAGATAAAAAAGCCTAGGGATGAAAAAAGCATTGTAAAAAATGAACCAAATTCTTAATGTAAGCAAATGCTCTCTTGAGAATTAAAATGGCAGCAGGAAAACAAGTTTCATTTTGATCTACCACCTCTTATTCCTACTGTTAAGAAATGGAAATAAATCCAGGGCCATAGTGAAAAATTTTTACTTTCTGACCCATGGCAAATACCTCCTTTGCTGCATTTAGGGGCACCTCATCTAGATAATGATGTGTGTCCAGAAGCCCTTTCCTCTACCAAGCACTGGTATATGGTCCTGCCTTCCAATACTGAACTGAGCCCCCTATGCAAGTATCAGTTCATTAATGACCAAGGAACACGTTTACACACTTTTCTTATCATTGTACACAGGACCGAGATAAAGTTTGTATTTGTGACCACACCTGTCACCTGCAACACCTCATCCTGCTCATCCTCCCAAACCCAAGCCCACAGAACTTAGTTATCACATCTGCATCCTTAAGACACCTATTGGCACAGAAATCTGGGTGAGTCCCCAGAGGGGCTGGTTTTGGTGTATTTTGGGGGGTTTGGTGGTCCTGCCCAGCAGCACCGCCTGGCAGGAGGCACTGTTGCTCCAGGGCAGATCCTGCCCGGCCGGGCTTCTCACCTGGTCACTTTTCCCATCTCTATCTCTTAGTCTAATCATAAACCCTGCAAGTGTTGAATTATTAAGAATAAACTTTTTGAAACTATGAGAACCTAAGTGAATGGAGAGTCCTTTGCTTGGGAGAACTCCCTGCCCTGAATTCGTTATTGACAGGGTTTTCTTCACCCTTGGCAAGGCAACAGCCTCAGTTCATCCTTTGCACCTTCTAATAAAAGCCTTTTTTTTTCATATTTTCATAAAGCCTAACTGACCTCGGCAGTTTGAGGATTTTATTAAAATCTGCACTGGAATCAAGTTTACATTTCAGAATGGCAGAAAAACAGCAAACTAAACTTAACTAATTCTTAGTTTTGAGTCTATTTTAAATGAACACTTTCTTGTTCTACAGCTTCACATTTTCAACTGCTATCAGCAGCGTTTCACACCAAGATAAGAAAAAGAACTGAATGTGACTGAAGTATACATCTGCGTTACCAGATTCTGCAAATTAAAGGAGGTTAGAGTTCAAATGAATGACAGTTTATTAAAAATGCCCTGGAGCATTCTTAATTCCAGATTGGATTCGGCTCAGCACAACTCAGGCTAACATAATACTGTTCCAGTTTGTGAGAATGAGGACGGGGAGGGACAATTGCATGTTTTCGCAGTTCAAGTATAATATATTTCTGCAGGATGATGAAGAGCTGGCAACCTTCCTGCAGTCAAGGTTAGTACTGTTAGTACTACTATCTTTAGAGGGTGGTACTTCATTTTAGCAACAATATGAGTGATAAATACAAGAGTCTTGGATTTCCCTGATTTTTTCAAGCATCTGTAGCTATAAAAGACTCCATACCTACTTTAATCGAAAACCTAATCTTGTATTAGTACACAGATATGATTTATTAATTGTTCTTAATAAAAGAAAATAAATAAATCCTTCTATTTACTTACAGATACTTCTACTTTAACTATTACAGATAATTTTTTACAAAGTTTAACAAACTGTTACATTCATCCACTACAGCTGGATGCATTTTGATAATAAGTCAGCCACTGTAAGAATCTACCCAGTTGTTTTCAATAGCATTTTCTTTTCCATTTGCTAAAGAAATGCTTCTTTTTATTCACCCTCCAAGTTACACACTACGTAAATTTCAGTTATCTCCAGTTCTGTGAAGATTAATTTAATAAAAATAATATTTGGATTTTTTTCGCCAAGATTAAGCATGACACTGCAAAAAAAAATGGAAAGACTATAATCCTTAAAACTTCTCTTTGTGGCTTTCGTACAAATTTATTCTGTCACTGGACTAAAAGTGCATAGAAAACACATTCATCGAGATGAGAAAAACAGAAAAAAGCCTGAATTTGTATACAGAAATAGCCACTTACCAGCTCTTTTGACTCTCAGGCTGAAGACTTCAGCTTTTTGTACTAATGGATTATCTATGCCTTGCACAGTGAAGGATGAGTGCCAGGCATCCCAGGATCCTGTACCACTGGCTGCTGGTACCATGCAGAGAACCTCATAACTAACTCAACTACACACCTACAGGAGGTCCAACACCAGTCACTGTGAACCTATTGCTTTTAAAATTGCCAACACTGTCCTGCAATAAGATTTGTAAATACCATTTCTTTCTGTTTCTAATGGGATTTCTCCAGTGCACAACTGCCTAACAGTTTCATTACAAAGGTGTTTTTCACAAAAGCAAACAGACATGGCAAAGTGTCACACTGAGCTTTGCAAGACACGGAAATAAACTCTTTGTCACCTTCCTCTCTACTCTCTTCCCATCCCATATGTCATCCATAGACAAATTCCTCACCTCTGACTTCTTCCATCACAGTTTTCAAACCCAGGAAACAGGTCTGACAAAACCAGTAGAGTTAAGGAGGCTGATGCTCCTGAACCTTTCCAAACAAAGAAGATACATATTGTTTCTAACTTTGGATATTGCCAGAGAAGAAAAAAAGTAACCATAACCTAGAATGCATAAAAGCTTTAAAATAAACATCATAAATTAAGGATATGACAGAATATTAAGTAGAATATTTATAAATTCCAGGTTGTTTTTCCAAAACTCATGAAAGACCAGGCAAATAGGGCCCAATGACATCAACCAGCAATGCAGTGGCAGTATAACACAAACTACCAAACACTCTCAAACAGTAGTCCCCATGGAAGGGCTTGGATCTCCACAGGAATACAACAGCACAATTATCAAATGGGATGCCATGCTACAGAATTTGAAATCAAAAACCTTATTGAGATTGCTTTACTACAAAAAGTAGGATTTAAAATATTTTAATCTTCCTGCTAAGAATACATGAGGTTTAGTTTCATTCAGACAAAAAAGAGACACAGCATAGATGGAGCACATATTTCCCACCTAGATGTGCAGAGACCACAGTCAGGGAGAGAAGGTACTTTGGGTTCCTTAGCATTTCCTTGCTGGCTGTCACCTGGTGGAAAGCAGTCATGTTCATTTATATGAGCATGGTGCTATGACAGAGACATATGTCCATCTCTACACAAAAGTATTCTAGAATTTAGTGGATTCCTATAGATTAAAATAAGTATCTATGCTAAGTGGAAGGAACTGTCATTATTCAAACGGTTTAACTTTCTTGGTACTGCCCGTCGGAACATTGATCATTTTTATTCTAAAACTCAGTAATTCCATAAGATATAGGACCACAACAATATAATTCTTGGATTCATTATCTGGTTTTCCAATTAATACAGTGATTTCACCTATAAATGAAAACCATAATTAAATAATTTTGGAAAGTACTGGACATAATTATTTAAATAGAATAACCATCAGTTTAAAAAGCTAAACCAAATCAACAACCAAAAGCAATACCAAAAACATTTATATATATAGTTTTAATTAAATCAAACAAAAATTATAGTATAAAGAATTATAACCTCTGTGCTCTAGGGCCATGTTTCTACACAGATGAAAACTATTCTGAAGTAAAAACAAAAATTATGCTTCCACTGCAGTTCCAGGAATATTGTCATCTATTTAGGCCCTTCACCGTGAAACACAACTGGCCTCCAGTTATAGTATTCTCAATTAGCTTCAGCTAAAGCTGTGTTAAAATGTGAATGTGACCTTCAGCAAGACTGAAAAGGATGGACAAGAGAGTAGAACACTTTGCAGATTCAGTTGGAATGTTTTACCTCAAATAAAAGCTTTCATTAATAGCAAAATACTGTTATCTGATGAAGTAATTGATACTGCATTCTGATTTTGCAATGCTATATAACTTTAAAAATAAAATAATCAGCCCTCAGACCATCTCAATAAAGATATAGTATTCAAAGTGCTGCAAGAATCATTCAACAAATGTTTTTCTCAAGATAAACTTCATGCTGACAAGGCCTAATGCACTATTTACTCCACTGAATTCAAGAAGTCAAGATATGCACTGTGATGGAAACAAGACCAAGCACCTAAGCAATTGTGCAAATCCATCTTTTTTTTTTTTTTTTAAAAAAAAAAGGAGCATCTCTTTATTTTTGCATTTAGTTTGAAAATTAGTTACTTCATTGACATATCTTATTAGTTTTCTCTCCTTTTCTATTTGGCTTCATTTGAGCAAGTCTATGATTTTTTTTAAAAGGCTGGTGGCCTTAGCTATGCTCTTACACTTGTCTGGTACTGCCCAAACCTAATTACAAAAGTAGCACAAAAGACGTTTTATAGTTTTGCAAGTGAAAGCAAAGTTAGATATAATGTATTCATACATTACAGAGCTCAAGCTAATGTTTTCAGAAGTATAAAAGAAAAGTAATTGAATTAATTCTTGAAAACATGTTGATTTCAGTAGGACATTCAATTGTCGTACAGGATATTGTATCTGGAAGAGAACTCTTACAGACTGAAAACAATTACGCAGTGTGATTTCAGTGTTGAGTCTTTTTAGATAAACCATGCAAGTAGAGCAGAGCAACTCTTTAGCTGGTGTTAAAGTAGAGCGCTGTCAGACTGGCCTCTCTGGTTAATGTCAATAGCACTGCGTATAAAAGGTGACTAAAGTGTGTACAAATGTTGATCTTTGGAGAAGGCATGCCTAGAATCATACACACATCTACTATTTCATCCACCAGGTCAACTTCAGGGAGAGAGGGCAAATTGGGAGTTTTCTTGCCAAAACTTGATTCTTAGCACACTTGTTAGGTTACACTGCACAAAGCTACTTCCCCACGGCTTTTAATCCATAATCCCAATATATTATTCAAGTAAGAAATGCTTTGCCCTTAGAATATATCCAAAGACAACAGGGATTCACATGGAGTGCGTAAAGTCTTACTGCAAACAGTTAGTTTATGTTTCTCCTCACCCTACAATGTGCTTATGTGAAATAGCAAGTAAGACTTATTAGAGTGAAAATGTTATTATATGAAAAAACGTGGATAGTTTTATGTGAGAAATCTCAGAAAATACAGTTTCCTATCAAGGTTTGATACAAGCTAAAAAACATTAATAAGCAGCAAGATAAATGAAGATTCATGTAACTGATAAGGTATAGCTTTTGCACCAAAGAAATTTGATACCATCTTTAATTCTGTGACTTTTAACAAAGTGTTCATGCCCAGGAAAAATACATCTGTGTTCTTCTCCTAATGCAGATAATATTTCCCTGTTCAGTTCTATGTCATTTTTACCATAAAGTTATTTACATAATATTTTATTGATCTGGCACACCTACAAAATTCACAGTGGCATGAACACACTACCTACTTAAAAACTACAATTATTTCCTATTGTATATAGTTCAATACCAACTACACAAATAACCTTAAGAAAAGTCAAGTATGTCTGTCATGAAAGAGCCAAGTTCTAGGTCTGGCACACACATCTGCAGATCACTCTTATTAGAAAAATTGTAATACTTGGAATAGCAACTGGTAGTTACATCACTACTCAAATTTGTTCAGAGCCATGAGTAAAGTACTGGAGAACACATGGAACAGGACTACAAACAGCTGACCAAGTTAATTGTTTCAGACACGGAAGGCACACAAGCAACACAAGCTTACCACTAGGGTAACAATAAATAAAATAATTAAAAATAAAGTAATTAAAATCTGCTTTGAAGGGCCACTTCAGGAAGAGACCAGTCAATAGGAACAGAACTGAAGTGCTTGTAAGTCTGTCCAGGGTCGGGTAACCCACAGGACAGTCAAGGGAGGCCTGCAGGGGACAACAAAATGTCTGACGACTGGACTCCATTATTAACACATGATAAGCCAGGAATGATCACATGACAGAACAAAAATATCAACCCAGAATTTGTCAGCAGGAATTCCTCCATGAAGCCAGTTTACAATCAGCATGTCAATTTTTCAGAGCACTAAAGAGAAATCTCACTCAAACCATAGCTCCCTGTTCATGAAGCTGCCCCCACACCTACTACACCGTAACGAGCTCACTGACTAAATCAGTCACAGATCACGGTGCCTCCCCTCAACCACCAAGCTGCAGAGAAATCCCCTGTGGGCAAAAGAAGCAGGGCTGGAGGAGCAAGATGCTGAACTGAACTCAACAGCAGTCTCAGGAAGTCGAATTTGTGCAAAAAGGGAGCCAGATGTGAGGTGGTGGCACAGCCTGTTGCCTCTGAGAGCAGCACTGCTGGCACTTGGCAAAAGCTGAGGGGCACAAACAGAGCCCGTCGATGCCACCGCAGTGCTGCAGGAACACGAGCACAGGAGGAAACTGCAGCAACTCGAGAGATCCTTACACATAACTGCAGATCCAGGATGCAAAGCTGCAGAGAGACAGAATGTGAAGAATTATCCACATACGGATCATGCAGAAAAGAAACTCTGTAGGAATGGTTTGATATGATTACAGGGGAGGGAGAAGAAAATTGGGTGGGGAAGAAAACATTGGCAAAAGGGTAGGAGGATAGCTCAAGAAATACTGTTATTCCAAAACTGCAAACTTTTTCTCAATCACTGTATGAAAGAAGGAAAAGGATGCAAGAGACTTTATAACAATGGTTTTTCTCCTGAAAAATTCCTCTCCACCTCCTTGTGAAATTCAGCAGCAGTTAACATTTTTTTTAATAAGAGAGATGATGAATTACAGAACTCGCACTTTTCCAAACAACAAAACTACATTGTCTATCACTGAGCCAAAACAAAGTTCAGTTAGGAAACCCCAATGAAGAAAAAGTGCTGTCACTTAAACTTTTGCCTCATCTACAGAGAAAACAAAGATTTCAATTCTATACCATCAGTTTGTTAGAATTTAGAACAAGCATAAAAGTGAAAATACTGTAACTAAAAGTTCCAGCACCTAACTTTTTTGTTTGTCTCTCCTCATACACTTAATGATATCCCAGACAAACATGCATTGCCACCGAGTGATGGATTTTGTTTCCCTGGACTGAAAAAGGAGAGCAGAAGATTATCATATTTACACTGCTATTCACCTTACTACTGGCCTCTTCCAGAGTACTTAAATTATCCCAACATCTACCAGGCACAAGAAAATAATAGAAACAGGCAGCAGAAAATGGTGCTTCTCTCTCCGCTCAGTGAATTTAGTTGCTTCTTCTCTGTCTCAACCGCCCATGAGAACTCCCCCCACAATAATGCTCTGTAATTCCATTTTCTTTGTCCATTCTGCTCCCTTTTGGCTTTTGATGAAGTAAATATAATAGAGCTGCCTCTTTTGTAACTCCCAGGGATTTGCTGAACCAGCCCTCTCTCTTCAGCTTCATCTTCCCAACCTGCTTGTCTAGGTTAAATTGGAACACTTCACCATATAATTCTTCAAGTGCTTCAGTTCCAAATTCTGCTCAGTAGCCTCTTACCTAACTGTCTGCATTTTATCTTCTCAGCCCAAAGATTTGACAGCTGCAATATTCTCACAGATTTTCCCCACAGAAGTTCATTGATTTCCCAACCATTACCAAGGAGTTATTGCTCAGCCTGTCTGTGGGTTTCATGCTCAAGACCTTGAATAAGGCAGCTTTCCTTATCTAGTGATTACAAGCACTTTTTGCCATCTGTGAGAATAAATACTGAAGAACAGCAACTGTCAATACCCACATAGAGCATTTGTGCTTCCTCTATTGCACTTTACATTGCAACAGAAATCCTTATGAAAGACAGCTTCATTAGATGCAGGAATTCTATTTACAGATAGTATGAAGATAAATATAAATAAAGTAATAATCACTTATAATAAGAAAACTAAGATAAATTGTGCTATAAAGCCTTGGCCTGAACTATAATAATTCCTCTATGGAATTCACTAGAGATTTTACTATTTAACTGTTCTTGTATACGCATTATTTAGATACTAAAGCAATGGGCTTCATAAAGGCGTTTTATACAGTATAAATGTTTTTGTTAACAAATTACATTAGTCAAAGTTTGATGAGAACAATAATATTTCTCACCAGATGAACAAAGGAAAAGTCATGTCAGAATATTTAAGTAACATAAGCTGCCTTTTATTCATCAGCTAAAAGTTTTGTTTTTCTTCTGAGTCTCAAGCCTCTTCCCACATAAGGCAATATGCAGGAGAGGATATACAGAAAACATGCAGATCTGCAAGCTGATATTATTCATTCTATTTTGAGGCATGAAAACCACAAGCTAAGTGGCAGGACTTATACACCTTAGAGAGGGAAGGATTCAACTGGCCTCAATGAGAACTTTATTTTGGATCTGCTTGACCTTTCATGTAACCTAACTCACTCACCACTGTCCATATTCTGTATAATGTCCATATTCTGTATAATTCTGTATAAATCTTAAATCCCGCTCTTCCAAAGACAAGGCTTGGTTTCAGAGAATGGAGATTATGTACACATCAAGTTGTACATTTTAAGTATTTTTTAAGATCTAGAGTCTGTATCCATGGAACAGACAATCCCACAAGTGAGGATACATTAAAACTATATTGGAGTGCTTTCACAAAAATACATATTTAAAATACTATTTATAAAATAATATTTATAAAGTAATACTTGCTTACTTTCTCTTTGTACAGCTTTTGTCCGACAGATAAACTTTATTGCAGAAGTCTGTGCTATATCCAGCAGTGCTTAAAGGAATCAAATTTATATTTCACTTGTGCAAGTAGAACTTCTGTCAGTTTCTTCAAGGCAGAAGAGCATTTCCATTCATTTCAAGATGCTCGACACAAACATGACTCTCTAATGCTTAAATTGTATGTATTCTGTTTCATATGGTGTATTCAGTGTCTCAAATCAGCTCCAGTATATGATACAGTAGATGAAATTTAAATTTCATTGATATATTTTAAGAGATATCCTCTCCCAAATATTCAACAAAGAAAAACTTATTCTTTTATCTACAGCCCAACAAAAGTAGTAACACCAACAATATAACTGCTCACAACATACGATGTCACAGTTAGAAAACTACCTACAATGGCTGAAATTATTACTCCTGTGTTAAGCACACAGGACTCTAACAAAGAGATAATATAGTTATTTATTTTATTATTTGTATTTCCAGTCAGATACAAATATTTTTTAAATCTTTGGGAACAAGGATAGTCGAAATACAATATATTTCTAGTGCAAATAACATTTGCTCCGTTTAGGCCTCAGACACTGCTGATGGCAGAACAAGATTAGAGTGTGCAGATAATTATCTTTGAGGCTAGTCAACAGCTACACGTCCCTCATAATATCACCTTTAAGATCAAGCCAAGCCATTCCAGTCTGAACCAAGGTTTATTTATTAAAGGATTTAGCACTTTTAGATCCAATATTGCCTGGAAGACCACCAATTTCCATTTCCAAATATCTAATTTCTCCAGTTTCTTGGTGCATACATAAGACCTCCAAAATCACTTCAGTGAGCACACTCATATGTACATAAACGACACCTAAATTCCTTCCCCTCTCTAAGATGAATTCCATAGGAAACACCTACGAAGGAAAAGAGCCTATAGGAGACTTCAATAATTCTCATTAATTTAAGCAACACATTTAAGCAAAGCATTTTTTACTGAAAGTTGGATTTTTCTTGCTCTTGATTGCTATAAGGGATAATGAGGATAATAGTGTTTCAAGGGTAGTAAATACACATGTGTTTTGAATATTTTCTTATCTAGGAAGAGAGCTGGGCACTTAAAACTTAAGGGTTTACTTTTTTTTCCTTTTAAGAGACTCTGTTTACAATGAGCAAATAAAATTATTATTCAAAAGTAGAGATCAACAATTCTCTTGTTCCAATTTGGCTTTTTCAGTCTGGGGTCTTTATTGTGCTGGTGCCACTTATCTAAAATCTATTGTTCATGAGAAGATCAAAAGTAATGGCTTATAATACAACATCTGTTCAGTAAATTCATGTGATCTTACAGAGGGTTTTTATAAATGGACAAAAAAGAAATATAGCCCTTCTATATATAATGGATTTGGTCAACAAAAAACCTAAATACTCACAGTATGATCCTGGTTATCCAAACTTCCCTGCTGTACATGTCTTCCTGTCTGACAGTGACTCCTCGTAACACAAACCTGTGAGTCACCCAGACAAATGTAGTGTGATACAAGTTGTTTGAATAACTGGTATCCTACTGTATTGCATTTTGAATATAGTTTAATCTTTTGTGGTACTTCATGTAATGTTATACAACATTCCCCCTCAGGAGGAGGGAAAATTAACCATTACAAAAGCCTCACTGCTATAAATGTACATGAGATAAGATAAATAGTAACTACTATTAACTTACTATGTAGTTGCAATACTACAAATCAGCAAGTATTTCATTTTCAAGGACAAAAATATACTGGCAAAGAATGTTTGAAAGAAATTTGGGGTTTGTGGTTTGGGGGGTTTTCTTAAGAGAAAAGAAGAGCATCTACTTTTCCAAGACAGTATCTGTAGTATCTGTTTCTCCTTTCATTAAGCAGAGTTAGTAGTTAAGCTGCCAAAAGGAGGCCCAGAAGATAAAAGATTTCCTAAGCCAAATAACATGTTTCATTGGGCATAAGAAAGAAGATTCAAGTTCCTTATCTTAAAGGACAGCAACCTTCCTCCCTGCTCCCTGCCTCCTCCAAATAGGCTTTCAAAGGGAAAAAAAAAGCCAATTAAACGCTCTGTCAGGATACCTTCTGCTCCCATGTACTGCCCATTGCTTCAGCAGGGTAGTAGAAGTATAGTTAATACAGATACTAATCTACCACTATTTTTATTCAGAGCTGCATTTATAAACTAAAACCATTTTAATATTCCCAGCACAACCTTATGGTTAAAAGCCCACATGGTCCCATATACACTGTAATATCTAAAGTCTTGAAAAAACAAAGAACTGAACCAAAGCTAAGAGCATTGCTGTCTTTACCAGAGAAGTCAATTCAGAAATAAACACAACTGTTCATGAGAAAGATATTAGAAGCAATAAATTTTCTAGTGATGAGTGGTTTTAGGTGTGTAATTTATGTGTGCAAACATTCACTGGTGGTATGACCAGAAACACAGATATCATGCAATGAAAAGAAGAAAAAAATAGGGGAAAGTAGAAGATGTGGATATATGCTTTACTAGGCTGATAAAAAATAGCAAACTTATATGAAAGACTAGATTGTGACATTTTCACAAAAGCAAAAACAAAAACAAACATTGCTGACTCAAGAATGAGCATTGGCAGGAAGCTGCCATTAGGTCTTCCATAGTTTACACTATATTTTTTCCTTCCAGACGCTGCCAGTGGGAGGTTTTAAAGTATAATGATATACGGAGAAACTTATGACAAGCATGTCCAAACACAGTAAAACATATTTTTCACAAAACAGTAAACTCTGATAGCTTTAAATCCATGGAGCCAGAGGTAGCCTGAAGACTAATTACAGCAGAATTGCTAACTTGTAAAACCTGTTTAAGGTATTTAGGTATTCTTGACTTTTTTCCAGAAAATATTGTTATAGCAGGAAGTTACCTCTAAAAAAACAAAGTTGAAACAGGAAAGGTGCTTTTTATACAAAACAAAAAGTTGGATAGCAGTGTTTAACAGCTTGATGACAGCAAAAATAGACAAATATCCTAATTGGCATCAATTAAAAAAATGTATCTGGGATAGTAAATAGAATATTAAAGGATGGAGATGGTGTAAAACTTGAATAGTTTTTTATTCCTGGGAGCTGTCTGTTCTAAGTCATACTTAGAGTTTGTTGGCAAAATAGTACACAGGGGTGTACCCAAGTAGGAGTATATTTAAATGTGTTGTGTAAATGAAGCACAGTCACCCATGAAATCACTGCTGTAACATTCATTGTACAACAAACCACTGGACTAATTTCTGAAGGACCATAACTCTCCAAGAATACCAAAAACCCTTTTAGCCTATTAAAAAGTTTGTCTGAGCCTGTATAGAATAAAGAGATTGCTGAAGAACCACTAAAAATATGTTAAAACAATATGGGTGAGAAAGACAACATATTTTAAATTAGTGGCAATGCTAAGTTAACAGTCGGACTTGGTGATCCTAGAGGTCATTGCCAACCTAAATTATTCTATGATTTTATGTTATGGGATAGACAAATAATCTAAATATGACAGCTGTAAAAGAGTATCAGGATCAAAGATTATTTTAGCTACTTATTTAAGCATTTGGACAACACACTGAGGCACATTGTGTGTTTCTTGTGGTGTCCTGCACAGGGTCACGAGTTGGACTCAATAATCCTGGTGGGTCCCTTCCAACTTAACATATTCTATGATATTTTTCAACTACTCCTCTCACACATAGTCCTAAATGTACTGATGGCATAACACTTACATTCCATGTGTATCATTCAGAGTTTAGTCCATAAATTCTCTGAAGTCATTCTTCTGCTATTACTAAAGTACTTCTTTAAATACATATTGACTAATCTATGGTTTCATACATCAAGTAGACTATTTTTCATATACAGACTTAAATCTGGCTTTAAAAACTGTACGATGAATTGTAAAAACAGTTTAAAGTTATGATTGGCTGATAAAGTGAAACTCTACTCCATTTCACTTGGATTAGTGTGCAGCTGCAAGATATAAATTCTGTGTGAGAAACAGTACATTTTTTTAATGCTCTTTGAATTATCATGTTTTTGCAAAATGAAAGACAACTGGTTTCATATGCAGGTAAGAAATATTGGCATAAGGAATGTTATTTGATTTTAACTGAGTCATGTTGCCAGAATGCATGAAACAGCTGCATGAGCTGAGTATCTGCCTGAGGCTACAACTATATTTTCTCCATCCTTTACCACCTGTCTTTGCTAAAGTTACTGGATGCTGGTAGATACCAAACCCCACTGGGATCTTTAAGTATCATAATTATGTCATGGATTCCCTAATATCCTATTGCCATTTAATGTTCAAACGTTTTATAGTAGATGAGAAAGCATTATCCTTTATCTTAGCAAATTTTTAAAAGAATGTCATGAATAAACTCACATATAGACAAAATTACTAAAGCTATACTGGAAGAGTGAGGCTTGACTCTCTTAAGCTTACTCTCCTTGACATATCTGTAAATTTCTTAAATGATTATGCCAAGACCACCAAAAGGCTGATAATCTTTTATATCACTTTTTACCCAAGGGTAGCATTGATCAAATAGCTAGTACCATTAACACTGGGATGTTTTCTTATTAGCTATAGTAAATTTTGTCCTACAAATGGAAATTACAGATAAAATCTCAGAACTATTGAAAACAAAAATGCTTTTGAGAACTCTAAGGGAACAATTGTGATCCCAAAAAAACTATGGAATGGCAAATAGAATTTTGATCTTAACAGAAAAGGAAGACTGGAGAATTATGGATAAGTCAATTTTGAGTTTGAGACTTACTGTACCAAGTGATCTGCTTCAGAGTATTTTTACACACCTAAAAGAATCCATATGCACTTCCCAAAATGTTATCTTCCTAATTTTTTCATATGACAAAACAATTGGCTTTATTGAAGAACAAGAATAGCATTCATATTTGGTACATATTTCAAGATATTCACACAACCAAGCTAAAGAAAAACAGAATCCAAATGAAAGTAGTGTAACATTGATGCCAAATTGCTTGGGAAACTGTGGTGAGCCACCAACACTTCAGTAGTTAAACTAGAAGGATGTTTAGAAAAACAGAATTTACGGAGCCATATGATATTCAAATCTTTAATACCTCAAATACTAAGACTACAAATTTGCAGAAGGAAGCAGTACAAAAAACAAAAAAACATAACTTTAAGATATCTTGCCAAACCTGAGAACTGAGCNGAGAACTGAGCAGGGAAATAATCATGCAATTTAATAGGGAGAAAAACAAGGTCATACACCTCAGCAGAATTAATCACTCCATGATTCTAGGAAGTGAAATAACTGATTAAGAAGTTGTCTTTTTCTACTAAGGAAAAGGATCAAGACACTAAGGTGACAAGTCAACAGTGTCATGTTGTTGCAGAAAACACACTATGGAGAGATGTATATATAGTAGTAATCCCTCTGTTTTCTTTGGCACTTGCAAGATCTCAGCAGGAGAACTGGATTCAATTTTATCCACTCAAAGATGTGAACAAACTGGAAAGACTACAAAGAAAAGCAACAAGGACAATAAGAAAACTAGAAAACATAACCTCTGTGGTAAGATTGAAAGAATTAGGGTCTATCAACTTCAAGAAGAAAAAACTAAGCAACACGATATGCATTTGCAGTTACAGGCCATCACAAAGTATGAGGAGAAAAAGGGCAGTTCAGTATGTCCAAATGTGGATAAGAGAAGAAATTACAGAAAAAGAGACTAAGATACTATAGAAATCTTTTAATACCTGTGCATGATGAATTATGAACAAGGATTTTATATATGTCACTAAAAACAAGCTAGGCAAACATCTCTCAGAAACAACAGTGGTATAATTGATACTGAGTTAGAACTATGGATGTACTGAAAGATACCATCCCATACCTTCTGGACCTGTTTTCTATGATAATTTAAAATAGATATAAAGCCTGCTTATCTTAT
>WEIV01010849.1:113756-153528 GCA_013390005.1 Calyptomena viridis | reverse complement strand
GAGATTCCTAGAAACCTTATTTCCACAAAATAAGTTTCCTGAGCTCTTCAACAAACTGCATTCGCGGTCAAAGCAGATGCAGAGATATAAGCAGAGACTACACTCTACTCAAGCGCCTTCCTTACAGAAAAGGTGACACTTCAAACCCACTAAGCTGGTGTATGTTTGTCCAGGACTAATTACTTGGGCAGATTCTCTGGGGCTTCAAACTCACATGCTGTCATTTCTGCACCAGTCTTCTAGTGTCACATATTAGATTATTAATGCATCTGTAAGACCTGTGGATCTTCTCATCTTCACTTGTAATTCAACCAATACCAGAAGGGTGTGTGTGTCTTAAATGATTTGGTGCATCTTCATGCAACATTGAGAAGAAAACTGGCCCAATATACAATAATGCTGATCCCTTCCATTCCGGAGTCAATGTTTTGCCAGCAATGAAAAGTGCCAGACTGTTCAAGTAAAGCACAACTATGGTGATACAACTGAAGANAATTTCTGAACGCATATCAGTGTATATATGAAAATAAAAAGGAGATAAAACTACAATATTTTTTTAAATATTTTTTTTATTTTTTGCATAGTGTAAAATTTTAATAAAAATTTGACATCAAGGCCCCACATCCATCTGTTAAGTTTCAGTGAAGTTTTGTCCAATTAAAAATACAGTAAAAACAAATCTTGTTTGGCCACAGCATATCTCAGTTTGTGTTTTCTTTTTCATGGTCCCCAACTGTTTGAGCACCACTACCTTGAGTGAATAGAAAGTAATCTTAGAGTCCCTTTTTCCTGAATGCTAAACACAAGGTAAGATACAGCTATGGAGCAAGGATCCCAAGGATCCTTGTAGTAATTTGCTTCTTAACGGGAACAAATGGTCCTTTTATGTGAGACAGGAAAACAGACCTTTTATGAAAGGATTCTAAGAGAAGATAGAAGTCTTTCAAAGGACCTAGTTAAATTGACTGAAGCCTCTATATAGATAATTTTTTCTCATGGACTCTATTAATGAAATGTAGCCTTTTATCATACTACTTAATGATGATCATATTGTACTGTTAACATTCTCATACAGTATGCATGGGCTCAAGTGCACTTGTTTTTTTCTTTACTGCAGAACTAAATGCTGTAAAATAAATCCCTTTCTTTTGTAATCCCTAGGAAGACAACTTCGTAAATATGTAAGAACCCTTCTCCCTTCCTCTCTGCAGGTTCTGTAGAAGTGTGACAGTTAAATGCTTTTGAATTTAACAAAATTCTTGAGTTCTGTGTGAAGTAATCAACATAGCCAGTTCCTGTTGTTTACATGCCTGTATCTTCCTCTGATGTCAGGGTGCTCAAGCATAACTGATATCTGACTGATGAAAGATCATTCAGCAGTTGTTCTTGGTGATACGGTAAATATCTCATCCTACCAAATCTAATTTATGTCTTTTAAGTCACTGAATTTGTTATGCAGTATGAAAGTGGGAAGTTCAAATACTGTTTTGTCAAATCTATGGAACCTTTTATCTATCTGTAGGTACCATGAAAAATTTCAAGAGGATAGTGATAATATACAAATTTGGGAATTTTTTTTTTAATTATCTGGTACATTTCTGTACAAAAATAAAATAATATCTCTAGGAATGTGAACTGAATACACCATGCTTATTAGTTGTTTTACTTAATGAATTTGTTACATACATATACCTATACACACATTTATATACACATGTGTGCATATGTATATATGTATTGAACTTTCGTCTTCTGTATTTAATTATAGAATGTGGTTTCCTAATTCAGTGGTGCCTGTTGGCTGGCAAGAATCATCAGAAATGAATACTTTCTGTTAAAGCAAGTTTGTATGTGTCTTTATTTAAATGGTTTTCCTGTCAACGATTTAAAATACCTACCCTGTCAACCCATGCAGCCTATTATCCTAGAAAGTTTCCAAAAGTGAATGTTAATATACAGCACTTAAGTGTCTGGATGTATCTTCTGGCCTTTGAGTGCTGTGACTGGCCGCTGAAAATTGTGCCATTGTCAACAAATGCACTTGTTTTAGCCTTAATTATTTTTAAGAGAAAATGAGCAATTGAATCTTTCATTTGGTTCATCAAGCTTGTGCTGCTGGTGTTTGCTGGAACTAAACAGTAAGTTTTAAGTGCTACCAGAAAGTGTACCAAAATTAAACTATATAAATTCCACAATCTAAATTTTAATTTTGTGCAATATTTTCATTTAAAGCATGTGTATTTGAATAGCTGTACAATAAATGTATTTTTAATGTTTTGAAGTCTAGGTTAAAAATGTCTTCTCAGCTGAACAATTTTGCATTCTGTTGTTGCATTAGTTTATTAAGACTTGTTTTAAAAGTCTTATTTGTTACTCCTTTGTTAATTCCTTTGTAATCAATGATCTTTGCTTGCCTGAGCAAAGGTCATATATTACAAGGGAAGAATCTGAAGAACACATCTCATAAATAGAGCTGTTATAAATTACTTGTGCATATCATTGTACAGTAAGTGTCCGCTGTGTGCCTAATTGTTCTATTGATGCTTTTCCCCTCCCTTCCGCCTCCTCTCATTTCTGTAACAAAGAATGAATATGAAGCAGGCTGCCATGGTCACTTCTACTGAATGGCAGAGGACTCTGAATTTTTTTTGGAGTTTGCATTTATGTTCTGTCCAATAGAAAGCTAAAAAATTACACTAATAAAGTATTAACAGAATTATTATGAGTCTCTGTTTACTTTTAAAATAACTTTCTCACTAGCAGGTATGAATATTTCACAAGTCTGGAGAAAAATAAAACTATTGCTGTTTAAATAAAGAAGTCATTCCCTGATTTTTTTAAAGCACTTTATGAACTGGTTTTGTTTTTAACCAATTAATCTCTAGATTCATTTTTTTACCAGTGCTTGCAGAGAGTCCTGTATTTTAAAAGAATTTACACAGAAACAGTGGGATCATGTGATGCAGGAGGGTTTTTTATTTTGTTGCAGGTTTTTTTTACTCTTTGGCTTTTTCCCCCCAGGTTTATTTTTGCAGCAGCTGGATCTACCATGGGATCACAATTGTTACCCTTGATATATTTATTCCAGCTGTTTCACATTCATCAAGAAGATGTCCTGAGTTACAGAGATGTTAGTTCTTTGATCCCTGAGTAAAGTGTTTACCACTTTCTGTAACTTACACACTTGCTACGGGATATGTACACTCAAGAATTTTGCTGGCAGATTGAAAGTTCGTTCTTGTTGAAACTGTTATCCTAGGGTAATTTCATGGCAAAAAATACACTCCGTAATAAGCTTATTTTTAAAAAAGGTCTTAAAAATATCTGTCATTTGCTAACTGAGGGTTATATGTGTCTGTGGCTTTTTTGACTCTTCAGTCTACCGTGTTTAATTTTGGTTTTGCTGTCTAATGCATGTGTGAGAATTGCTAAAGTTTTTGTGAAGTCGAGTAATCAGCATCACTCTACATACAAATTGCATAATTTATCTCTTGGAAGAAAGGAAATTATACTGTAAAAACAATTAATTCACTTCTGTTAAGTATTTCAGAAGAAATGTAGTCTTATTTTTGTTAAACACTTGAAAACTTTATTCCACTACAGTGTGTTCACTTGAAACTTGAAATATATTTGACTACTTTTGTATTCAGATATCTCAAATAACTCAAATACCTGGGAAATAGTTATTTGCTATGTCTCTCTGAATTGCAATGGCATGTTGGGGTTGGGATAATCTGCATGGGTCAGTTAAATAATTTGATACCTGGTTCAGCAAGGGCTGACTGGAATTCTCATTTGACATTTTAGAATTGGAACAGTATGTAAATTAATTCTGAGGTTGGGCTTAAATAGAGAACGAGATTATATTTAATTTGTTGGCAATCAAGACCTAATTAGAAGTAAGGAATGCGAATTTCAAAAATGGACTTGCTCTTTCTGACCATAACACTTTAAAAAGTGAGTCTTAAGGAGTCTTTTGAGTTTTTGTGCTGAATTTTCTCAGCTTGTGCTTTAGAAACATGTTAATTCTAAATTAAATTGAAAGATGCTGATGAAATTTTTCTGTTGCCAACTTACTGGAGTTTTAGATAGGAGATTCTCATAAAATTGTTTTAATTGAGAACACTGTTCTTCATTTAGAACATGTAGATGATGGTTCTGTGAGTTACCTGGCTATTCCATGCAAAGAATAGCCTGAACTTTCTTTTTTTTTTGTTCTTTTTCTTAAAATAGCCAGTCTGTATTAGGGTAAATGGAAAACTTTCTTTGCAGAAGTCTTCTCCTCTTAGCAAGCGACAGGTTTCTTATTTTTCAGTGTGATGGTGAAGTTAGAATTGGATTATCAAAGACAATGATTTTGTTTTCAAGAACCTCATACAAAACATTCCTTTACAGTCTGGTTTCATGTCTTACCTGCTCAATTGTATGTTATCTATATGGATTTAAAACACTGGCTTCCCAGTAATCCCGGGCATTTTTGCTCACTTTGTGCAGTGCCATGTAAAGGAAATATGGGCTTAAGGTTCTCCAGTGTATCACATCGAAAAATGTTAATTTTCTTTTTATTACATGTAGGTTGTAAGTGGTGCTGACACAAGTGGTGAGCAGTTGTGCTAAATGCCTTTGAATGCGTTAACGCCTCACTGTTCTGCTGGTAAGTGCAGCCTGTAGAGGTGTGAGTGTTACTGACAAGAGTTCTTTAGAACCAAGATATGGGCCGTCACCAGTGAAAGAACTTCCTGAAGTACCTGAGTGATACCAAGTGATTCCACATATAACATGTGCTATTCCACTTGCTATAGAATCCATCCCTCTTTTGTCATTAGCGCTGCTAATGACATTGTGGTCTCTAGAGGGTGTGTCTAAGATCTTGAGTCTAAGAAGTGTAGTAATACTCAGTAGATGGCTGTTTGTGTAGGTGGACTCTTGGCTTGACAGTATTGGGGACAGGAGTTAAATTCATGGATGATGCTATAGGGGACACTAAGTAGCTTTGTTTTCCCAAGTAAAGCAGTAACTTACTGAAGTAGGAATACATAAACAATTACTCGAGCAGTCATTTGTTTTCTTCAGTTAAATTTTTGTTATTAAGGTACTTCATATGACAAGATTTTTATAATGACAAAGACTGTACTAGGATTCAAACACACAGAAATCATAGTGGGTTATTGTAACAGATTATCACTAGTTTGTATGGACTAGGGTAGAGGCAGGTACTGGACAGGAAAACTGAGATGGAAAAGAAACTACAGCATTCTCTGTCCCTCTGTTGAGGTCTTTATGCAAATAGAGACGGTGCCAGTTACACTCTTTACTCTAAATGCCATATGAAAATGTGATTGGGTTATATTTTATATGCGAGATATCTATTGAGTCCATAGTTGAGAAAGCTGAATTGATAATTCATATATAAATGAAAGTCACAACTTCAGCTGTCTGTGTTGAAAGCAAATCTTTCACCTGATTTTCATCAATGCATATAAAATGGTGCACTTACATGGACATCATGACACTTTTCTTCTAGAATTGTGGACTAGAATTAAAAAGAATCCTTAAAAAGCTACATTTTAATTATAAAATTTATTTTAAGTGAAAAATTTTGTACTGATTATTTGATACCAGGTCAAGTGATAGTTTATTAAACTGAATAAAATGTGCTTCCATAACTGGTCCTTTAACCCATTTCTTAGAAAACAAGCATTAAAATTTTGTACACAGAATTTAGAAACAGCACGTGCAGTACAATATTCTCACTAAGTTCATTAACTTGGAAAATTGAATAAACTGACAAGAAAGCACTGCAAAAGAAATATTGAGAGGGGGTGAGAAATACCTCTCAACTTCAGATTTATTTTGAAAATTTAAATAAAACCCCCAGCAACCTCCCTTCCCATCCAAAACTTTAAGCTTTCAGACTCTTTATGCAAATTAGATTGTAAATAATTTAATTTTACAGGTCTATTAAAATTTCTGTGCATCTCTAATACTCTGTGTGTCTGTGGTTTTGACTTAAACATTTTGCATTAAGCATTTCACATTAGAGGAATACTATTTCACAAGCAATACTCATTTCCTTTCCCATTAGCTATTTGTATGTTTTACCACAGATCAGGAGAAGCACTCTCCAAATAAACTGCCTCATCTTTGCAAACTGCTTTTGTTGATCCCATCACAATTAGTTAAATCTTCATTGGCCAGCTACAAAATATTTATCTTTTTTGTTAAAAGACAAAAAAAAGACAAAAGTGCCACCACTATGAATTGCCAGAGATAATGTCTGCTTTTTCTCTGATTGTTTTTTTATCAATCAGCAAATCTTGTTTTCCTTCTTCCAAGGAAACCTAAAACAAGGAAGTCTAAAATACACATCTGTAACCACATTTGATAACATTAGGTTATATATATGTACTTAAGTGTATGTGTGTGTTGCAAAGCATTAAGTACATTAAATGTTAGTATTAAATACAAGCCGCCTCTCCATTTTTTGTGGAACTTTGCAATTTTAAAATTGAATATGGAGAAACAAAATTATGCTTTTGATTTTAATTTAAAAATGTATAATTGACAATCTTAACACTTGTTTTTAAGAATTCTTTTTGGTTGATTATTTTTTTAATCTAATCAGTACTTTCATACTTGTAATAATCCCTCACATCAAAATAGTGAAGGAAAAAAGAGAACTGGCATAGATTTGCATGTCTTCTTCAGGGACATGAAGTGTTTGCAGCTACTTGGGATGTTTTTCATGAAGTTGCTCTTAAAATATGGACAGTGTAAACGCCTTTATGGTGGGTGATGCCATGCATTTCTTAAACAGCAGTGACAGTAGCTTAAAGGTAGAGGGGTTGTGTCTGTAGAGAAGATGTGGGCGAAGAATTGTGTTTTGTGAGCATTACAGATGTTACATTACATGGAAAGAGTTGTTAAAGAATACCTTTTCAGTATAAATGCAGAGGAGGACACAGAGCCAAATCTTTGCTAACAGAAGCTGATTACAAAATAGGAATGCACATGCTGGTCGAGCACTGGAACAGGCTCCCCAGGGAAGTGGTCACAGCACCAAGCTTGACAGAGTTCAGGAAGCTTTTGGACGATGCTCTCAGGTACATGGTGTGACTCTGGGGGATGGGCCTGTGCAGGGCCAGGAGTTGGACTGAATGGTCCTTCTGGATGGTCCTGTCCTTTCCAACTTGTGATATTCTGTTGTATGACTTATGAATTGCTGTCTGAGCCTGTTTTGACCATGTATCCTTTTGCCTTCTACATAGTGGCCATTCCTTTAAGTTAAATGAGAAAGAAACCACATTTAGGAATTCTGTTTCTGTGTCTGTTTTTTATGGGCCTGGAATAATTTCATTTAAATGAATTTTCTCTTTCCTATTAACAGTTCCACACATAAGTTAAATTCCATTCTAATAGTCTGCTACATCTTCTAGGTCATTTCAATTCACAAATCATAAGAAAATATTGCAAGGATAAGTACCTGGGATGTTTCCATATTTCCTTAGTGTAATACATCAAGTCAAAAAAATTCTACTGTTCATTTTTTTTAATTATGTTTGAAGTAAACCAGACAATTTTAGTATTGTTTATGCTCAGTAGGTTTTGCAGCAGCAGTTGTTTGCTCAGTGTAAGAATGTATTTGAAAGACTGGAGTAGAGGAGCTGAAACTCCCTCGAATTATAGAGGTTAAAAAGAGGTCAGGCAGTGGAGTTCTTGGATCTACACCCATTCCTCTTGTCCATCCTTCCCACTCCCTGCAGAGTGTTTTGGTTATGCTTTATGGCTTCAAAATTCAAGGAGCTTGTCTCCTGACTTGATTTGCTGAAGACATTTAATAAGAATAACTGGTCATATGACATGAAAATAAATACTTTAGAAATATTTATGAATTTTCATCCAAAGCCTCATGGCAGCAAGTTCCAGACCTCTGTTTTCATTTATTCTAACCCTGAATCACGTTCCCAGTCTACATTCCTCTCTCTTCAGAAAGCGTTTTATGTGCTGTGGTTTTTATCAGTGTGTGATGGCCAATAGTTCCTGGGATCTAGTATAAAGAAAGTGATTGTGTATGATCAGTGCATGTGGTAAGGGAGCTGCAGTGGGGGAAAACTGACACACAGCAGGTGTGCAAGAAATAAGCAAAAACATTTTACTATGATAAAGATCATGAAACTGAAGGCCAGGGAATGTGAACTATTCCTAAGGCCCCTAACATTTTCATAAAGTGGTCTTATGGTACATGCTTGCCATCATCTGTTCAGCTGTGGAGGGTTTTGAGAAAAAAAATGTTGATTCAATGCTGCTGTCTTTGACAGAGTCCCAAAACTTCATGTTATCACGGAAACGTCTGTAATCTTAAAAATTAGTGGAAGGTGTAGCTTGAACTATTTTTTCCCCAAGCACTCAGTTTTTGTGCATTGTAGCATGTTTGGAGTTTTTAGTTTTGCAGTTTGGTTTGGGGTGGGCAGGAGTGAGTGAGTCTGTTTCTGAGCCGCACAAGATAGTGCTGAATATTTCCTGCAGCCAGCCATGATGCAGGATGGGCATATCCTCGAATAGGTGGACATAATCTCCACCAAAAGTGTTCTGATAATTCTGGTGCTTTTGGGAAGAGGAAAGGTGGAGAGGTTGAAAGTTGCTTTGAAAGTTGCACTTTGTCCACAGACCCTACTGAAGTTCTCTGATCCTGCAGACTTACCAATCCTTTTGTGTCAGAGGAGACTTTTCTGAAATTACCAGGGCTGGAAGTGTACAAGAAGGTTGTCCTGGATTTACCAGTTAGATCTGGCATATCTTCTACTTAGCATTATCCTATCAGAAGGTTGGTTTGAATCAGGGACCTCCTTGGCACCTGAATCAGATCGAGAGAGTTGACCAGTGTGGTTTACATGTTGATTTGCTGAAAATCTCCTGTAGTTTTCCTGCTAGGAGAAAAGTTCAGAATAAGAGTAGGTTGTGTGGAACCTGCACTGAGCAGAAGCCTTGAGAAGCCTCTGGTAAGCCCTCCAGCTGAGAGTGGGCCAGACTTGCCTCCATGTTTGAACAGAAGAGACTGCCCAGGCAGAGAAAGAAGAGTTTTGCATCCCATCATATGATGTGAGCAGCTATAGCTCTGGTGAAGGAATGGCACTCAGGTGTAGTGGTATTGGGATGATTTCCTGCACCCTCCCAGGTAAGCCCTTTCTTTCATGGAGCCTCAAATGAAGACAATATGAAATCATGGTTCTGCTTTCAGAGGCACAGAAAGAGCATGAAACTGTTCAGGTAACAACTTGGCCCACTTTGGTCCTTCCCAAGAACTTCAGGATAGTCCTCATAAATTTCAACCTGTTCTCTGAACAGTAACTAGTAAGACAGCCTTGAATGATGCAGATAAATAAATCCATGTCTTTGCCAGCTTGGTGCTACTTTAAAGCCCTGTGTTCAGTGTTACTTTTTAAAAAATAAAAATCAAACCAGTTGCAGTCACTCAGCATATACACATATTTGTGCCTTGGTGTATCAGTCTAGCCAACCCAACTTCACAGTAGTTGGCACTTTTGCCCTCTTAGAAAAAACCTTCTCGCTACAGGTGTTTTTCTTTTTCTGTCGGGGGGTTCTAGAAGGTCACAGAAGCATGAAATCTATCCTAATTCAGCTTAGCTGCTAATCACATAGAGAGAAAGGAAAGTGTGACTGAGTATTGAGTAAATGTCAGTTGGCACCTGTTTTCACAATCTCAATTTGTTTTTCTTCTCACACCATATTACACCTCTTAATTTAATTTGTGACTGGTC
This sequence comes from Calyptomena viridis, assembly GCA_013390005.1. Classification (NCBI taxonomy): domain Eukaryota; kingdom Metazoa; phylum Chordata; class Aves; order Passeriformes; family Eurylaimidae; genus Calyptomena; species Calyptomena viridis. The sequence continues at coordinate 143,749 of WEIV01010849.1, read as the reverse complement.
TTTTCTCCTCCCAGCTGTCCAGGGCTGTAGGGCGCACGTTCCAGCTGGTGTTACTGGGGGCTTTCCTCAGGCTGAGGACTGAGCTGAGCAAATTACCCAAGTTCTGCAGCCACCCGGGATCTGGGTGCTCTCTTATTGCCTTATCTCACTTACAGGCTGGTAACTTGATTCCCTGGACCTGAAATGGAGTATACATATTTCAAATACCTTTAAAAAGTCTTTCCCATCCTAACTATGTTGTTTTGGGATTGAAACAGACTTTAGGTAACAGAGTGGCCCATTCATCAGCTTTGCAATAATTACGGTGCTAAGTTGATTTAAATTTGTTTTTTTGAACAAAAAGGTTCCTAATGGTATTTGCAGAAGGGTAGGCTGCCTGGCAGTTATACTGTGAGTGTGTCACATGTAAGGGCTGCATTTTCCTTCCTGCCCATGTGAAAGCACACAAAAAGCAGCAGGGTTGGAGAAATCCAACATTCCACCCCCATGCCCCAGAAAAGTTTAAGGCAGTCCCAAAGTGACATTCAGAGAAGTAGCAAATTTAATGTCTTTGACCTCAGGCTGTGATAGCTTAATCCTTCTTCTCTAGAACAGCTATCTTCAAAAATAAGATGCATGACTGTCTGGAAAAATTAACAGACAGACTGAAAGATGATGAATTTGTAAGATACAAGCCAGTTTTATCTCCAGAGCTTCTCTTTGTGGAGGATCTTGGTGTTCCAGGTCAAGAAGGAAGAAAATTGCCCAGCCCTGTTCTCCTTGAGCAAATGTTTTTTGTCTTCTGTCAGTTCCGTGAATTTCTAAAAATTAGTGTATCTCATGGTGCATATTATTAAATAGGCTGTTAATTTGCTCTACAGAAGTTAATCTGTTACAAGCTCTACCACTGAAACCTGTTAGCTCAGGATACTTCCATCCTGATAAGGTCATTGTCTTAGAAAACTCAATGTCACAATTACTATGACTGTTGTTGCCAAATTTTCCTGTTTCAGTTTGGGGAAAAGTCCTGTATAGTATAAAACAATCCTGTGTAGCACTAAACATAGAGCTTTGAAGTATCACCTGTGTAGTAGTACATTCCATTTCCTCTCCAAAAGAGTTCTTGCAAAGAGTGAATATGTTAGCAGTTGTCTTGGAACAAGTAGCTGGATTGAAAATGTATTTCTGAAAATAGGGCCTAAACTGAGGAGCTGCATGAAGGTTGTTTGGGGTTTTTGGGGGAGGGTTGGGGTGGGGTTTTTTTGTTTTATTCTATTGTTGTTTGTTTTAGTTTGGTTGGGATGTTTTTATTTTGTGTTTTTTTGCGGGGGGGGGAGAGTTTTTATGACTTTATGGAAAAAAACACCAAACAATTTAACAGAGTTTTGGTCAGCACAGGCTGTAATTGCAAATGGTGTTGGCAGAGCAGGCATTGGACATGTGATTTTGTAGATGGAAAGGGCAAAGACCTGGATAGAAGTGGCTGTAAGCCCTGCTAGCTCACAGGGACTGTATAAGGAAGCTCTAGAAACTCTTTCTTCTTTTCCCCAACCCCAGAACAATTGTATTGTTTGTATTAAGGATAGCCCAATATCCTGCTTAGTTTCAGCAGATCATTCTCTGTTGCCCTTCTCTATCACTTTCTTGCCTCTGTGTATTTGTAAAAGCTCCTGGTGGGCAAAGGATCTGACATCTATTGAAATGTTACCCCCGTTCTGCATGTATTTCATGGATGTGGGATGGATATTTGAGAAGAAACAATCTTTCAGTTTTCAGGTTTTGATTTTTAGTAAGTCTCTGCTTGCACATGATGACTAAAGAGGAATTTTTAGGAAAGTCACTCTTGTCACAGCCGGTGACTGCTTGAAGCTTGAAACTTAACACGCGTAAGGCTATCGTCATATAGGTTATTGCAGCTTGCTTTTTCCCTCAGCCTTGGCAAGTGCAATCTCTCTCTCTCTCTGTGTGCTCTCCAGAGTGCTGTCACAAATACCATATTTTTAACTTGGACTATTAGAATTTTCTGTTTTGCCAGCTCTAGTTCTCCCAGAACCTGCAGAAGCAGTAACTGGAAAAATTAAGCTGCAGAGAGACTCCATAACAAAGTCAGAAAAGGCCCCTTTGGCAGTTTTTGGCAAATGATATTTAAAAAACCTCTCCACGTGCTAATTTAGATTTGCAATAGGCCTTTTTTTTTTTCAAGAAACTGTCCCAGNTTTTGCCAGCTCTAGTTGTTTTCATACCACATGGTTTTTTTAGTCTCCCAGAACCTGCAGAAGCAGTAACTGGAAAAATTAAGCTGCAGAGAGACTCCATAACAAAGTCAGAAAAGGCCCCTTTGGCAGTTTTTGGCAAATGATATTTAAAAAACCTCTCCACGTGCTAATTTAGATTTGCAATAGGCCTTTTTTTTTTTCAAGAAACTGTCCCAGCTGTACTACTTTATAGTTCTCTTAGACCTACTTTCTGTGCATATGACAAATGCACTTCAAGAAAATGTGGAGCAGAGTCTGGTGCCCAGATGCTGTCTGGTGGCTACTGAAGCAGCTGATGTGAGACCTAGTTCTGGTCTTGGAACTGCCTTCCTAACCACTCTGGTGTGATGTGTGGGATAGATACATCTACCAAATGATTAATTTTCCTTCATTTTTCTGATGTTCACTCTCCATGTAGTGCCTTGTATTTGGCAAAATTATGCCAGAAAGATTGGAAGCTTCTCTATGTTTTGAATTTCCATAATTCTTTTTCATTTCTCTGTCTTGCAGGTTTGCCATAATAGAATTATTAGGTTGGCTATTTTTTGTTTATTTGCCTATATTTACTTATGTTTTGTGCTGATTGCCCCCACTTCGACTCAAAAACACGCAGATAGTAGCACCTGATTTTTACAGATTTCCACCTAAACTCAGAAAGTAGGTTTGTATAAAATGTTAGAAGAGATTTCTGACTTGCTGGCAGTGTTCTTTCTCTCTTGCCTCACTTTTCGTTATTTATTTTAACCTTTACATCAAACCTTGCCCTTCAAAAAGGTATCATAGGGCTAATATGGCAAGTGATTTTATTTGTGGGCCTATTGCTGATGACAGAAATGTCAGGTAAAACTTCAGTATGTACAGGTTAATCTGTAGCAACTGCTGAATTTCTCTTCCATTCTTTCTAATGAAGAATGCTGCTGCCTAAGATTGTCACACTGAGATAGAGAAAATAAAAGTGAAGCTTGAAAGAGAAGTAAACACTGGAAAAATGTATTTGCCTAATTAGTCCTAGTGGGAGCAGACTGGATTAAACTTCCTAAGATTCTTCTGTATCCTTGTGAACTATTTTTCTAAGGGCAGAGAAATTCCCTAACCAAAAACAAAGACTAAGGCACTTGGCTCTAATGTAGGACCATTAAAAATAAGTCTTCTCGTTTTCCTGCAGTAAAAGTTGATATTCCAAGTATTTCAGCCCAGCACATCTTGAAAAGTCATGAGTAACATCCAAAGCAAGTCTTAACGATAAGTGGTGTATCCTTTTTCTGAAAGGGATAGGGAGAAAGAAGCTTTGCTTGAGGAGCTATATATTCAGTCAGGAGAAGTAAGAAGCTTTCCCAGTTTAAAGCGCAGCAAGACTCTGTACAGAAGAAAATACAGAGACTTATTTTATTAACTCTGAATAGTTAAGTCAAATCTATAAAAGGAGACTGTTAGAATGATTACCTTTCTGTTTTAGAAGGTCCCTACGGCATGGGTGTCTATATGATTTCTTTCTGTTAGACCAGAATTCTTGCCCTCTGCCTCTTAAATTACTCATACACGACTCCACTGCCCACCCCAGCATTGTGGGAGAAGAAGGCAGTAAACCCTTTACCAAGCAGCAAAAAAAGAGCAACGAAGCCGATGAAGGGTCTGCAGCACAAATCCTGTGAGGAGCAGCCAAGGGAGCTGGGGTTGTTTAGCCTGGAGAAGAGGAGGCTCAGGGGAGACCTTATCACTCTCTACAACTGCCTGAAAGGAGGTTGTAGCCAGGTGGGGGGCGGCCTCTTCTCCCAGGTAACAAGTGACAGACAAAAGGAAATGGCTTCAAGTTGCACCAGAGGAGGTTCAGATTGGATATTAGGACAAATTTATTATCTGAAAATATTGTCAAGCACTGGAACAGGCTGCCTGGGTAAGTATTGGAGTTACTATTCCTGGAGGTATTTAAAAGACGTATAGATGTGGCACTTAAGGACATAATTTAATGATCAGACTCGATCTTGAAGGCCTTTTTCAACCTAAATGATTCTATGATTCTTTGAAAATTCTCTGAAGCCTCTGCTGCTGGAAGGAGATGGCCTGGGCGCTCCCTGGTTATTCTTGTCCTGTTCTCTGCCTCAAGGACAATATGGAGGACTCCAGTCGTAGTGTGTGCACTATTGCACTGCTTCAACCATCTGTGTCCACTTGGATTTTTTTGCATGGCTGAGAATTAAAATTGGTGTTTAAGGTCTTTTGATGGCAGAACTTAATAAGTTGTTAACTGATAGGTGTTGTTTGTTCAAGCTACCTTTGTTAAACACGCCCCCCTGCCTCTTACTGTTCAGGTTTTATAAAAATGCATTTTTAGGTTAGACATGCTTCATTACCAAATCTACTCATTAAAGGGAACTTTGCTGCCTCAGGTCTTTACGGCTGACTACCCTAATTTAAACACAGGTGGAGGTTTCCCTGAAAGAACATCTTTTCCAGAGGAATTGTGAATTTGCTTTTGGCTCCTGTCTCTTTTAACAATACCATGGCGTATAACTAGGGTAAGAAATACATTACTGTAGTTGTTGCCTGTCTTGTACTTGCCCTTGTTACTGACAAGCTCTCAGACAAATGAAATGTTCAGAGAAGAGCATTGGGAATGTTCATTGCCAAATCAGAGTTCAAGTAACTGGTAATATTTGGGTGCCTTCAGACAGAAACATGTTCTGTCCCTGTTCAGCTAAAAGCGTAATTAATAGTTGTAACTGCATTTACTCTAAAAGTTAATATTTTATATAAAGAATTTTTAAAGTAATACTTAAACTGTTGGGTATCTAGCATTTACTGAAAGATGACCAAGGCTTTCCGTATGCAACTATACCTAATCTAAGGGCACTGAAATATAACAATACTACTTGTCAGGTTTGACATGTGCAGACACTGTATGTATCCCAAACTGCAGGCTAATAATAGCCTTAAAAATCATGCATATCCCATTTTATAGATTGAATAAATACTTGATTTTGCAAATATTTGCCTTGTTGTCTAACTTGATGCTTTCAATCTCTTTCATGACATAACATCACATTGCCTTTCCTCTTGTGCATCCCTAAACTCCACAGAATTAAGGGAAATGAGAGGAGAGAGTTACACAAAACTTTGCCAGGAATGTACACTGTCACCATATATTCTAGATCATGCTTTTTCGCTTCATTGTCACTGTTTTTTCTAAGGCTCTGCTGGGCTTCAGGTGCATTGCTGCCAGTGTCACAGCCTGTGCTGTACTGTCTGTGCCCCAGCAGGTTTCCCATTTCACACACATGCCATAGTCACAGAGTGAGACAGAACTGCCAGGGGTGATCTGAGCTCTGGGGCATCTCTTTGATCCCCCATGCTGGGCTGACAGGGAGCACTTTGAAGTGGCAGTGGGCAGCGACTCTCTGAGCAAAAGTTAGTGAGTGGGAAACTGTTCTCGGGCAGAAGTTTTTCTTCATCCCCTCCCTGTACCCTGTGATGTTCTTCTACCAGTGAGATGAGGGACAGCTTCTGCTGCACTATTTTATTTGCCTATGTGACAATATAAATTCAAGGAGAGAATTTTTATTTTCTATTTTGCAAAGCTTAGCACAATGGTTGTGCCTCCCAACATTTTCCCTCACAGAAGAATGGATGAAGGGCTTTCTGGCCAAGCAGAAAGAAGCATGCTGCTGCTTTTTTCTTTTTTTATATTTACCAAGAAGGAGGGGTGTGAGCAGCAACCATAACAAACTTGAGCAGAGGGCATTTCCCAATGAGCTGATGACTGACTGGTTTTAATGACCCTCAGCCTTTCTCTGGGTCATTAACTCTCCAAGGTAGTTATTAATCCCCAGGAAACATCCTAGTTTTCAATGTTCAGTGCTTAAAGACAAGACAGTCTCTCGCAGATATTTTTCCTACAAAGTATCCAAAACACACATTCAGCTAAATTTTTTTTTTTTTGCTTTCCAGATGTTCCAGTGTTTTTCAGTCTCCTGGAGAAATCTTCTCTTATCTTAGAGATTTATTTTAGTCTTATGTTGAATTGGTATGCGGTTAGTATAAGCCTGCAGATAGAAGGTTTCCCCACCCTTTGGTCCTGGGGCCTTCACTCTCACTTCATTAAGTGAACTGAAAATGTCTGTGCACAATATGATGATTGTTGTGCTTTGGAATATATAATTTATTAGCCTAATTCTTGCCTTCTGTCCATTAAAGTCACTGTGCTGTACTGATGCCCAGAATAACAGCCACTTGCAGAGGATGGAGAGAATGATGCTCTTACAGGCACAAACCCATCCTCTGGAAGTCAACTTAATCAAGTACTTTCAGAGCCAGAGGATGAGGACCTCTGAGCTTCAGCAGCCACAGCATGGCTTACAGATGGTGTCTCAAAGAACCAGAAACACTTATTTTACTCTTGCATGCTCTTCTTTCTTTTAAAATAGGACTGCTTGAAGTATCAGGAAGGTTCTTTTCATAATTATGTAAATTTTTTCAACAGCATCTGCTTCAAGGCACAGCTGAGCCTCAGAGAAAACAGTCCATTTCAGCTGCAGTCTTGGTAGGTGTAACCATGCATTGATGCACCAAAAGCCTGACTTGACATGTGTCTAAAATACAGTGATGGGAAATCCTGACACCGAGCACATGTTGGGACACTGCTGAGAAGCCTCAGCTCCTGGTACTGTTTGTAGACAAGCTCTGCCTTTAGGATCAAGTGTTTTGAAATCTATAACATATAAAATGACATGGTTTATTACTGCCTGATTGCTACCTCTGCAGAGACTGATCTCTGGGTTTTGCACACATCTTGCAAGGGGGAGTTCTATTCTCCAAACCAAGGACTTCTTGAAACATTTCTGGGGTGCAAAATACCAAATTACATCAAGTATTTCTTGTCTTAGAGTAATTCCTCCAGACAGCAGAAGCACAGCTGAGATGCCTGTAAAATTCCCAGTAAAAGTGCTCTCTGTCTCACTTTTGTCTCTTGGGATGTCTCTGTCTACATGCAGGACCTTGGAAAGACAGAATGGTCAAACTTTCCCAAAATGCACAGAAATGCTGTGGGAGAAGAGTAGAGCTGAGGAGTGAAAAATTATCCTAGACTTTTGTTTCCTCCAGTTCAATAGTGGTCACAGATTTTGCTGTGGTAAATCTCCCATTTCCTTCACTGAGTAAGGTGTTGCAGGTGTTGCCTTGTGTTAGAACTAACTCCTTCTGCTTAATTTGTGGGAAATAATTTTAATTTTCTCTGGAAACCGGGGCTGATTTGCTTTATAGTGTATGCAATTTTTTTAAATATCTATTGAAGTAAGTTTTTTGTGTGTTTAGACATCTATTAATTTTTTATTACTCTAGGTTCTTCCAGGAAGCAAAATTTACAGCATCTGTCCCATACAGACCTCCTCTGTGCTCGTTTTGTGAGGAAGGCAAATCACATCTCCAGTAAAGAAAGAAAAGCTTTCCATTGCCCCTACTTTACTTTAGAAGTTCTGCCTATAAAATAGGTCCACAATCATTTTCTCAGCCCTAAATGTAATAATAAGTAAAAGACCAGATGCAAAATAATTCTACTTACAAAGAGCAACTTTTAAAAATTATATTATATTCAGTTGAAATGCTCAACTTGAGAATATCTTTATCTCTAAAGATGTGGGGTTTTTATCTTTTCTTTTGATGTTGTGCCTATAAGACTGTAGCTGCCAGCTTAAAATTGAGTTGGTCTTCATTATTCTGCTGCCAGGGTCTGGCTGGAAATGGCACAAATATGAAACAAGATTGCCACCTCCTGGTTGGAAACTGAGTTGAATTGGATGCATTGCAATATGGGATACTTTTTTTTAAACAGATTTTAGATGACAATACTAATGCCTGCTTTTCTGGCTCTATGCTATCTAACTGCATGGCAAATCAATGACTGAGTTCCCCCATTGTGACGAGTTTGATGTCAGGGGAGAAGAGTATCATGCAGGGAATTTACTCTGATCACTATGAGGATGTTTATCGTCTCTGTGGCCCTTTTTAAGCCCTAGAATCCTGGGGAGGGACATATAATAAAAAAGTTACATATATTAAATAATTATAGTTATGGGAAATGCAAGAGCTGCCGTTGCTGCTGTAAGCACGGAAAAACAGTTGAAGTACCTCAAATAGTCCTGTGGGGACAATAAAGGGGAAATAGTTTAAAGAGACTAAATATTAAATATCTCTTGGTAAAACATGAATGTTTACCAGTATCATTTTGTTTTCAGAATTTCTTACAATTCCTCAATTTAAGCCTGTAAATGAAGCTAGCAAATATTGTTTTAAGCACTGTGATAACATCTCTGTATTCAACCTATGGCTGTATGGGTAAACAGTTGCAGTGCTATTCAGCTCCAGACCAAGGGTGACTTCCTGGAGAAGTACGAACTGCAATATCAGAACTGAACCACTTAGCCAGTGGAGCAAACAATGTTAAATTTACCTTCCTACTGCAGATACCGGTTTTAAAGACATACATTTAACAGTTGACATAAGTCAGCCTGAAGAAAGACACTACTGACCTTATGACACAGTGTTTTATAAAGACACTATATCCCCAATGATTTTAAAGGGAGTATTTTTCAAAACTGCTTGGCTGGGACCACTGTGGGTGGAAAATCCTGCTGTGGATCCCTTGTATTGACAGGTGCCTTTGCCTTGGCCATGTGTTTGAGTGACAGTGACCAGTCCTCTTCCCAGCTGCCAAATTATGCTTGTGCTCTTGTGTTCTTGCTGTGAGTGATCTCTCCCCCTGGGCTTTAATAACACAGATGAGCAAGGTTTGTCTCTTTGTGCAGTTTGCATTAAAACAGAATTTATTCTTCTTGCCCTGTTGTCTTGAAGGGCCACACTCACTGTCAGCTCTTTTCTGCCATCCAAACACTACCTGAAGTGGCACTTTTGCTATACCATCATAATTAAAAATTATTTGTGAAGGCTGAAGTTGCTTCCCTGACCTTTTTTTAACTGTAAGGGAAGAGCAGACAGACTATATGGAAGTTGTATAGACATACATCCAAACTAAGGATAAACCTTATCCAAACTTATCCAAACTTTTTGGATAAACTTATCCAAAAAGTATGAGAAGTGATTAAATGCTGTATCATCCAAGCAAAACTAGTTATAATCCATCTACTGACCTCTGAATATGTTAGTGCATTGTATTTCTATTTTACCACATGCATTTAGTTTGCACAAATACAAATTATTATATGTTCCTTTTCTCAGGTGAACAGAGCTTATATCTACTTCGTACAGACTCCTGAAATTCTTTTACATTGTTCATTACCTGGAAATAAGGAAAAGCTACAGAAGAAAACTTACTCGTGAAAGAAACTTTTTCAGTGTGTATTTTGTTAATGGAGTCCAGAAAATGGAAGTAGAAATAATGCTGGGGTGCTAATTACTTACTACTATTATTACTTATTATTGCTTATTGATGAAACAGAGAAAAAGAAAATTCCAGAGCTTTTGAAAACTGGACCCTTCCAGTGCTCAAAGGCAACCCTGGTTTTGTCTAGCATTATTTCAGTTTTCAGAAACAGTCTCCTGCAGTGCACATAATGTGGAAGATCCCAGGTAATGTGCTGTCTGAAAATACCCTCAGTGTTGAGGAGATTGAGCACAATACTCTAAAACGTGTTTAAAGTGATGCACTTTGAAGGCTGCTAATGGTCTTGGGTAGTTTGTGTGACAGGGACATCCAGTCACACTGTGGCTGAAAGATCTCAGTTGCAGGGTTAGCCTCACACCTATTCACTGGGGTACAGCTGGTTGTGTGGAGCTATAGGAGGACAAGGTTCACATACACTATTTCCTTGCCAAGGCTAGGTAAATAGCTGAGGGGTGGTTTTATCTGCTGTTATTTATCTGCTGGGAGTTGGACTGAATCGACTGACTCACTTTGTGGAGGTTGTTACTAGCGCTTTGCAGCTGTCTCAGTCATTTTGCTGAAAGAGACTTTAGACTGTCAGCCATGAAGCACTTGCAAAGAAATGCATTAGCTCCTATTAAATTCAGGGCTTGTTCTTCCTTTTTCAGGGTTTGCTTAGCAAAACAGCAAAATGAAAGTGTATGCCTGGAGACAGACCTATTGCACTAAGCATTACTGCTGAAAATTTGAGGAGAGCTGCCAACTAATTAACACATCCAAGCAGCTTAGCTTTCCTGCTGAGTTACAGCTGCCGAGGGACTATTCAAGGAGCTGGTTGTGAGCACAGTAGTGCTCTGTGCCTTTTTCTGAACTTCTGATATGTAAGCAAGTGACAAACTGGAAGAAGAAAAATATTCAAATAAATACTTTTAAAGTACCTCAGGCATTACTCAGAAGCACACATTCCTGTGAATAGTAATATATGATTTTTAAAAAATGCCCTGTATGGAAACACTGGAAATCTACTTGATATGGAAGGGTTGTTTTAGCAGGGCTTTTCATCCCTCATATTTATGATTCTGACATCTTCTAAGAGTCATATTTATCCCATCTATTTCATCACCTGACATCTAGATTTTCAGTAGTAGTCAAACTGGTAAGTGCATTTGGAAACATAATTCTAAAGGGCTCTAGGTCATCTGGAAGCCTGGTACCTGACTTACTGTCTAAGCAAGGCTGGAGTTTGTCCTGTGAGAAGTCTGGAACTTTCACATCTGAATGGACCTTTCTTTCCTGTGATGTAACAATTAGATATGAATTGTGGCCTTCATAAGCCCTTGTGCACCTCTCCCCTGGGTACCTGTCAGACCTCCCCTGGCATCCTGGCCTCTCCTCTTCAGGTCTCACCTACAGCAGTGTCTGCCATTAGCTCTATTTCATAGCCAGACTACAGACCACCTAAAAACTGTTGCTCATGCATGTAGACAATTTCTCCTATGGAAGTGGAAAGGAGCTTTATAGCAGAACCTGTCCATGCCTTCTACACCAAGGAAAAGATTCTCAAGGGGAGTGGGCACTGGTCTTTCATGGGTAACCATTAGGTCGTCACTTCAGTGGAGCAGTGCCATAGCTATTTCTTATTTTGACTTTGCTTTTTCTCTCCGTTGTCAGGTGCTGGCTGCACCCGTTGTGTCCACAGCCTGTGGGCAGACAAGCTGCAGGGGTCTCCAGGAAAAGTAGTCCACCAAGAGTGTGATGAAACAACACAGGCATACAGCAGGGGCTGCTGCTTTCCTTTGCTATCGAAGTGGAATCAGCTTTTGCTTTCCTGCTTTCTATTTGTAGTCAGCCTTGCAAATTGTTGACTTACCAACCAAACCAATATTTGAGACCAGCCCAGGTTTTGGAGCATTTTGCTGCTGCTTCATTCTTGCCACATGTTTTTTTGAGAAACCCTTGGGCTGGCACATCTGCCATCCCTGATAGTGTATAGTCCTCAGCAGAAAGCATTGGGTGTTGTATCCCTTGTTATTAGCTCTTCAGGATAAGAAAAGTCAGATAAGAAAATTTTCAGATAAGAAAATTCCCCTCATTTTTACATTGTTTTCTCAAGAAAAATCAGCAAGTCTACTACATGAGCCATTAGCTTAAGTTTTAGTAATCGATAACTAAATGGATACAAACAAAATAAGTACTTCTTCTTCTTAATAATAGTATTGTTATTATTACTATTATTGTTATTATTATTCTAGCTCAGGCTCCCTAACTGAACATTAAGAATGTCAAGCTTCAGACACAAATTAGTTATTTCTCTTTCCCTCATCCAGGATCTTTCAGTTTATGTGATTATGTAGCATTCAGAACATTATAAATATAAAGTAATATATTTATATGCTGCATTCTAGGGCTTTAATTTCTCTTTGAAAAAACGGCTTTCCTGTTTAATATGACAAAATAAGTTAAATCCAGAAGAGCTCTTAAAGAAGTTTTTAAAACATAACAGTGCTTTTCAGACAGACGGCTGCAACAACTATAGGAGCAAATACTAATGAGCTATAAATTCATTAGGGTGATGGACTTGTAGTGCCACCTAGTGACTAGGGAAGAATTAACCACTTTATGCAACCCTTTACTAAATGGATTCAGTTTCTACAATTGTAGCATAAAGTGTGGAAGAGTAGCTTTTCGACTATTTAGTCTATTTTAGACTATTTCGACTTTGGATTTTAAGCCTGGAATGCTTGGACATTAAATAACAGACTGTACTCAGGCTACTGTGTAAAGGTTTGTCCATTTGGCAAAGTATTGCCACAAGGTGATATATATCACATCATGGACTTTCTTTTCTAGATGTGTGATTTCCAATAAAGCCCATGCAAGTTATTTTTTGTCACCTCCAAAAAGGTTTCCATCCTGTGTCTATATAAACTTGATTTGTGCTGAATTCTGATCACACAGGTAGCATGTGCATTTAACAGTATTCCTGAGTGACATTTTCACTGGCGGAGTTTAAGGATATGACAACAGGAAATCAAGATCAGATGACCTATTTTTCTGTTTATTTGGTTGTTTTGGGGTTTTTTTTTGGGGGGTGGGGGTGTTGTTGTTCATGTTGTTTGTTTTGTTGTGTTTTTTTTTAATAAAAAAAAAGCTCAGATCTCAGATTTTGGTTTGTGATATTAATCCATATCTTGTATCTATCATCTCCATGGTGACCTGGGGGATTGGTTTCTGCTTGATAGTATGACTTTTTACAGAAAAAAAAGTCTTACACACACATAGAAGATGTATACAGGATATGTTTTGCCTTTCTTATATATCACAGCTTGGGTGAATGTAAACAGGTTTTTGAAGGTATTTGCTTTAAAATGCGCACATAAAAAAGGTAGCGATTCAAGTAACATGGAAGGAAAAACAAGAAAAATATTGCCTCTCTGTATTTGGTAGAAGTGGTTTTTGTATTTTTTTTCTTTTATTTAAGCCATCTGAAACACACGATTGAGATTGAAATAGTTACTGGAAACAAGAACACTTAACATCAATAACCTTGATGTGTCACAGTATGTGCTTCCTGCTTTGAGGTATTTGTCTTTTGGAAAGAGAGAGACCCTTAAAGAATAATTTCTTTTTTGTAGTTTTAATCCATTTGTTTGAATTATTTAGGGAAAAAACATCATTCTTTCTTGCAGCTTTGTTGCTTTTGGTGCTAAATTTTGCTATTCTCCTTCTTATACCATTGTCTATATGCTAGGCGGTCTCTGCCTGAAGCTGAGTGCAAGTAAAAGCTCCCCTGTGGCCTGGCACATGCTGACTGAACCCTATTGTGGGATAGCTCTGCTTTAATTGTATATTTTTATTGGGATTTTTTTCCCCTCCCCTGCTCTGAATTGATCCCTTTGGTTAGTTTTACTGGGATGTGAAGGTTTGATTGCTCTGCTTGACAGTTCTTTCTCAGTCAAAAATAATGAAGCAGATTCTATCTCAAGTGCCTCAAAAGCACTTCCAGGTTGGATGAACCTTTTTTTGAGTGGGGCCACAGCAAACTGTTGTAGAAAGGAAATGCAATTATGGAAACATCAGACTGAGCACTTAGATACGAGTCTTCAGGAAAAAGAATCAACAACGGATGCACAGTCTATTGCTGACCTCTAAGGTCAAAAATGGGCACATTTAAGAGAAAAATGCTTTGGCAACTAATGGAGCCCTTGCAGTAACATCCTTTCCCAGCCCAAAAGAGTGATCATTTCAGCTTCATCAGAAAATTGCCTCTGAATTGTATCACAGTCTTGATAACTAACCCTTTCAAAGAAGAAACAAATTCTAAAGCATTCAAAAGAATCTCTAATCTTTTAGCTTTATCCCGTGGGTGAAAGACAGTGTGCAGTCTGGGCATGCTATGAATAGGGATGCAAGAAGTGTGCTAGCAGGTATTTTTTTCCAAGGAGGCCATTCTACTTAATGTACTGAATATTATTCGTGTGAGAATAAATTTCAGATATAAAACTAAAAATTGGGAGTTTAGAGTTCAAGTAGTTTGTTGTTACCTGAATAATAACTCCCTTGTGAATAACTTGCATTTGTTTTGATATTGGAATCTTTCATGTTACATGACATAATCATGTAACACTGACTAGTCTCAACTACTACTGTGTTTTATGAGAGAGCTCATCATATAATTTTTCCTTTTCAATGTGTGTATGTTTAGGGTGTAATGGAAAGACTGTGGGTTCAAAGACTTGAGATTTAGCAAAGCCCCATGCAGCTGCTTGGTCATTCCTTCATCAGCAGGATCAGGGAGAGAATTGGCAGAGTAAAAGATGGAAAACTTGTGGGTTGAGATAAAGACAGTCTAACAGGGAAGGCAAAAGGTTGGCACGAGAGTAAAGAAAAACAAAGAATTAATTCACTGCCTGTCATGGTCAGGCAGGTGTTCAGCCACCTCCAGGACAGGAGGGCCCCATCACACATAACGATGACCTGTGAAGACAAACGGCATCACTCCAAACTTCCCCTTCCATCTTCTTCCCTCTCAATATGATGAGCTGATGCATGATGTCATATGGTCTGGAATATTTCTTTGGTCATCTTGGGTCATCTGTCCTGGCTGTGTCTCCTCCCAACTTCCCATACATCGCCAACTTCCTTGCCAGTGTGGGAGTATGAAAAGCAGAAAAGGCCTTGGCTCTGTATAAGAACTGCTCAGCAATAACAAAAACATTTCTATGTTATCAACCCTGTGTTCAGCACAAATCCAAAACTTAGTCCCATACTAACCACTGTGAAGACAATTTTACACCAGCCTTATTAAAGCTGAGATTCTTGTCTCCAGACAAGGCCAGAAAAAAAATAAACTAGAAAATAGTGAGACTACCAGGCTGGGGAAAATTTTAGCACTTAATGTTTACAGGCACAGCATGGAATGGGCAGCTCTAACGGGATGGAGATAGACACCATTCAAGCCTGTTCTTACTGATAGTAAGCACAGGCCTTGGCGTGGGATCACACAGCTCAGACACTCAGAGAGGCCATGTTTGTGTGGCTGCATGGTCAGAAAAAGACATTTATTGATGAGTCAAACCAATGGCTTTCCAGATATTGTTGAGTTAATGACAATTTCCCAGAGCTAAGGAGAGAACTTTGTGTTACATCTCTGTCTTAGATGTCTCTGTATGTCCCTTTCCTAACCCAGAAAAGCAGTATTTGAGCATCTTCTCATCATGGCTACATAGAGCAGACCTTGCTTGCAAGTACAAGTGCCTTCATGACTCCCTCACAGTAGTGGCACCTTTTTCTTCTCGTTCTTGATGGTCTGGGTCCATCCTGAAGGAACAGGTTCACTCGCTAGGACTGCAGGTTGGCTTTTAGCATCTACTTCAGTCCAATATAAATCACTCAATCAATAAATGAAGTTAACTTATCTAATTTTGCTATTTTTGGTACTGTCAGTATCTTCAGAGACACTTAAGCTTTCTGTGCACTCTCTCTTTCAACTTCTGTTTGATTAGATGTGTGTGGGCTGTCTTTTTGGAAGATGGAGGAAAAAGACTGTCAGTAAGCTTTCAAGGCCATTTAATTTTTGTCCTTTCCAGCTGAGATACCTATCTTTGGTCTTAAATGACTGTAGTCAGATGGTGACCAGGGGCTAAAGTAATTCTTTACTATGAAAAATATACTGAGCGTCATGTATGCCTGTAGGTAGCTTGCTTCAGTACTCTTCAGGGGGTCAAAATCAAAAGCCTGGATTTTGAAATTCAATGCAGATGCATATAGGTATTGACTATGCATAGCCACAATCACTTGTGCTGATGTGACTCCAGGGAAAATTCATTTTGCTTCCTTAGCTTTGACTTGTATGCCAGCTAGAGCTGAAACTTCCGTGTGCCTTTCTTGTTTATATGCAGCTTGTGTTTCTATTATGAGTGAAGGAATATGACTATGCTTGTGTAGTACTACATTTACTTGTTTGCTCTGCTGAATGTGGTGCTAATGGTGGAAGCATTATAGTTTAGCATTAGACTGACTTTCCTGAGCTGCTCTTATCAAGCAATGCTTATTCCTTGGCATCCAGTAAGTGCTTTTGTAAGTGGCTTTCGTAATAATTCTGGGACTCTCAAGAGATATTCCTACTGAATCAGGATTTACAGAGAGATGCTGAGAACTTCAGCCACCGGCTGGCTGATGCAGTGTCCCTGCAGATGTCATGTCTGTGCAAGCCTATACCAGCTGATGGCTGTAAGATAACTCCTTTCCCACTGCTAGATGGCATTGTGTCTCAGTGTAGAAAAACCTTCAAGATTCTGTGCTCAGTTGTATCAACATATCCTTTCATTTTTTTCCAGCAGCTGTTTTTTGTTGTTTATTTGTTTTATTTTTCCAACTGGAACATGTTTTTGTATTCTGATGCAAAATACCTACTCAGTTGAAAATGTGTTATTACTATGGGTCCTGATATGAGGAAAAACGTATCTCAGGTGCTTTATTCATAATCCCTACTTTCTAAAGGTAACTTGCATCTTTAGACTTGAAAGTTGTCTATGTAATGATGTGCTAATGGGCAGTTTGGAAAGCTTTCATTCTGCTGCAGAACGATTCAGTAAAGATGCCTATTTAAGATATTACTGTCTGGAAAAGATGACTTGGGTACTAGAACATGTACCTTCAAAGTGAAGTCATCCATTCACACATCTTGTAAGTTCTTTCAGGCTAATATAAAAATGCATCTGGTTCCAATCTAATCCTGCCTCACTGAGGACTGGCATGGGGAGAGAAAGGAAAAGTTACACAAGGAGCAAAGAAGAAAATTCATGGCTTCAACTGACAGAGGCTTGGAAGAGTAGGCTGACTTCAAAGTGTACTAATACTCTGCAGAGATCAGTAAACATGATTAATGTATAGTCTGTGGGATATTATTTTCTGTGTGTGTGAATTTACATAAAAACAAATACAACTTTCATATTTAATGTCTAATGTATTCCATCTGAGGGAGTGTGTATCAATATGTTCCTATTAAGGGACAGATTAGGGACAAAATGCACATGCTGAGTAGTCACTTAGTCTGCAAATAGTGCAATAGCACTCTTCTAATGAGAAAATAAGTATCATATGAGTTTAAATCTCTCATATCAATATGTTTAGAAAAGCAGCAACATGCTCCTTGAAATTTTCTCTTTTGTGCCATACCTATTGGTTTCCTGTAGCAGGCAGCCTGGGGAACCATGTAGCTCTGATAGTAATTTTTATTCTGTGGTGGGTCTGCTTATGTGGTCTGTGCTACTCATGCCAGTGTGGCTTTACTGGAAATTCCTTCCCAGAAGCCACTCTTCTTTTGTGCTTCTTAATTTAGCTTAATGGGTGATACATCTTCTCATCATCGGATGCTATGAGCCTAGAGAAGTGCACTGGTGGGTCTCGTGTCTCATTTGGTAATCATGCTCTGATTCAGGTGTCCTGAGTCATCTCTTCATTTCCCTTTGCTTTCTTTAAATGTCAAAATTTCTGGGATTTGTGAATTTGTATTTTGTAGATTTTGAAGAGTCCTATTTGTAAGGCAGTTCAATTCCCATCCTTTTCCCATCTAGCTAAGGGTGTAACCTGTGATGTTTTATTACCACCAGTCTTTCGGCTGGTACAGAAATTTGATGTTTGCAAATGGCCATGTCATTTTCCTGCATTTCTCTCATTTCCTTTTAAAATGAGGGTAGGACAGGATGTATGTTTAATGCGTTTTATTTCTTCATGCATTTCTCCTTGAAATTATTGGTATCAAAGATATATGCTATTAAATTGTGAAGTTTCCCTGTTCTTTTTTATTTTCTCTGCAGTTGCTGAACAGTTGGCAGCCAGCTGTAGCTTAAAAGGAGAATTTTGAAGGCGTTAGAGATTTTCTGCTGGCATTGGGACCAGCTTTGCCTGCAGACCCCGTTGGGTTTGCCAGGCTTTGTGAAACATGTACATGCTCCCTGTGTCCTTGCTGCTGTAATTACTGTGAGCCTGGAGGACACAGCCTTTGCCTACTGTTGTATAAACTACCTTGGCCAGCCCGTGTCAGCTAAGCTTTTGTTCACAGGCATTGCTTAGCGTAGCCTGTCAGTGAATGCAGTGAAGGATGCCTTATTTTCCTTCATTCAGTTTACTACTCCTTTGTAAAGAGTTGCTATCAAATGTAAGACATTAACTAGTGAAAAACTAAACAATTGAAATTTGTGAATTCCAACCTGAAGTGCACAAACTGCTATGCACTTGCTAAGAATTGCCCAGTTATACAGTATAGATTATCCCCTTCTTTTCAAAAGGCAAGGCAAATTTCCATCCTTTCTCATAAGAATGTGAGAATACAGATAAGATCCTTTCCCTTTTGGGACTATTATTTCAAACAAAGCATTTTGAGATGTAAGTCTACTGCCATGGGTGTCCACGAGAATCCAAGCAGGTGGATATTGTAATGGTTTCAGTCCACTCTTCACCTGTACACTACCCTGCTGGGCCATTTGGTCAGGGAGGCCTTTTGTAACATCCTGCCATTGCAGAAGAGATATCGCTGTCTGAAATTCACTCATCCACTTGAAGATGGCCCACGAGCTCTCTCATTTTGACTTTCATAACATTGACAGGGGAAGATATTCAGGGTAAGTTTCTGGAAGAAGACCCTTATTCATCAGGCTGAAGGGTGGGATTGCTGTGGAGCATGGCTTTCTTGCAAGATAGAGAGAAATGAGTTAGGGTATTCCCAATGCTGTGGAATTACCAGTAATTGTGAGGATTTAACTAATGCTGGTGAGGTATTATGTTGGGATTTTTATTTCCGATCCATTACATGAAGTTAGAATACCAAAAACAGAATGAATTTGCAAGGATTTGGGTTTTCTAAAGTTGATTCCATTTAAAGTCAATTACTGAAATTTGTAACTACAATTTTTAAATGTATTTTAATTGTCCTGTAATTGGACCATGGATCAGAAGAATAAAATCCAATTATACTCTGTTGGCACAGGAAATCTGTTTAAGATCCTTTCAGTATGCTGAAATCTTATAACAGTTGGGTGCTTTACTCAATACCAACAGACAATTAACCCAGAAACTTATCTATGCCACCTTCCCAATGGGGTTGCCTTGCTTGCACAAGCACCAGTGTGCATCAGACTTTGACTAAATATGCTGTATAACCAAGATGTACAGAAAGTAAACATATGGAGTTTCTGCTGGTGACTGTGAGCCCTGGGATGGAAATATTAATCCTATTCATATTCCATAAAAACTAAAGAGATTAAGCATATGATATTTGTGTGATCAATAGCTATTTTTCAATGGAATAGCTGCTTCCATAGAATTCTTAAGGATGAAATTAAAAGGCTCGGGGAACTGTTGGATGGGGAGAGATCAGGCAGTGAAGTTTTCTACAATCCAAAGGGATGTTTAAGATCAAAATCCATTCCCCTTTGCCATCTGCTATACTAATCTTGATTTGAAAAGCCTTAAATTGTCCCAGGTTGTAAAGAGTTAACCAAATATCAAGAAGTTTTAATTAAGGATTTCCCCCCTCTGGATTTCATAGTACTTTATCAAAGAGAAATACCACAATGAACTAAATATTTTGGAAGATATTTCTCCTCTGGGAGAGAGACATTTACAGAAATTGCAGACATTAAAATGTCAAATGTTACTCATGCTCTCTGAAGTTTTTTTCCCCCTTTTTGAAGTATATTTACTTCCACTTGGTAGCTGAGGGTGTCACTGCTTGTTATTTTATATGTGGAACTGGGACACACAAAAGGATGACTAATACCATTTACTGGAATTTTACAGTTTTCATCAAGGCCACAGTTTCCATTTCAAGCTTTATAGTAAAAGCAAAACATCAACTGGCAAACTGACTTCTGTTATTGTTGTAATAGTTAATATGGATTACAATTACAGTAAAAAGGTTCCTTTTGAAGAGTGCTTCTTGATTTGAAAAGAAACATTAAAATATTTTCTCAGGGGTAGTTTGTAGCACCTACATGGATGCCTTGTATCTTGAATAATTTTTGCTTAACATTCAGCACGTCTTGAGGAAGAAAGAAAATCTCATAGTCACTGCCTTAAGCTATTCACTGCAAAAGTCTTTTCTTCTTCCAGTTTCTCTAATGCTACTACTGCCGTGGTGTTTCTAGAGCATCTAGGGCAGCTATCCAAGTCTTAAAAAAAATGTTCTGAGCTACTGTGACAAATCTGACTCTACTTTATTAAAAAAAGAAATCAATTTTAAGATAGTCATCAATTTGTATTCCAGCAAAAAGCCCCTTTCACTTACATCATGGTGCTGGTCTCTCTTCACTAGTTTAGTCTCAGATCACACCTGCTACTTCTCCTTCTTTTCCTTTTCAGTTCCAGTGGGTCCATGTTGTTTCCTTCCGTCTTGCACTCTCCATAATACAACTATTGTGCACAACTTTGTGACCTCCTGTGAAGTAGGTTGCTGCAAAAGGGCACAGCCTTTGGAATAACAACACAGGCATAATGAGATTAGATACATATAGAAATAACACTAAGGTTCGCCTACTCTTTGCTTTATTGCAAATCCTATACTACCTGGTATTTTCAAAACCCCCAGCTGCTACAGGTTTGCCTACCTAAGGACCTCACCTTCTGGGGGAAGTTGGAGGACCTAACTAAATCAATTCTAAGGGATGGAAATCATAAGTCTGGAAACTTCATGGGTTTTAAACCGAATCTGTGAACAATCCTGATTATATGAGACCTTTTTTATTCCTCCATGGATTTTTCTTCTATTTTCTTATGGGAACTCTGTCTGCGTAATTAAGTCTCCCTGACTCCTTTTTGTGATATTATGTACAATTTATTTTTGGAATGGTAAAGTGCCCTTTCAGATGCAATCAGGTGAAGGAACTACCAACGCAACTACCAACAAAAGGATAATGGAAATCTTTGGGAAAACCCTAAAAATAGGGCTAATCTGCATTGGGAATATCTCTGTTGTAAAATCATCAGACTCCTGAAGACTGGAGTCCTCTCTTGCTGCAGCACTGGGACAATTTTCAGTTTATTGAGACTGGTTGCTGGTGTAGGCCATGTGTGGTTCCACACTGGGACCAGACAGACCAATTGTGCAGCCCGAATTGCTTTGGAGATGGGAAATCTGGGGTATCCCCGTGTCAGGTACATCGTGTACAGCCTATAAGCATGGTGGCAGGTCAGGGTTTGTCACACTGTACTGCCAGCCTGCCCCACCTCACAGGGTTGAGGTCTTGGCAACATCAGCACCTGGTGTGTGTTTTGCTCAGTGCAGCCACACTGGTGGGTTTGGGCATAGTTCAGTCTCCCATGAGTACAGCGGAGCTGCCCTGACTAATACTTTATTTTGATAGTTATAATGACTCTTTCCCATGTAATACAATTTCCTCTCCCACATGATCCTGTGTCCAAATTAAAGGTCAGACCCTCATCTGGTTTAAATCATCATGGCTGTGCTGATTTCATGCTTACGTATTCTAACTAATGAGCTGGAAATTTACAGCTGGGACTGTTACACAAATGGATGGAGACTTATGGCACAGGGGTCATCAGTGACAACGTGAGTAAGGATGTTGAGACATTTTGGAGTTGGGTTTTCTGACGTCAATAGTTGTGAATTTGGAAAATCACCCTACCACACTCTTTGTGAGGGCCTAATGGCTCTGCTTGTCATTAGATTTCAGCTTTTTATAATAAACTGTCTACTCCTACACCCTTTCTGGACAAGCTGCTCATCAGCATAGCGCTGCTAATGAACTGAGCATGGCCATCTCCGAATCCCAGGCCTTCCTTGTAAAACTTGTATTTGCTTACATGGCAACCAACCTCAAAGCCTTTCTCTTTTGTAAGTCTAGTGAGACACAACAGAGCCACTCTTGTGACAGGGTATTGCAAGTGATCTCAGAAACTGCTGTCGATGCTGGCATAAACATTGTTGGAGCCTTGGCTGAAACGAGGAGCTGTGCCACGAGAGTAGATTGTCAGCAGCTGAACTGCTCTCTAGGAATGGAAACTGTATTTTCGCATTTTCTGCTATTCTTCTCTGATGGATATTGAGGGTTTTTTCCCTGTTTTGCTTCCCTGACCAATCAAGTCGCCTAACCAGCTGAAGCCTGTGTACTTCAGGTACTATTCTCCTTTAAAGACATTTAGTATTAAGACAAGTTTCTCTCTCAGCATACAGCAATATTTTTAGACAGTATTTCAAACAGAATGAACTTTAATCCAGCAAAAATAATTTCTTCTGCTTTTATTTTTTTTAATCTCTGTGCTGAGATGCTGATGCTGTGAAGAATGACCACCCTACACTCGAGTACTCTTTTATGGATGCAAACAAATATGACCAGATTAAAAACATAGCAGTAGATTTGTTTTCTTAAAGAAAGTTGAAGCTGTAGTGTGGCTAAGACAGAACTGTGCACGTATTTGAACATCGGAAGTCTGCCAGGAATGAGTGGTCCAAAGCTGATTTGTGTTGATTTACATCCATCCTACACACACTCTCTTCCTCTATGGAGAAGTTTTGCCTCTCCTCCTAGATTTTCCAGAAGGTGTCACTGTAAGGCAGTGATGGGCAAAAGTGTGTAGATTTAAAAATAAATGTGTGAAAAGGAATTAATGGCTCTTATTTTTTTTCAATGATTATTTAACTCCTAATAAATCAACAGCAATGATTTAAAATACTGCAATAGAAACAAGAATTGGGATTATCTATGTTTCTTATTAGTTTGAATTTACAGTCTGTCTAAGATCATGTCTTCCCAAACAAAACTCAGCTGTCCAGGCCGTTAATTCAATCGCTGAGAGTGCAAAATTACCCAAATGACTGAGCAGTTTTAATGCCTTCTCTTTTAATGCTCATGTTATGTGTGTGTACACAAGGGTACACCTGAGAAGCACGTGTGTGCAGTAGAGGATGCAACTTCATAACGAAAATCTGAAAACAAAAACATCCTTTTATCTAGGTATTCAGTGATATCTGGTTTGTTTACAGACTTCGGCTTTCAGTGGGTGAGAAGGCTCAGCACAATGCACTGGGGGCCTGCACAGAACGAATGGATGACATAGATTTCGGAAATGTTGCAGTTGTGGGTATAAGGGCTGTAGTGTAGCACTAAAAGGCTGGACCAGCATGAGGTTTCCAGCCATCTGAAGGGAATATACATATTAAGATTGAATGCAAAGGTTCAGACCTAAGAGGAATAAGCCAGAAGTGTGTCTGCAGGCAACAAGTGAAGACAAGTTGGTGACTAATGGGCTACTGATACAATCTGTCATGAAAAGTAAGTATGCCTAGAATCAAGGAGAGGAGTTGTTTCCAGTGAAGCTGGAAGAGCTTTAGTACCTCTGACCTGAGGCTGGCTGAGCACTCACCTGGAAGGCTGCACGCAGCTCCACTCCTTTGCCTTGGGAAGTGGAGAGTATGGGCTGGAAGTGGGAAAGCACTAGCAGCATGCATGGTGAGCCAACTACAGCATGCCAGAAACACAAACTAAGGTGCAGCAAAGTGACAGCACAATTTAGCAGGGGGATAGTGGCCATTTGAGCTTGAAAGTAGAGAAATAGCATTTGTGTATGGAGTCCTCTCTGTTTACTGTAAAACTAACTACAGATTATATGTTGTCCATAGTTATAACTCAAGACTGGAGGTAACATTCTGGAGGGACCCGTGTCCTTCCTGTTTCTCCATGAGAAAATAATATGCAAATGCTGGGTCATTCATTCCTCTTCCTCCCTGCATGGGGTAGGTGAAGCCCCAGGAAAGATGCTATGTGGCCTATCGTGTGTCTCATGATATCCTGAGCACAAACCACCACGGAGTGTTCTTGGGGAGGAGGCAGAGGAGAGCAGCCTTTCCTCTGCACACCCTGTGCAGACATTGGAGCAGTGCTGATTTATCAATGAGGAGACGAGGTCTCCAGAACTCTGTCAATCTCCTTCACCTGTTGCTTATTTTGAAATGGAATCCATAAAATAGGACAGTCACTTTGCTCTGGTCAATATAGTTTTCCTGGGGGAGATCTGTCTTGTGAAAAAACACTGCGACATGAGCAGTTTTGGGACAGGGGTGGATGAGAGAGCTCTTGAGGCTTCATCGAGTCCAATGGGAAGGAGATCCCTGCAAAAACCAATCAACAGTGACCACAACAGACCTATTTCACTTTGGGCAGACTTGGTTTGTGGGTCCTTTGGAGTGAAAAGCCAGCCTAAAATATGGGCACAAAGCCATAACACTCCTGCACTTTCTGCTTCTCCAGGACAATCATCAGTGTGGAGAGAGGAAGAGAGAGCAGGAGGGAGCAAGGGGAAGGCAAGACAAATATTGCAGTTATGTCCCTGAAGGACCCTAACAGGCAGACTTTCAAGCATTCATTTTTACAGCATATTCTTTAGCGACAAATTTTCTGTTCAACCGATGTGTTGACAAATAAATCCTGATTTGAATTTGTACATTGCTTTGATTCTTCAGGCAACTCTTGGATACATAGCCAGATTCTTAATATAGAAGCAACTGGAAGTAGGTCATTTCCGCCCTTCGAATGCCATTAAAAAGTTTCTCTCTGTTATGGAAGAGAGGGAAATGTTATCCCTGTCTTTTCATCTTCCTAGGTTTCTGCTGTGCAAAGCACCCTATGAAAATAAATTGGCATCAAATAAAATAGTTATTTCCTTTTTTCTTCAATTTTACTCTTCATCAGGACAGTTTTAATGGAATCCATCTATTTAGTTTGTGGGATTCTAGTAACATACCTTCTTATTATACCATAAGTAATGGCCAAGTAAGAATCTTATAACTATTACTTTTAAATCAAAGTTATGGGTTTCTTAATGGATTCCATAATACAGATTTCAAAGTTTACAGTAGTTTCACCATAGACAAACATTGTATCCTTCTCTCCTTTGTAATTCAGCTGCTCTTTATTTTCTTTTGCAGCTTCATATGGTTTAAACATCTGGGCCCTCGGAGCTGTTCCATGCCTGTTCGCCTTATTAGAGGGTTTGGTGCTGAAGCCTTCGGCTGAACACCAGAGTCCTTCCCTTTGTGTTCCTCAGTGACGTACACAAGGACTTTGAGGTGGTGTAACAACAGAAGGATTCGTGGCTAATAAATACTTTATCTAAATGGGTGAGTGTTTGAGCTGGGCTGTTAGCTTAATTCTAACCATAAGGAGCAATAACCGCAGCATACTTTTGGTGGGAGAAGACATCAATCACTGTCACTTTTCAGCAGAGGAAAATGAGCAGAGAGGGAAGATGTTGGGGTAGATTTTTGGAAACCAAGATATAAGCTTCTCATCCAGGCTAATTCTCTTCTTGGTTGTTGGTGTTACTAATGTTTTATTTCAGTGGTAACCTTTTTTCTGTTACTAGTAACAATTCTGTTACTAGGTAAAGTGGGATGATTAGTATATGAATTATGACCAAGGCTGGCTACTGATATGTTATCCAATTGTATTAGATTTTAGGAAGACCATATTGGTCCATATATGGAGGTTTTCCACAGTAACTTCCTTGGCATACCAGAACTGACATACCTCTGTTGTGCTCTGAATTTTATTCCAAAGTGTTCAGCCATGGAAGAAGTCTTGTGACTCTTGTCACAAATTAACATGCTTGTGACATATCAAGCATTCAATAACTTCAGAAGTTTTTTTCTCATTGTCATATTAAGCTTCATTTACATCATAATTAGTAGTCAATGTAAAGATTTGCTTTTAAATCATGATAGTATATTTATCAGGGGGAGTGATTCCCTGACAGAATTCTGTCTCATGTGGAAATTATTTGTTCCTTTAGTAAGTTTTGCATTTACTGTTTTACACGCAGAGGGTGAGCTCCTGACCCTGAAGATGCCAGGAGAAGTTTTGCTCTTGACTCCACAATGTCAAGACATCACCTTCAGTCTTCAGTGCAGTCTGTCTCTCCACGACCCTCGTTTCCTTGACAATCTCTTCAGTATTCCTATGATTAATAAAACACTCATTCACACTGTCCCTTCCTATTTAGTTTTTGGACACTATGTGCACCCAGGGAAATCTCATTTTTGTCAGCAGCATCAGTGCTGTCACTGGCATGGGGAGAGGGGCAGCTGTGACACTGCATCGCTGTCTGTGCCCATTACCAGCAGAGGAAAGAGACCTCGTATCTGTCTTATTCATTTAGAACAGAGCCTTTTTCAGTTGCAAAGCTTCAATCTCTTAACTATAATCACCACAGAGGTTTTTCTTGCAGACATATTCTGCCATGTTGAAGCAGCTGAGGTTTTGTAAAGAAAATGCATTTTCCTCTTTCTTCTAGAAAACTGCTGGCATTCAGATGAGTGGCTACTTCTCTTAAGTCTTTCCCTCTACTCAGTTTGAGAGCCAGCTAAGTCATATAACAACATATAAATGAGAATTAAATAAGAAGTGCTTTTGCTTTGTATTTTTCCCTAATCATTATTTATCTGTATCAGCTTCAGATTTACACCAGATTAAATCTTGAATAGAAGGAAAGTTGACAAAATCAAGCTCTGTTACTGAGGAAGTGGCTGGAACATCAAAATATATTTAAGATCATAGTTTTACTCCTCTCATTTGAAAAACAGAGTTTCTTAGTACCTCCAGCTAGCATGCTGCAGTGAAGATTTCTTCTGCTTTTATCAGGCAGATGGAGACTGACCGTAATACCTATAAAATGGAAATGGACAGTGTAAAGCACAATTCCTGAGCTGGTGTTAATAATTTAAGTGTTGGAGGAAGAGAAAACCACCAGTCATTGTACTTGGCCTCAGTTGTGGAAAGACTCATCATAAGGCTGAGCTCCTGTGGACAGCTGGCATATGGAAATCCAGCAGAATCCTGGGAGAGCATTGGATGGTTTTACTGGGTCTTTCAGAACATGTCTGTGCATGCAAAACTGGTAATTTGCTTTGTTACCTGCAAAGCTTTAGATAAATGCATGATGGGCAAGATTTGCAATAGTAGCTAAGCTTCGATTTTGGTACACATGCAGAGGATGGAGAGCTAGAAATCTGATGCAACAACTCCCAGAAATGACTGGCAAAAGATATTCTCAGTCTCTTAAGATGATGACTGCAATGTACACCAGAGGCTCATCTGGTTTGACTAAATTCCTGTCAGTAGCCTGCCTTATGCTTAATGAGGTTTGGGGTCAAGAAATTTGTCTTCTTCTTGCCTTAGTTCTTCGAAAGTTTTGTTTCCAGGGGTGTGATTTCTAGGGTGCCTAATGCATAGTGGTCATGCAGGATTTATCTTAACACGTTGGGGGGGAGTGTTTTGAGTAGTCTTGCAAAAAATATCCAGAGGTCAGAGTGCTTTTTCAGAAAGAGATTTAGATCCTAAGAACTTTTCAAATCGAAATGTTTTTAAAAGTATTGTACACATAAAATTAATGATCTCTGCCTGGAAGAGTGCTCTAGTAATCTTTTCTAAGTATCTAGATACAGTCCGCCCTATTTTATCAGTCAGATTTCACTATCTAAATATTTTTTGAAGCACAGGAAAAAATTACTTTCCAGCCCAATAATTAGATCCATTGCCTTGGGAGATGGGAAAGCAGATTTCAGGCCTCTGATTATTTCCAATTATTGTCTTGTGTTTTAATATGAAGTGAGGAAAAGCAGTGAGAGATTGAGGGTACCCTTTCCAGTAGCAGTATACAATGTGGTTGTTCAGACATTTATTAAGGAAGTAGATGACATGGATTTAAAACTCCTTAATAGATGGAACCAAAATCCCTACAATTGTGAGGTTGTTGGGTTTTTTTGCTATTGGAAGAAAGTTTAATAATTTTTAAATTTTTTTTTCCAGACTCTTATTATGGACACTTTGAAGGATGTACTGTCTCTTTAAAGTAAACTCTTCTTTCAGTCTGTGACACTTTTTAAAACCCTTATCTTTTTCTTTCAGAGAAATCAGTATTTTTATTCCTAATCACTCTGCATTGTTTTTTTCCCTTCTAATCAGTTATCAAACTCTTACTACCTGTTTAAATCATTCACTTCTTGGACATAATAAGCGAAATGAAGACTGACTGAATAATTCTATGATTTTCTTTTGGTACACAAGATAGAGGTGACTGACCAGATCAAATCTGCTCTTACTCTTGAAACAGTTCTCCACTGGGAACATTCAGTACAGTGTTGGATGTGTCAATGAGTTTGCCACTAAAGAATAAACATCTCCATGTCTGTGCTGTAAATAAAACACTCTTGCCTTCCCCCAGCTACTTGGGTCCCCTCATGATATTCCTTACTGACCAGACTTAAAACATGTCAGCACCAAGAGATGTAGTTAATTATGTCAAAAGGAGAATCCAAACCACATATCTACAAGTTGTCTGGAAACACTTTTGCTATGTTACTAAACCTGAAGACTACTTGTTTTGGAATCTCTCCATAAATGACCATTTCTCATCCCTTTCAACAAATTTATTAAAAATATTTGACAGTATAATCTTGACAGTCTTTCTATTCATCAGTTTTGGAAGCATAATCCCCCTTACAATAATAAGGAAATTGATCTTGGCATCCAAATTACTTCTGCCTATTCCACACTGGATCTCTCAAATTACTACTACCACTAATTCTCTTGTAATTCATGTGAATTTCTACACATCTTTTAATCCTATTAAGAAGAGAATAGTGATTATTTTGTTAAGGAGCTCACTGGAAAAATTATCTAAATTGTGCTCTGAAGCATTAAACAAAGCCCATAATTGAATTATGTAACACTGTGGAAAAAATTCTGTGCTTATTCCGGTGGGTCAGCAATGAATATCAGTTTCAAATGTATTTAACCCTGACTACAAGCATGAAGAATTATGTTATTCTTTGTCAGTCTTTCTTACTTTTACACATATCACTACTGAATTGATTTAAAAATTTGGGATTGGATTGATTCTAAAAAATTCTTTTTGCCCTGTTGTAATTCTTTTGAGCTAATGGAAGTATCTGTCAACTCAGCTTGATGACAGTGTGACTATTCACCTACAGATAAATGTAGTCCAGGTCTTTATACATTTGAAAGCTCAAAATTTTATTGTATTTTTCTTTTGAATATATAAAAATTATTGCTTTTGAATATAGAAACCGATGTATTGTTCCTGTCTCAAACCCCATATCCTACTAGTTCCCTAAAGAGATTCATTGCTCTACCAAAAAACCTGCCTGACTCTTCACCAAGCATCCAGCAAAAGTCAGGACACTTGAGGAAAATTTCAAAGGAATGGTGGAAATCCGAAGTGCAGTGGTGAGTCTGTCTCTTGAGAAGATCTGACCAGTCTTGCAGGAAGAACATTTATCTACTTACTTAGTAACAAGTGATGAATGAAGCCCTGTTTTTAACTTTGCTCTCTCTTAAGAATATTGCAGCACCAAGTGACAGAGCAGAGCATGATGACTGGTACTTTAAATACCTATTTTCAACATTGTAAAAGTTGTAGGATTTTCTCTTTACTCATTTCTTAAATCTCAAAATATTTCTAGAACTGCACTTACCTTCTTAAGTAAAAGGGAATTTCAAACCCAGTGTTAAAGCTGTAGTTAATGCTTAGCCATACACTTTCAGCAATATTATATTTGGCATATGAAAGCAAAACAGTGT
Organism: Calyptomena viridis; assembly: GCA_013390005.1. NCBI lineage: Eukaryota > Metazoa > Chordata > Aves > Passeriformes > Eurylaimidae > Calyptomena > Calyptomena viridis. The sequence goes on along the minus strand of WEIV01010849.1, from coordinate 114,026 downwards.
TCAAAATAGTAAAAAACATAAAAGCCCCTCTCTTAATGCTTTGAAAAAGTAATTTCATAAAGCTGAAAACAATTAAGAGCTAAATCATTTGGGAGAAAGCTTTTAAACAGAAAAATGTGAATGATAATTGGAAGCTGCTTAGGAATATTTTGCCAAATGCTCCAAAAGCCACAATTGAGAGAGAATGGGGTATTGGTTTCAAAAAAAATACCACCCAAAAAACCCAAACCAAACCAAAATAAAATGAAACCCTGGCCCAAAGGGAAAGTA